>WOVY01000620.1:0-19902 GCA_013436015.1 Rhipicephalus annulatus
ATTGTGAATGAAGCTAACTTTTATTAGCTTATCTCTTGTCTTTAGTTGTTATTCATGCCAGTTGGGCCTCTTCATCAACGCAAGCATTTCACTTTTGTCTGAGGCCTAGTTAAGTGTATGAAAGTATTGCTTATCTCTTCTTTTGTCTGAGGTATCGCTCTCTCAGACGTGATATTTTAATGACAGGAACACAAACACTCATACACATACACTACTTTGTATGTTTACTAAAAGTCACTGAATTGCTCGTGTCTTTCAGAAACAAAAATTTGATTTCATAGATGTGGGTGAAACAGAAAAGCTGGTCTAAAGCAAACCTACATTGCTCCGAGACACAGTTTTTGTGGGCTGCTCCGAGACCATTTCCACTCCCGTTCCCACTACAACTTCTACTAATACTCCCCTGCACTTTCTTTCTTCCTCGTCTCTTAGTTCTCAATAATGTTGTGTCGCTGTGCATCCGTACTTGTTCGAGCCAGTCGCCACCCAATGGGCGATGACTGAAGGGCACAGAAAAGCGAGTCCTAACCAGTCATCTTCACTCACGTTGGAAACTTAGACTGGCACGTATAAGATGCAAATCAGTGGTAATTTCACTGTTGTAACTGTTACAAATAATACGCTCATCAGTGGATATTGAATTCGATAAAAACAGCAGCATAGGAGCTCGTTTAGCTGCGTATTGGCACGGTCCACGCTAGGTGCGGGCAACATGCAGTAACGTCAGCTGTTTGTGGATTTTACAGCTCAAAGTGCAGCGTGGTTAATGCAGTAAGTATTGTACTTCGCAGCGGGCAAGGCGAACACGATGAGGCAGTGTGCTACCGTGAGAAAAAAAAAAGAGCCAACGAGTGCTGCTCTTGACGCAGAGGTTATATGTGCTCTAAACTGCACTGAAAAGTGCGTTTGAATAGTTTGGCTCATATATTGCAGTTCTGTTTTTTGTAATACCTTTGTTTTTTTCTAAATTCTGCCCAGTACTACAGTGATGATAGGCTTAAATGCAAACGTTATATCATCTGCGCTAGAAGCATGCGACTGTCGTTGTCATGTAGAATAGCTGATTTCGATTATGCGTACTGATATCTTTGTACATGTGTTTTCGCCATAGGTGCTCATGCATGCACTGCGTGCAAATGGGGAAGAAAAGAAGTGCTGCTGCTGCCTCGAAATTCAAGAGATTCGTGACCGCCACAGCGAGCCTCATCTCGTAGGTTCGAAGTACTTTTTTTTTACTGCTGTGGCCCATTCACAGCCATCTTCTGATCCCGAGGAGACTTGTGAAAAGCAACTTCATTGCGATCGTAAGTGTTGTGGGCAGGCATATGCTGCGCAGTAACTCAGCATTGCGAGGCCACTTCAACCTTGCGCAGACACAACTAGTGAATGTAGGTCAGGCGGCGAAAATTTCCAATCAGAAGAGGAGAATGGTGCAATGGCAAGAAATCGCTACGAAATTTCCAGGCGGCAGATCGCGGCAGAAATTAAGGCGCAACCGCGTGGTAACAAGCTGAGCCAGTGCCAGGCGCTGGCTGAGCTGATTCAGTGACGCAGGCGGCCCGGCGGTCGGTGGCTTGACTCTGACGGTGGCGTCACCTCCCCACGTGTTTATCTCTTCCGTGCTCCGCACCTGCCCGTGCGCATGACGAGGGGGGGGGGGCGTTTCCTGAGTGAAAGTTAGTTTGCTTATAGTAGCACCGTTGTTTAATTGAACATCATGAAACGCCTCCGTAGACATGACGTAAGAAATCGCGGATACTGCATTTGCAATAAATTCATGAATTCAAAACTCCTTCAGTGTCCCTTCATTGCATTTGTTTTTTAAACATATTTTTGGTTGGTGGCCTGATTACTTTCTTTTATTCAGTAACGGAAGTGCTGCTCCGATTGCTCCCAACTGCTCCAAAAGAGAAAGGCTGCTCCATGCTGCTCCTAAGTGCAATGTTTGCTAGTAACTGCTCCAAGCCTGCTCTGAAAGAATGTTGGCAAACTAAGAAAATGAAGTTAAACCATGAGACCATACTGTAAGCCTAAGCGAAACAAAAAAAAACTGTGTACACTATTATCCTAGTATGCTGCTCGGTGGTGTAAATCCAGAAAAATCTCAATTGGAGACACATGTTAGGCCATGGTGTCCAATTCATACTTTTAATATGCGTTGTATATTTATTCATATAGGAATGAGGTCATGCTTTCAAATAAATTTAAAAGATATGAACATGGGGTTCGAGCTCAAGCAATTACATTGTTCTATTCAGTCTTTTTTTCACCTTCTTTGATTTCCATAGTTCACGCAGCTTTGGAGCATTTACCACAGTTACGCAGTAAAAGATCAAAAGCCTTTTAAAAAGTTGATTGTGCTATACTGAACTGTTAACTCAATTATATCACGTGGTAAATATAAATTTTCAAGGGGGGCACTTGCAAGGGTCCTCCTTCCGAACTTGAACAAAGGGAAGTCCGAACTTTCCTGACCCCCCCCCCCCCGCCCATGATTTACGCCAACTATATTGTTTATACAGTAACAAACGGCATGTTTAATATTAAATATAAATATTTATTAGATGCTTAAGGGATGGTATACACTTCGGGAGTTATTAGGAACATGCATCTGCTCCGAAAACACCAACAGCAACTCTTAAGCTATAGAATTTTTTTTCTGCTCCGAAGAAACTTAAGGCTGCTCCAAAGCACCGTTTTTTCTGCTCCAGAGTCTGCACCCAAAAGCGAAGTGTCACTTCCATCACTGTTTATTAAGCACACTGCCGTTATGGGTGACTTCAATTAGTGGTTCTTCATGAGCTGGTTGATACATATTTAAAGAAAACCAGGAATAATTAGGGGCGTGTTATCATTTGAACTTTTAAATATTTTTTATTATTGTTTGTTGTTCTATTCGACTCACACTGGAATTTGATTATTCCAAATATTCAAGCTTCCCCAAAACAAACATAGTTAATGTTTGATTGGTGGTGGGCCCTTCAGGTATTTTTTATGGGTTTCACCCCATCAGAGCGTCTCATTGTAGCAAAGCTGCTTTCAGAGTCTGCTGTGGCCGCAAATGTAATGACTCAATAAAATGCTGGTTCCAACAAGGAGATGATGAAAGCGGTGGAGGTAGGGGTACAATTAATGTCATTTTGGACCTGAAATTGGGGAATCATGTATCTGAACTTCTCTCTGAATGAATATTTTAAAGTTGTTCAATTAGATTCGCACTATCACTTCAATGTTGAAATTCACTTTCAATGCAAAATTTTGCTATTTGCACAGCTCTAGAAGTAGCACTACCAACATGATAGCAGGAGACGGACAAGGTGCTGGTTACGTGGCCCTCTTAGTCACCATGGGCTTCAATGAGGGGCAGAAAAGAGGAATGATTGTGAAAAACTTTATGAAATTTGCAGAGAGTGTCTTCACATAAAAAATGCCTTCTATAAAATTATGTAGACGGGAAGTGTACTTCGAGAACCCCAGATTTCACCGCCGGCTAAGGTTGAAGGATATTTTCTCTTGCTGGGTGAGTTGGTGCACATCTGGGATGGGAATTTTGACGTAACAGATCAGGGGAACACAGGAGGAGGAAAAGGACAGGGTAAATTGAAAGAGCACAAACTGTCCAGTGGTGTTGTTTATTTGGTTGGTGCACATATGTGCACTTTTATCGCACATCCGCGAAAAGTCGTAAGGAAGAGAGGACGAGGAAAAGCACATGTCAAGATTCCCTTATGAGTTTTGCAGAATATAAGGCTGTTGTATGCTGTAATCTTTGTGGTTAAAAGAAGCAGACAACAGTACTGTTGCAATTTTTGCGCATGCTGTAATGACTCCCGAAAAAAATTGTAGTTTTGTGGGGCAATGCAGGGGTGCAAAAATTATGTGAGCCCAAGAATTACGTGTGTAAATTCTTTATTTCGTAGCTGTTGTGTATGTCTGTAGCTAAATCTATTTCAATCATTATCTAACCTCCGAAATTTTGTGTCAGTGCTCTCTTAATTGTAAAAACAAGCCAACTTGCATGAAGTCATGCTACTAACAAGCAAGTACAGTGCTTTTGAAGAAGATGAAAATTGAGACCTAGAGTATGCCAACTTAATCATATCTAAAACAGTTTCTGAAACATCATTTGAAATCAAGCGCAAAACACGAAAACAAAAATAAGAAAGCTCTGTCAAATTAGTAAGGACCTAAGAAAGAGATGACAGCAGATAAAGGTAGCTACAACGAGCGACAAAATAGAATTTGCTTAGATACGGAAACCAATAAACACGTCAAACAGATACAAGCAACAGCATAAAGGCAGCTCAAAGAAGACTGTAACTTATGTCATTGATGATAAGCAAGATGAAGCAGTGCTTACAGTTTTAATAGTGTCGTAAAGGCAGTTAAGGATGTGCACTGTTACACTCAAATGTAAATATGTTGTAGGCCCGTGTGCTCAGACTTGGGTGCACGTTAAAGAACCCCAGGTGGTCGAAATTTCCGGAGCCCTCCACTACGGCGTCTCTCATAATCATATGGTGGTTTTGGGACGTTATACCCCGCATATCACTCAAATATAAATATCGCCCTCATTCTGGTGAAAGCAATACCGAGTTAGGCACCGAAGTCTGAAACGTAACTATTGACCATGTTAAAGTGGCTCCACAAGGCTTATCCTGCATAGAAGACATGCTCGCAACTTCTTTGATCATTGAGGCAGGCGATCATCCTATTTATGTTTGGCTATATCGTGACTCTCTACACATTACGTTCTAAGCGTTCATTAAGCCAGTTTTCTTGATGTGAAAAAAGCACAAAACTTCGAAGTCATAAATAGAGACTGAATTGTAGGCAAGTGACTAATTTGCTTCTTGCGTTCCTATTGTTACCCTTTGATATATGAGCATGAATTAGAGCTTAAGAAGAGTTTTCATAGTGTTCTTATAGTGCCTATAGAGGCCTATTTCTGATGTTTGTGCCTAAATTCCTATAGGTGCCTATCAATGCCAATTTTTAAAATTAGGGCCTATATGATTGCCATTTCTCCTGTGGAGTGTCATTAGGGGTAAGTAGAGTGTAGATTAAAAAAACCATGTGGCTTTTATTCTGTTTGTAATTTACTGCTTCACTAAATCGCATGAGAAATTTTACTCGGACACTGGAACTTGTTGTGTGCTAAATGACAAGCTTTGAACTGGTCCGCTAGAATTCTTTAATTGGTTCATTACAAGCTGCAAGAGCGTGATACAAGAAGGTGAGCTTGAAACCTTTGCCACTCACCAGTTGTAAACTTCACAAGCCTAATTCCTTCTCTGCCTCTTCGGTATCGGAGCAACTAGGAGCCGCCGGAATATCACACGACACAGATGCATCAACACATCATGCACATGGAAGTTATATTCGCATGATATGTCTATCGCAGGTCGTGCACGCAAACGATATAGTGTCAACTCGACGTTATCTGTATTATACAGTTTCTGTGGGATGGATCCCTCTACGTGTACATGTTTGCAGAGGCTGGCATAGATTATGTTTCTTTACTAAGGTACACAACGTCGCACTATTGGAACACTTTAAAGGGCGATAAAACAAAAAACACCCCAAGCATTGTAAATGCTGCCACCAGCACGATGGGAGAACAGCGGGAACACCAACGCAAACGAAATAGAGGCAGCTTAGTCTCGTATTTCGCTCGATACAATGTTAAAAAAATAGCGCGCATAGATTTTGTTTGTATGTTTTCTTATATTTGTAAACATTCATACTTCAATTCAGGCAACAGATTGCACAAAATACTCATTTCAAGTGAAATGAACTTTATTTGGTCCTGAAGAACTGGTCAGACGCCCCCCTAATAAGTGTCCGTCGCAATTGCTGGCCATGCCCACGCCGGGACGCGAGTTTACAAAGGCGAGCGGATAGAGCCACCCAGAATGCACCGCGGGCCAGCGCTCTTGGAGGTTATGCATTTCCGCCGGCCTAACTGTGTCATCGCGCTGTCGCTCCCCGCACTTTCGTATAGTGTTGCCGGAGGCTGCTGCTGCAGCTAGCGGGGGAGCCGCCCCTTGCTCGCAAAGGAAACCCCTCGCGGCTTTTGGACCTGCGGCGAGTTGAGTTGGATACTCGCGAAGAAATCGTGTGCGCCCACCTGTCGCCTCTCGCAACCAAAAGCCGGCTCGTTCATGACGCAAGTGGGCACTGGAACGACGTGATCAAGAATAGGAAAACCCTCTACGATTGACATCTCGCAATCGGTTCATGTTTCAAGCAGTGCGCGCGCCTTGTATCGCCGCTGCGCTGCGCTCCTCGCTCTGCCCAACGTTTTGCCGGCCCGTTATCAACGATGTAAGTTTGGATGTTTACTAAGTCGTATGCAATCAACACAAAACGACGCGATCACGTACTTTTGCAAGCCTTGCCTCGTCGCTGGTCAGAAAGGGGGTTTCGGAAAAATCACACTCCGCTACGTCGCGGTCGTCACTTCAGGGTTAATTAGCTTTAGCTGATGCTCAGCACTGACTTCTAAGCTACGCATTATGAATAGGAACGTGCCATGCCACACGAAGACCTTCCAAACACCATTGTGCGGCTTAAAAAAAGTAAAGCTTCCGGCCTCGCCCGTTCATATATTCAACGCCTCCTTTGTATATTACACGGACAAGCTAATACGTCATCGTTAAGGCAAAAGAACGCCGCTGATTAAATATTGCCTATCGGCGCAAGTAAGGTTCGAACAAAAACAAAACTTTTCTGGTGCGTCCTGCAAAAAAAAGCGCCCGTGTTTTCTTTTCTTTTTTTGGCGCTTCAGTGCAGCATGCATGAGTAATGCGGTGCAGCTGTGAGGGCACGCGCAACTTTATAATATGGGACCGAGCACCTCGACATGGTGTTTTTCTCTTTTTTTTCTACAACCCGCCCTTGTCCAACAAGCAGTCATGCAAACTTGATGGCA
This sequence comes from Rhipicephalus annulatus, assembly GCA_013436015.1. Classification (NCBI taxonomy): domain Eukaryota; kingdom Metazoa; phylum Arthropoda; class Arachnida; order Ixodida; family Ixodidae; genus Rhipicephalus; species Rhipicephalus annulatus. The sequence goes on from WOVY01000620.1 coordinate 6,935, forward strand.
AGTAAAAAAAAACATACCTGGTCACTAGTGCCACATAGCCGTCACATGAAATTGAAATTAAAGCAGGAGTGCAGACCATGCATAGAGATACACTGGAGGATGTTCTAAAGCATAGACCATGCTCTGAATGAAACATAGAGAACTTTGATTCTAGTGTCTGTGGCAGCTGCAACGCACAGCACTTCAACTAGCATGGCAGGGAAGGGTAGTACGGTAGTACACGAATGTGTCTAATGTTCGTTCTTTTAGCTCCGTGTGGCCTGGATTCGCTTTGCCACAAGACAAAGTTTAGCAAAGGTTTAAAATCAATGCATAGCTATAAACACAGCCACAAGTGCATGGGAAGCCTGCAAACACGAAAACTAGGCAAATCTGTGAAGTACCCATCATTCCCATGGCAACTAAACGACTGCAGTGCCAGAGTTACTTTTAGGAAATTATGAGACCATAAAGGTCACCCAGGATCTTGCAATTACACCTTGTTTTATTTTTGCATCATTTAAAAACAACGCTTTGCTAATGAAATGCCATTCGAAGTATCACAGGATCATTGCTTGCTTAGACCCCTCATCATCCAACCTTGTATAGGTGAGAGCCTGTCCTTACGCATTTACCTGTTCAAATAAACATCCGTTCATGTGACTGCCTGATTTGTGCAAGGATTATAAGATGCAATAAGACTTTACAATTCATTAGTATACACTTTAGAAACATATTGAATTCAATGCAGCAAATAGTTCAACTGCCTTTTGCAACACAGCATATGCCAGGTAGAAAATGCAGCAAAGGCAAATATATTCGGGAAATTGTTTTGCAAAGCCTTCACAGGCATGGTGGCAAATGTATCGGTTAATGCCAGCAATGTATATTTTCTGCGAAGCTCTAAAAGCTCTTGCACGAGTTGTCTAAAATGCCTATACACCTCTTCAGCCCATAAACTTGGCGTTTCACTGCAATGTAATGTTAAAATCAGAGGAAATAGTAAACCGCCTGTAGGACTTATAAGCTGTTGTAAAAAGAAAAAGCAATATGTTTCTTAATATTGAAGAAGCATTCTGAAAAAAAAAATTAGACCAACTGAGGCTGCCACAAGTGGCCTTGAAAATGTAAAAATACTTGCCAACATAAGTTGCTGGTCTAATGTGGAGGCCACGCATTTCAGTCAGCTATACACATCGATGCAACATCGAGTCTTTGAAATGTCATGAAAATATTCATAATAGCACCCATAGACACAGCATAATACACCCAGTTTATTATGTCTTTTGGCATTGAGGATAAAAGATAGCTTATTCCTTTGCATACATTTCTAATATTTCTGCAGTTATGAAGATTAGAAGCTTGACGACTGCTGGCATACTAGTTTATGTTTCTCAAAGAGATGTGGACATCTAAAAATCCAGAAGCCCGAAATATAAATTTCAAAAAGTGCGAGGGTATCCAAATGCAGAGCTGTGAAATGTTATGCTCACACCTCTTTTTAATCTCTATACGAAGTTTCGGTTCAGCAAGGCATTATACAAGTATCGATGTTCATATGCCTCATGACTGGCATGTGTATTTGCACAAGTTTTTCACTGCCATTCAGGGTTGTTGCAAGTACTGTACTGAGCATGTGTTCCTCTTTCCCCCTAAAATATCCCTGGTGACAGCACTGTTGCCAGCACCATAAATGAAGCAATGCAGGCAGTGACTACAGTGCCAAATGCATGAAACACCTCGACATTGAGGTCTCGTCATACTAACTAGCTAATCTCAAACCTTGCGAATAATTGGGCTACGGCCCAAGTGGTGCAAGGGTTTCTTGCGAGAAGAAAAAAAAGTAATAAAAGTGAACTGCTCTCTTAGCCCTTTCAGAGACCACCTACGAAGAACTGTATGTACTTGTGTGAAACTGACATTTCAAGGCACTCGTATTCTATTGCAACAAAAATAGCGGCATAACACGAGGTGCATTCAAAAAGAAACCAAACTTGTGCTTTACTGTAGTCTTTGACTTTGTTTCTCGGCCACAAATATGGCCAAACAAAAAATTTCATCTTGGAAGTGCCGCCTGCTGCCTTAGTCCATATCACAACTATGCGACATCTGGTGGAGGTGGTTTCTTTTATGTTCTGGGCGCCCCCATCAAGCCATGAACCCAGCTCCAGTGCCAAAAAAGATACCCGACGCCGACCTTGAGCCTGTAATCTTCAACTTCTTCAAACATTAATGTTTTTTAGATTACTGCGTAATTTTCAATAAAATAACTAGTGGTAATGGCAGTTCATTTCTCTAATCTTACCTCAACACTGTAGCAGCTTGGTGCAGCACATGGCAAATAGATTTAAACATGCGTAAATGTAAGCAAACATGCATAAGAAGATATGCAGACATCTTGCTAACATACTAGGTAAATGTCCTACGCAATCGGGTCAACTCATATAAATAATTAGGTGTTCTTATCTCATTGAACTTACCTCAGGCACCTCACACTGAATATGTTACTAATAATGCCGATCACAAGTTAGGCTACATACATTGCACCTTCTCAAAACCCCGATATACACTAAAACTACTCCTATATGAAACAATATTACGTTTCAATCTTGAATATGCCTCTTCTGTGCGAGACCCTTGCCACGACAACTTGATTCACTTGTTTGTACAGAATAACTCCATCCGCTTGAAACCTTCTCATTGTAATTGCATTGCTGGTATAACTTCAAATAAATCTAGCCGAAGCCTTGCTTCTTTTGCACCCCCTTGTAAAATATCCTATTTGGCTTCATTTCACGAATTATTCAGTCATACCACCCTGCATGACCAACTAATCCTGAATCCTCAGTACATATCCCATTGCAGTGACCTCGTCATAAGGTTGGCATCGCATTATACAACTCCCAGTGTTTTCATCTTGTACATTGGTACATTGAAACCAACTACCTGAAGACATGTCACTATTAGTAATTGTTTTCCAATAAACTTTACTCAGTATTCTGTAATTATGTAAAATAGACTAACTAACATTCTGTATTTACAGGCTGAATTATGTATTGTGTTTGTTGTCCTTACACAGCTAACATTGTGTAATGATGAGTTTATTCTTTGTTTAGTAACTTTTCATGCTGCATTTTCCTTGTCTACTTTGTAACCAGTCCCCTCTATTATGCCGTAAGGATTTTGAGAATAAATAAAATAAAAATAAATATGCAACTGTATGCTGCAAAACGAAGTTAAATAAAGAGATTAGAAAGTCAATATATTTTGATGTTTCTTAGCCCCTACAAATACAAATAGAAAAATCAAGGGGTGTACACAATTGTGTACATAGCGTGTCAAACGGTTGACATTCACCCAGCATTCCTTGCAAGCACTGAAAGCCGATAATTCAGTCCTTTTTATGCCAACTTAGTCGGACATCAGGGGTTGGCACTCCTTTAAGAAGTGGAGTTCGCTTGTTTGGCATTAAACAAAACCAACTTTATGCTTCAAAAACTAACATTTTTCAGGCAAAGTAACATGAAGTATCAACATTTTTAGGCTTGCTCTTGTAATTATTACAGTTCATTTATAATTTTAGTGAGGTAAAAGGTTAAATTATGTGACAGCTTTGTGTTAGTAACAACAACAAAGCATTCAGAAATACTACACAAAGGCAGCTGCTGTCCCTATCACAGTACATGTCCACAATGAGGAGAACGTTACAATACCTTGTGTAGCACATGTGAGAAAAAGACTCGACAGGTTTTTACACAACCAATGTTTTTTTATTTTCTGTCCCCCTCGCGCCAGTATTGCTGCTGCATCGCACGTGATCACGCGCATCCCCTTCTTCCATCACGACGTGATCCCCTTGCTGTTGGTGGCACTACAACCCAGTGGCATTCAAGCCCTTAGCACCGAGGTTCACACTGTTTTTGGTGGCCAGCCTGCAAGTAGGAAAGATACCAAAGTGTTTTTAAGTATCGCGTTCCGCGACCTGCTTTCAATTCAATTTTTATTCTAGTTTCTCAGAACTTTGCAAGGAAATATGAGGAAATGGAAACAGTCAGCAATCCTAGATGTATCAGAACTATAGTACAAGTAAAAAAGAAGGCAGGAAATTGAACACACAGAGAAGCACACAAGCAGCACAATAAAGAGGACCCCAAGACATAATGCATACAACACCATGAGAAGTGCATTGTGGATGACATATTTTGATCATTAAGCTTACCAGATATATTTTCGGCAAGCAGCACACCTACAGGGTACTGCACATGGAGATGCATGTCAACTGTGGGCACACAGTATTGAGTTAACATGGCTCACATTTTTCTATGCTTCATGGGCATGTAGGACTGCCTTGTGGGGGTGCGCGGCAATGGATGGTGGCGCTTGTGCGCTGAGAAGCAGCAAAGGTGGCTCAATAAGGAATGAAAGCACCATTTGCAAGAAAAAAAAAGAGAGTTCCATTATTTTGTATTAACGGCGTGTTACTATTATGTCTTTATTGTACCAAACTCATGAAAATGAACATTGGTGATTTTATTGTTTACAAGTAAGCAAATACACAAGTGAAATAAAAACTGTCTGTTTGCATCATTTTTCACACACCCCACGGGCATCGAGAGACCATCTGGAGCTTCTGGTGGGTAGGGCACAATGACGATAAATCTATTCTAGCTTTATTTAGCGCTCATAAGTATGTGGGATGACTGCCAGTTGGGCGTGTTGGTAAAGGTTCATGATGAAACAAGTGCAAACAAGTGCAGTGTCCTCTCCGAGTCTGGGCTCATAAGTAATTTAGTCATTCAAATGCAAGCTCTGAAGGCCAGAATGCAAGGCAGTACCCCAAGTAAGTCTTTCACTTTCAAGTGACTATGATAGTCCTCCACTGCTTTGCTGTTTTGTATCGCAATAAAAACCATACGTCTAAAGTGTCCAACATTCCAACGGCTTCTCTGGCGAGTGTGTAGAAATCCTCGGAAAAAATTTTTTATTCTGCGTTCAGTCTTCTTCCATCGGAGTGATGAACGCCCGGAACGATGGCTGGTGGACGTGATCACAGTGGTGTGAAAGTCTAAAACTGAAATTGTGTGCAGTTTTTGCAAGGCCTTCACCAATAATACTACATACACCGTACTGGTCGTATAAAGCATGGAAATCGTCAGATAATGTATTACCGAAGTTTCTCCAGGTTTGTTTAGTTAGCCTCAAAAACCACCACCATTGAGGGGAAGAGTTTGTTCCAGCAACACTGGTACGCCAGCATTGTGAAACGAACTGTAGTGGTTTTACTCCTGCCAAGTGTGCATGCAACTAAAACAAACATGAATTGTCCTTCACAAAACAGCAGAATGTCCCCGCTGTCTTGCAGTTGTGTTTAGGTGTTCTGCGATGCATATGGGATGAGAGCCAGCATGGGCAACATGATTAAGCGAAACGTGATGGCAAAATGTTCTCCAATGTTAGAACTTTGGTAAGTACTGTTGTGCACTTTAAGCACAAATGATCGTGCAACATTACTAGATGACACTGGACCCACGGGCAAGGTTTGAAAATTTACTGAAATCAGTTGTGCTAATACTTGGCAAAGACTTTTTTTGTTGTTGTTGTTGAGAGCGGCGCCAGACGCAGCACTCGCTTTTCTCCGCCGTAGGCAAGCACGCGACCGTCTCGCCGGCAGTGCCACGGTGCCTCTTTGAACGCGTGATAAAACAAGCAAAAGTGCTCTCTTGTGCAGTCTAAAGTTGCCTCAAGGGAATGAAATGCAATTTCAAGTTAAACATGTTTGTTTTAAAGCAAAGCCAGCCTACTTGCGAGCATTTCTGTGTGGATAAATTGAACCACATAGCTGCTGGGTCATGCAAGCAGTTGCTTTGTAGATTTTCAACATCAAAATTACTCCTTTTATATGGTAAAAAAACATGCTCATTGGTGCTGATGAGATTAACAATCTTCTCATTTTCACCATAATAAGCAAAAAGTTCTGTGCAGTTGATAGTCCCTTTAAAAAAATTGTACGCCAATATTACAGCTTCATTGCCCTAGAAATACTGCAAATTGATTACACATGTCGAGCCCTCCTCGCAGCGAATTCCGAATATGCATGAAACCTGACAAGACAGCTTGTATATGCTTGGTAATCTTCAGTTCTACCTTTCAACATTTGATTGAAAAATATAGCCCTCCAACAGTTCGCCCTGTCAGAAAACATGCATGTGATTTTCGGCCACAACTTCTTTCACGCACCTGTCCAAAACAGCCAGAAGAAGCAAGAACTGCAAGGTTTAGTGATGGGCAAATAGTTATGTGAGGTTGAAAAAGTAGTAGTTTGGTTGAATCAATTAAAATCAAGCATTTTTATTATAATCCAATAACCTTAAACATTTTACGAATAAGAAATAGGCTTGTACGAATATCACATGCGCTTGTGTAATTTCCTCGCCTCTTAGCAGTGTCCTTTTTTGCTCTTATACCAGGAATGCCTCTTTCTTGTAGATATTAGCGAACTCACTTCGGAGTCTACTCACTCTGACTCGGATCGAGACGCTAGTCTCAGAATGAGTTAACATTTCTGTGAGTGTGCGTTTAAATGAGTCCGTCTCTGGAAAATTTTGGTGTTTCTGAGTCCGAGCGAGTCCAAAGTGCAAGATACATTTCCTGAGGGAATCTGAGTTCGATTTTTGTTTGCTAAGCTATGGTCATACCTACTCGTCTTCAGTATTACTATCCGCTTTACCTAGATCAGCGTTCATGCTCGCGTCAATGTTCACATATTTCAAAGCCGTGTCTTTTATATACCATTTGAATATTTATTGATCAGTGGCATGAATTACATGATGGAAGGCCTCGATTTTTCCCTAACCATTGACAACTAAAGGAAGTTGGTGATAACCTCTCCTTAAATACATTTAATAACAAAAAAGTTGGTGATGAATATATATTGCGCTGTCATCTCTTTCAAGAAAAACGACCTTACTGGTTTACGAGCACTTGTAACTCGTATTCGAAGGCACCATAAGAAAAGGTGCCAATAAGAGCATCGATTACGTGAAATTTCGGTGTTAAAAAGCACTGGCATTGTGGTCGAAAAAGACAGTGAGTCCGAGCGAGTCCAGCTGAACAAATTTTTGTGATAGTGAGTACGGCTCCCAAAAATGTTTATTGAGTCCGAGTCTGAGCAAGCTCCACAAGTTTTTCTGACTTACGCTACCTTAGGTTGAAACAAAGTGGAAGCAAGTTTCTATTAAATGTATGATTTAAATATGACTACATTGCAAGTTGTACACAGTGAAATATTTGTGTTTAAAGGTTTCCTACTTGGCCCATATAACAAGCTTTTAAACTTAATAGGGCCCTCCAACACTTCGAAAAGTGCACTGTTGTAGCCAAACACCGTCAGCAGCTAACACGAGAGATTATGGAGGCCAATGAAATGCAAATGCTGGGTGATCGATGTATCAGCATGCCTTCGCTTGCTCTGACTAAAAAAGAAAGCGAGTTTCTGGCTTTGACACAATTGATTGTGAACTTGTGCTGAGCTGTGGCGTTGTAACCATATAATGAGATGATGATTGTCTTGCTGTGATGCAATACATTGCGCGGTGGTGTTCCATCATGAGTATATATTTCCAGTATTTTCGTTAATAAAATTTCAGTTGTCAGCACTCTTTCTGTCCTTGTATCTTCTTCTGTAGTTACATCGTAACTACTCGTAGTCTTGCGCTGTACAAATATGTTGAATCCCTATCACCAACTAGCCCAAGTATCTGTCTTATCAAGTTATGAAATAAAAACACTGTATACCCAAAATTTCCAAAACAAAGAAAATTCAGAATATACGATTTGAGAATAAATGACCCAAGAACAGTACAACAAATTTATAAATGATGCATATGATGGTTCTATTCAAATAGACAAAGAAAATTGGAAGCGAGGTGCCACCCCATTGCTAGTGCCGTGCGGTATAAAGCATTGCTTGATTTTTTTTTGTAACACACATGAACTCAGTTTTCTCAATAAACTTTTGTTCTTATTGCGATAAGAGCCCACAAGTGTTTTAAAATAGATGGATGTTATGATATGATCCCACTATAAATACAAATGTCCAATGAAATTCGCTGTTTAAAATTAACAGGGTTGCAGACACTATAACCTTACTGAGTCTTGAAAGGTCGCTTCACGGCATTGCGAATATCCCCAAAGTGGTTGGTTTGACCGCACAAAGAAATTATGCGGCAGTGAAACCACCTTTCAAAGCGATTACACACGGTGAAGTATGTCTCACAGGCGCAGCCACTCAGTGATGTTCCGTGCAGGAAATTTTTGTTTTATCGGGAAATATTCGCCTGTCATTTTGAGCCAAAAAAAAAATCTTCGCAATATTGCAGGGTATTTCAGGAATGGTTAAATTCTCATATGACGACCGATAATTAGCGGTCACAGTGCGCCTTTATCTGCTGTTATCGGTTCTGGTGCATGCACCACGCTAGCAGAACCCTTGAGATTTGATATACGCGGAGCGATTTCTAGTTCATTATTGGTGTTAGACTTGAAGCCCGCAATGTGCAGTGTACTATCACTATATGAATGAATATGCCATGGCTTTGTTGTGCGGCAGCGGGTAGGCTAGTCATGATTTCAAAAGTGGCCAGTACACCATACACGTGTAATTATAGTGTTTGCGTAGATGAGCGCGGAAATGAGTAGTGTTATGCAGGGAAATATGCTGGAACTTTCGTCAACGTTAACAGAGAAAAATCCCCGAAATAGGGAATTTTCATGTCTATGACTGCGAATTCTTCGGCGTAGAACGAAACATTACTGGTCACAGTGTACATGCTGAATCGGCGGGGACGTCAGACCACTGGGTCGTGTCCACGTGGTGTCCACGAAGGTGATCGCTCCACGAAGTTCGTCCTACCACTGTGGTTGTGACCGTCAAGTTTGTACGAGTGCCGATCGCGTTGTTGCACAATATCGAGGCACAATGGAGGAGATGCGTCAGCCACTTGAGGTCGTAAGAGATGACCAGCAGTCTGCTGAACACGAGTCCGTGTTCCGAGCGAACTTGGCCGACGAAGAAGCCGTCAATGAATGGATGGAAGCGTACAGCGTACGGACCAACATTTCTTGGATTGTCTGGCGCGTCCAGAGTGTTGGGGAAAGGTGGTTGTCTTGTCGATGCCATTTACTGCACTACAGCCGTTTGAGCGATCATTTACACAGGGCTTGCAGCTGAAATCATAGTTTCGAAATTCCGCACCGCGATACAAGGCGATATTATTGATGTCATGGCGGCAGCTTCACTTGGGGTGATGAGGTTGCTGCGGCAATTGCGCCGAGATGTGAAAATTGCTACATACTGAAACATTTCGACAGAAGAGGCACAATTAACGCTGAGCGTGCGCCAAGACAATTTCGCGGTCTTTCGGCGAAAAAAAAAAGTGGTAGGCGATCGAAACACGAGTGCTTGACCATTTTTCACCATGGCGAAAAAACGCGCTCTGTCCCGTGTCCTCTACGCGCCTACTTGCGCATCATATTCAATTGTGCTGCCAATCGGTAGTCTAGGCTCCTCAGGGCATGTGAGCCAAACATAGCGCAGCACGTGAAACAGAATTTACAATTCTTAAACATCTTTAAATCGTTCGCTCTTCTCTCCCCCCAATGATGCCGTCAACCTAACCGTGCCATAAACTCAATGTGGACGGCCACTGGCTGATATGACACGCCGTGATGGGCAATGTTACCGCGGCCGTCCCAATATGCGGCGATGTTCGCTCGTCGCGCTGCAAGTAGCTTAGCATTCCAAGAAAAAGAAAAAAAAAGGCGACGCGCGCTGGCGAACAGGTCTGCCTAATCTTGTCGTTTTTTATACATGCTTGTGTAGTTTTCAGCCCGCTCGCTAGTACAGAAAGCACTTAAAAACGCGACCAACCCCATTAACTCTGACCATACTTGACACCGAAAATTGTTGCGGCAGTCGATTCGTACGACAATGAACTACTTTAAATAGCCATTAGATGACTACTTAAAAAAAATGTAGCAGGGTCTCTAAGTTACTGCTGTAAATTTTAGTGCTCATTGAACAACACAGATAAGAGCTGCATAGTCCTAAAATCTCTCCAGGCCAATAACATCTAGGTGGGAATACCAACAGTGTAGTAGACACGCCACTTGGCAGCTTAGCGTCCTTCCTGTCCCTGTCTTTTTTTTGCCTTGGTTGCTTCTGCATTCTGTTGATGCTGCTGGGGATCCCACCAAGACTATATACCAACTTGCCCAACAAGCCATCTTAACTCAATAACTGAATACTCAACAGAGATTATTTGCTTGAGCTAATGATAATGAAGAGGCAGTTGATGAAAGCCACCTAGCTCTTGGTTGAGCTCACAGTATTCATGTATAACTACCATCTGTTCGGAAACTTTGCCTGCTGCAACCGGTCTTGCACTACTGCAATGACATGCGCACACTGCAGTATCTTGAATGTGGCAACTTCAGCACTGAAGCATGAGCCCTACCATAAAACTGCTTGGTGCATATAGATTGCAACATTATGTGTCATTTCACCTAACAGGCTCTGCAAAAGCTACAAGTATTGGCCTAACCAGCGATGCTGAAAAGGGTGGTAGCTGAACTTGCCATGTGTTGTAGCAGGCTCTTGGTGTAAATACCCAACTTGATGTTAATGTCACGTTCATATACTGCCCGTCTCTATGCAATTCTGCCACAAATTCTAGATGCCTCTTTTTTTTCTGGCTCGGGAGGGGAAGAGGGGACCGTCGCAAACAATACCAACTTCAACTTATTTAACACATTCTCAAGTCAGGCAAAAAAATATTCACTAAGTTGTGGAGTCCAAAATATGTCATAATTGCTGAAGTTAAAGGTTATTGTGAGTATTGAATAATTCTTTGTTGCTTTCAGTCAACAGTCTGTACAGACAGAGTCCTTTCCTGGCGTGCACCGAGCCAAACGATTGTTCAACACTACCATCATCTTCATGATGGCATGGCAGCTGAAGCACCTCTGGGGTTCCCCAGTGAGATGTGTGACAACCACTCATATGGTGCTAATACAATCGTACGGTGCCATGCCATTGCACAGAATACAACATACGAGCAGCCAGCTGCAAATGTGATAAAAGCATAGCTATTTCAGCAGTGCAACTGTGAAAAGAGTTTTGTACTTCTAGTTATTCTTACTTAGATAATTATATTTTACAAAGCAGTGCATTATGAAAGAGCTTATCCCCATTCGCACCCACGTGTGTCATGCAGGATGGCTTTTCACAAAATTTGGCGCTGCCAGCATCACACAAAGAACAAGAAGAGTGGCCCACGCAATGCCAAGTGCATGGCAAAAGTTGACGTAAAAATAAAGCTGGCCACGTTTGACACCAAACGCAGAGACAAGTATCTGCAGAGAGAGGTGCCTCTTTCTGCAGTGATACGAATCGACGACAGGCACAGCCACAGCACCGACTCAGCGGATGCTCTGCGGCTACTTCGCGGCACTAGGTCAACAAGGCAAACATTCCTCCGTTACTTCAGCGAAGGCATGACCCCTAGTGAAGCAAGAAGACTGCATGAGAGCAAGCTTTCTATGGAAGATGATGGCCCTGCAAAGCTGGCCAATGCGGCTTTAAATCCGCCTCAAAGAACGGTCTACCACTGGCACAGCGTTTAGAGGGAGGCCTGTTTTGGTGGTACCTACATCGACCCAGTGCTGAAACTGGAGGAAAAGGCTTCTCTGTATGCAGCTCAAGGTATGTCTAAACTTGTGTGAGAATCTGTCCTCTACGTAAAACAGTATTCATAAGCACTCATTTTCAATGTGTGAATGGTGAAGTTGTAGCTATGACAAATTACAGACACATTCAGCACAAAGCCTCATCTACTTGTGATTCATGCCAGTGGCTTGGTTGTACACTGCACCTGCCAGTTAGAGCATACATTTACCATTATTTCTTGGGAAGTAAGAAATGATGTATTTACTTTGAAAACCCACAACTTTTTGATGAATTTATGTTCCTGTGAAATCAGAAACATCAAATTCTTGGAGTGACCTTGAGTATGGCAAACTTAAAGCCCAAGAGGTGCACAGGTGGTCGGAGTTTCAAGTGGCGAAACCAGATCAGATTGATAGAGAAAACCGAAATGATGAAAACGAAAGGGGGGAAAAGAACATATACATGACCAGATAAAAGAAATAACAAAAATGTTATTTATTTTCTTTGAGAGTGACACTGACTTATTTTTAAAAGGTTTTTGGTCAAGGCATAAGATGGCAATCTAGACGAACAACTGACACATTGCATGAGCATCAATTCACAGGGAACCAGCATTAATGAAGCTCGCGAGTCAGCCCATAGAAACAAATTGTGAAATATAAAACATGAAAAAAAGAAATGAGATGCCTCAAACTGGCCGGCCTATGTTTCAATGTAAGTATTTATTTATTATTCATTATCCTCAAAAACCCAGGGAGGTGTTACATTGGGGGTGGGCAATACAGGGTTTCTTCCATGTGCGCTTTGAAAAGAATGGGGCTGGAGTGGCGCACGACGTGGGACTGAAGGTCATTCCCAATCCTTCGCTGTCTGAACGAAACGAAAAATGACCGAAGGGGAGCAGTTGTACGGGCATGCGAAGGGTATAACTGGGTTGTTGTGGTTAGTGGGGAAGAATGCGATGCGGGCGGGGCATGATAACAGATGTGTCGGACAGTGAGTGAAAAAATTATGAAAAAGAGCTAATCTAGCGACTTTGCGTCGCAGTTCAAAGCTGGGAAGATGGGCTTTAATTTTTAAGTTAGTAACGCCTGTGTGGCGCGAGTAATCGGAATATATAAACTAATGCTCTATTTTGGACAGATTCTAATGTTTTGATAGATTAGGTTGTGTGAGGATCCCAGACGGCGCAAGCGTTTCAAGCTTCGAACGGATCTAGTGTTTGATATGCTAAAAGTTTAACAGAAGGGGGAGCAAGTCGTAA
>WOVY01000621.1:0-376486 GCA_013436015.1 Rhipicephalus annulatus
CTATCTATCTATCTATCTATCTATCTCTCTAGCCGCTCACGTCTGGGTGCTCTCGTGATCACCTCCTTAATGGCGTGAACCAAATTAGTATGGGAGGGAATTCCATAGTTTGACGAATACGACGCGCCGGTGAAGACATGAGTAAGGTCACAATCCTGTTACGCGCGTTGTCAAACGCTTCCTGCTGAACAGTGACAATACCCGCGGGCGACTATGTGCCAAGTAATTGACACTTCATTTTTTGCATCTACCCAGGAATGACGAGAACACACGAGAAAAATTTTGATGCGTGAGCATGAGAAATTATGAACCATTTCCCCGAAGAGAACCCTGCTGGGATGCGAAGCAGTAGTGGTGCTCACGTCGTTGACCCAGTTTGAACGGGCATCGACGCGGGTGCTGGAAGAACGGCTGGAAGCGAACTCGGTGTAATGTTTACTCGAGTAAACGTTTGTTTGAAACGCAAAGACATGGGAGGCGGGGGTTGGTTCGTGTAAGTTTCATCGCAGATAACAAGCTAAAAAAGTGTTTCCACTCGACGTGCGATCGAGCGTTGCGGTGGTGGAGAGGGGAAGGGGTGAGAGAGGGAGAGATGTGTGTTATGGAGGGGAGGAGCCAGCAGCTGCTGCGGGTGAGACGTCAACGCGCAGCTGCGACTTGACCTACTTGGCAGTGCTCCAATACCTGCGGTGAGAGAAACGCGCTGCGGTGCGGTTCGCACGGACGTACGTTACGGCGTTAAACACGTGAGTCAGAGGTGCTTCGCATCTAAAAAGCCTTACATCGGCAGCGCTGACCCGACGAATGCAAAGAATAAATGTCGCCGGTCCCATCAGGAATCGAACCCAAGCATTCTGCGCGGCCACTCAAGCATATTCTACAACAAAGCCACGCCAGATCTCGGACCTACTTTTCAAATAGCTTAATACCTTAATATGGTCATGAAACGTTAATAGTGGTTGCAGTGGTGGCAATCCAGCTTTATAAACATTAATATGTAACTCCTATGATGCAGCTGTGATATCGGGTTGACGTCAATTGTTGCTAGGTGCCATGCACTGAAGTTGATTTATGCAGCAGCGTCCAGGGCTACCATCCTCACTAGCACCAGCACTTCATACCAGCTTATTGATTCTGGTGTTCCTAATGCTCAAGTTCATGTTTGCATCATTGCACAAGTGCAAACAAGTGGTTATATAAACACTTGAAATTCTTCAATGTATGTCTGTGTGTGGAACATTTGAACATTTAGTTTGGCATAATTTCATGACGTGCCGCTATAAAAAAATCACAACATGGTCACGCTAAGCATGTCTCCGCATGCTTCGCATAATGTCGATTCCTGAGCTACGTGGAATATGCTGAATTTTTCAGAAATATCCTTGGGCAAGATGTACTTTCGGCACGAATCTTGACATAAGTATGGGTCAGTTTTTTACAAGAAAATGTAACTCTTAGAAATGCCGATAACCATATTTTTAATTGTATAGTCAGTGTACTTAACATTTTAAGCAGTACTCTCTTTTGTATTCATACAAACACAGCTGTAGTGTATGGCTCATAGTTGAGGAAAATGCTGGCAAAGTACAACTTGCACTTTTGCAGTTAAGACGACATAACTCAAGGACTCACTGAACGTTTGTGTTATGCATGGTGTACTACTAAGTTATTACCGTTACTTCGTGCAATCAGGCCGACATTATGATCTGTGTATGATACAGCTCCTCAGCTGCACGATAGTGATTTTCATTGCAAAGCTGTTTTCTGGCACGACAGGCATGAGAATTTTGGGACAGGATGTGACAACGAGCATGTATGCTAAATCTGAGTGTACCGTCAATTCAGTCGATCTGTGTATAGGAGCGAAAATTTAGCCAGGTAAAGGTAAAAAAGTGACGCATAGGGAAAAAACGAGGAGCCCTCAAAAATGAGGGCGAGAGAAGTGCAGTGTGCGTGTGCCTCCTTCTTTCTCTCTTTCTCTTTGAGAGCTCGCCTTTTTTTTCTTGCTCTGTTCCCTGTTGTATCTTTCCTTTTTGTTTGTTTTCTTTTCTGCCTTTGGATGCATCACTTTCTACATTCTTTCCTTTCCAGGTGAAAATACTCCACGGTTTCAGTTCACTTTAACTGAAACCAATGCTGTATACAGCTGGGATTAAGTACAAGCCAACACATTAGCAACATGTTCCAGTTGGTCCCAGCATGAACCACTCGAGACTGAAAATGAAACCAGCTGGCCTGGAAATGGAATCAGCTGGAATCATTGTTATAATGAAACCAGTTGGTGTGAATTATCATTATTATTATTATTATTATTATTATTATTATTATTATTATTATTATTATTATTATTATTATTATTATTATTATTATTATCATCTTCCTTATGGTCATTCTCTTCATCCCAGAATAGCTGTAGTGCAAGGCAAATAAGTGATAAGAGCTCATCGCCTTCATGATGGTTTTTTTTTTGTACATCTAATGCTGACAACATTTACAGTTCATTGTATGCCAGTACAAGTTTCATTTTAAAAAGGCACAGGGTATTTCAAGCAGTACAAACAACTAAAAAACAGTTTGAGTAAAGCACAGGACATATGCACAACCAAATATTGCTGTGTGCTGCATCGAAGTTTAAACGGGCTGGCACTCCCTTACCTCCTATTGCCTAGCACCTCTCTGCCAGAGGAGGACATGGCACTGCAATTTATAGAAAGGCATAAAGCTACTCTGAAAAGGTCTAACTGCTTTGCCTCATACTGCCATCACCTGATCTTTTAGAGATAAGGTAAGGTTGCATGAAAAACAGGTAGCCGTGCATCAGTCATTCCCTAATACGTACCTCCTGCAAAAATCCAAAACATCCCCGGGATGTCCTTAAATGACGAAAATATTCTTGTCCTGTAGGGTGTGCCACAAGACTGGCTGATATATCTGAGTCCATTAAATGCAGTTAAAATATGTAGGTCTTTGTAAGGACATTATAAATACTGCCTTAAACAGTGTAACAGTGAAATACAGATTTAATGAGTAAACTGCAAATCAAGTGCAACGTTATCAATGCAATAATAATAATAATAATAATAATAATGAATATATTACTAACATGATTATAATAGTTTGTGGGGTTTTCACATACAAAGTAACTAATTGCAAGAATTAAAAGGGGGTGCACAGGAAGGCAATGAGGTATATTTATAACAAATTCAATCTAACGAATTCTCCTACTGAGTTGCAAACGAAAGCTGGTCTATTAACACTACAAGGTAGGGCAAAAATAGCAAAACTAAAGATTTTGTTTCAATTAATTCATAGTGACATAAACATCGACCCGTCAAAAGTAATTTTTTTCTGTCATTTTAAGTTAACACCTTACAGGCACTCACAAACACATAATAAATACACTTTTAAATCAAGTTGCTATAAATATCCATACTTCCCCCAAACCATAAAATAATGCAAACCAAATAAGTCCTTTTGGTGCTGATGCCTCATCTTTCACTGTGTCCTTAGATATGGTACAAGCATCACGCATAACCGAGAGGAGAGAAAACAAAGAAAGGAAGGCAGTATTTGCCGAACAGTATAATAGACAGCGCTTTCTTAAGAATTACATAGGAACTGCAGTTGGGTAAAGATAACTAGATGGCGCTGTACCCCTACTCTCAGATTGGCTGCATGGGGGGCTGTGCCTGGATATGCATAGAACGAGCGGATCTCTCAGTCTCCTTTATAGTCACCATACGTAGTGGATCGTTGGTGGGGCATGAACGAAGCAGAGTGGCGGGCACGTTAAAGACGCTTGCGCTCGGCTCCTTTGGCACGCGTCTCATCGGTGTTACCCATGCGTCATCTGCATTCTCGAACGCGATCGAACGCATAGACGCATGCATGGACTGACGCTTCACCCCACTCATCATCAATCACTCCATGAATATGCTGTAATTTTTTTTTTAATTTTCTTTTTTTCTTCTGGAATTTAAAAATTTATGATTTTTTTTCCTCATTTTAACTTGCACATATGTTGTAATACCACTACTATTATTATATTCTAACAAAGCTTATTCAGCAGCTAAGTACCTCTATGTCACCGTACATTTCATACAACCACGCAGTATAGATTTGATTGATTTGTGGGGTTTAACGTCCCAAAACCACCATATGATTATGATTTAAAACTACGCTTATAGATTTAAAACTACGCTTCAAAGTTAGACTCCACTTATTTACTCGTAAATTGTGCCATTCTCTTGATGGAGTGATTCATAGACTGAATTATTTTAGAATTTTCTAACACATTTGACAAGGTCAGTCATAAACATTTACTTCAAAATTAAGTCATCTGGACCTTGGCACTACCGAACAAAGTTTAGTACTTTGAATGCTTCGCATGAAATTGAACTCACTTTGTGCTCAGCTAAGCCCAGCTTATTTCTCATTTTAACTGCCAATGCCCCTTCCTTGCTATCATCTAAATTTCGTCATGATTTGCTGATAATAGTGTTGTCATTTGTGAAATTACTAACAGAAACTATTTGTACCACATGTTATAGATATATTGCTAAAAAAATAGGCTGGAATTAATCTGAAACTCCCGCACTAACTATAAAGTTAGTGCGGGATAAATACCATATTCTTTCGTCACGATCGTAAAAATTCAGGTGGTGGAGGCATACTCATGGCCACTAAAAAAGAACTATCATGCTCTCTAATCAACACATCTTCACAACTAGAATCATTATGGGTAATATGCCGTGCCCCTCCCGAAGCAATAATACTTGGCGTATGTTATAGGCCCCCTCGAACTGACCCAGACTTCCCCCGCAAACTTAACGAAACCTTATCCCAGCTATCTAATAAACACCCTAACACACATGTTCTGCTTTATGGGGATTTTAACTTTCCCTCCATTAATTGGCTCAATCAGGTTTCACCAACCTTGGGAAATACTGAAGCAAGAGAATTCATCAATGTTTGCCTCAACTTTAACCTCATCCAACAGGTAACCGAACTAACGCACGTCACTAGTGAATCCTCAAACATTTTAGACCTGGTATTAACAAATAGCCCCGAAAGCTTAAAATCTATTGCATACTTACGTGAAATCAGCGATCACAAAGTCATCCATACCATATTTAACTTCACCCCAAAAATACGCTCCATTTTCTGCAAAACGATTCACTTGTATGATAAGGTTAATTATGAATTAATTAATCGTGAACTACGAGATTTCCTACCATACTTCAAACTCAATCTCGGTTCCTGTTCTCTCAATGACAGCTGGCTAATGCTTAAGGACAAGATAACTGACTTGACTAATAAATTCATCCCCACAGTGAGCTTTACTGCCAATAAAGATAAACCATGGTTTTCCAAAAGTTTGAAAACACTTGAAAATAAAAAAAGCGCCTCTTCCGAGCTGCGAAGTTTAATGGTAATGCATGCGCATGGGGCAAGTACTATGCTGCGGAAGATGCTTATTATGCTGAAATTAGAAAAGCGAAACAGACATTCTATCACAATGATTTATCTAAAATTCTGAAATCTAACCCTAGAAAATTCTCGGAAATCATAAACCTGCAACTAACAAGAGACATCACGCTTACAAGCGATAAAAATGAAGACGTAAGCGACACTGTTTGTGCCAATATCTTTAACACCGCGTTCTCATCAGTGTTCACTAAAGAAGCCAACGTACCGTTTCTTATGCCACCTACTACGACATTACCAGCGATGGCCCCTGTTGTGTTATCCGTTAGTAGCATTTCATCACTCATTGACAAATTAAAACTTTCATCATCAGCTGGCGTAGACAATATTAACTCTAAGTTATTAAAAAATACTAAGGAAATTATTGCAGTGTACTTTTCGATGATGTTCTCATTGTCACTCGAATCAGGAATTTTACCAGACGACTGGAAGGAGGGAAAGGTCATTCAAGTCCACAAATCAGGTAACAGACAGTCCCCCCTAAATTATTGACCCATCTCTCTAACAAGCGTCCCCTGCAAAATCATGGAACATATCATATATTCACACATCATGAACTTTCTTGACACCAACAATTTTTTTCATTCTTCCCAGCACGGATTTCGTAAATCATTATTTTGTGAATCCCAACTTGCTATATTTATTCATGTTATACACTCTTCTCTCGACCATCACTTTCAGACCGATTCAATCTTTCTCGACTTCGCAAAAGCCTTTGATGAGGTACCGCACAAACGCCTACTGTTAAAACTTTCCCAGCTGAACCTGCCCCCGACATTCTTGCATGGACTACACAATTTCTTACTAACCGCTCTCAGTTCGTCTCCATTAAAAATACCCGTTCTAGCTCCCTCCCAGTAACATCCGGCGTCCCCCAAGAATTTGTACTCGCACCCCTCTTGTTCCTAATATATATTAATGATCTTCCTGTTCATGTATCTTCCCATATCCGTTTATTTGCCGACGACTGTGTCATCTATCGCACAGTTACTAACATTTCTGATCAAACTACACTCCAACAGGATCTGGATCTCGTGCAACAGTGGTGTGATCTTGAGTTAATGAAGCTTAACCCTACTAAATGCAAACTCGCCTCATTTCAACGCCAGCGTAATTTTTTATCATTCTCATACCTAATCTCTAATTCCACTTTCGAACAAGTTCAGTCATAAATACCTAGGCGTCACCTTAACATCTGACCTTTCCTGGAACACTCACATAAACAACATCATATTATCCGCGAACAGACCCCTCGGTTTCCTAAAGCGTCATTTGCGTCACGCACCACTAGACATAAAACTTCTGGCTTACAAATCGCTCATCAGACCTAAACAAGAATATGCAGCGCCCATCTGGAGCCCGCACCAGATATACCTAATAAACGAAATAGAATCTGTACAAAATCATGCCACTAGGTTCATTTACTCTTCATATTCATACGAAATAAGCGTATCATCCCTAAAACATGACATTGATATTAATAATCTTTCTGTGCATCACTGCATCGCCAGCCTCTGTTCGTTTCACAAGTTCTTTCACAGTTCCCTCAATCAAGCACCTTACATTATTCCACCAACGCGCATATCTCACCGCACAACCCACCCTTATTCAATCGCATGCGCACGCGCTCGCACTACTACTTTTGCTGCCTCATTTTTTCTTCGCACAGCAGTGGACTGGAATGGCCTTCCCCGTGACATTGCAGCCATCACGTGTTCATCAACATTTGCGCAAAACATAAATACATATTGTTTGTCAGAAGATCACTCTCTGTAACCTCCATTTGTTAACCCACCCCTTATGTAATACCCCTCACTGGGGTCTTTAAGATAATAAAGTGAAGTGAAGTGAAAGTTAGCAATGCTAACCACATGCTTGGCTTGTGCCAGAAATGTCGCACCACTCCTTCCTTTCTTAATGTTAACGTACAATCAAACCAAAACATGTGCACACATGTGCCTTTAACACATTTTGTAAACAGATTTGTCCAATGCCTATGAACAAGCCTTACCAATGCCTTTTGGCCTGTTTGACACTTCAGGGCCTTCGATGCACTGTAAGGGCACAAGAAAACTTGTGGGTCTTAAAAGTGACTTGTTTCAAGACTTTGCAATATGATGGTTGATTGAAAGTGATAAAATACTGAAGTTGATAAATGAGTTAGTTGTGGTGTCTTGTATAATAATATGCATACTCTGTGAAAAAGAAGCAAGCAAGCAAATTACTAAATTCATAATGAAAACATAATGACATCAGTGCAAGATTGGTTGTTGTGGTAACTCACCTGCAGTTTGATCGTAATTATGGAGTATGAATGTTTAACTATCTTGAGTTTTAATAAACTGGCATTTAGTTTGTGAATAACAGTATGCTAAAGAGCATGTACATATTCTTGTATGGTTGTACAACAACAGCGTTAGGAAATATTTTTAAAGAATGAGTGGTAAAAAATTTGTGGCACAAGCCAAGAACATTATTAGCATTGCTCATTTTGTAGCCAGCCTGGACATTCAAGAATAATTTAACAGACATCTGCCCAGCCAAGTATTTAAAATTACCAAGGATGTTTCAAGGGATGACTACGTAATAATTGCACCTGCATGCATGAGCTTTTGTCTCTCAAGTTTCATGCATGTGCTTCGTCATGGCAGAGCATGGTGCAAATACACCCAATGGTTGTCAGCCACTGTTTGGTACACAAGTTGCGCAGCAAAACGAATTTGAAATAAAATTTAACACAAAATGTTTCATTGCTATTTCCCAGTTGATGTATTATTTCCATTGCAATATAAAAACAAGTACATCAAATACTGGCTGTATCTCCCTTTGCAGCTATGATAAGGACTCCTAGAAATCTTAAAAGTAGGAATCGAGTATCTGGCGAAAACATCAAGCCCTTAAAATCTACAGAAGTGTTAAGAAAGGGTAAGTGACAATTGTATAGGTAGCAAAATTACTTTCCTAGAGCGAAGCAGCCAGCTGCACTAGATAAGCTGTCATGTTTAATGCGTATAACCTGCCAGGAATGAAACTTTAGATACTTTTATACATTTTCGCTTTATTTCAGTGCACTTAACATTTTAAATTTCATTAAACTAGTAAAAAATGTTTAGTTCTACAAATAATGGCGACTGAATCAAATAGAACAGTATTCAACTTGGTATGTGAAATCGTAGAATATTTTGCACACTCTTCGAATTTGGCAGTTGCAGAATTTCCCTGGGACGCATACTTCTCCATATGGGCTTTACATGTTTTCTAGAGAAAGCTTCTGGGCCATCATCGTGAAATAATTTTTTTAATTAAGCCATCATAGCAAGTGTGGTACTTCATTTGTTTTTTGCAAAGCAGTTGTAGGGTTCACATATCTCTATTTTCAAGAAATATGAAGTGAATGAATGAAAGTATAGTTAGGCAGCTAACTGAATGATATAATGACCCGTATGGACTATGACCACTGGAAGAGTGGAGCGTGTGTTGTTACACGTGAACTTACAGGCTGTTAAGGGTAGATAGACAAATATGGCTGATTGTGTGTAAGTATTAGGGCATGTCAGTTCAGATTAAATACCAGACAAAGATTACAGGCAGCAGTCCTGATAGATGTGAACTGTTGGAAGCAGTTCAGTGGTGTATTTAATTGTGACACATTTGTTGAAACTTTGAAAACCAGGAAAATTTCTCGAGCAGGCAATGTTAAGTGATGTTTTTGATGACTGTAACATTGCACACTGTCACTCTTCACATGTGTCTGTTTCCTTATATATTTTCTACCAAAGCCACAAACAAAGATAGATGGCAGTTAACTCGCGTCCTGTTCCCTGTCTTATGCAAGTGTCATTCTGCACTTTATTACCTTAGAAGTACTTGCTGCTAGGCAGGTTGGTATAACATTATTAGGGAAAATTCTAGACGATGCGAATGTGTGGTGCAGTGTAAATATTTTCTGTAGTTCAGCTGCGACCGATGCTCTTTTTCTGTGCTTTTTCATTTTTCCAGTGGTGCTTAGGCATCTATAATTTTCCCCCTTAGCTTAATTACCTCCCTGAAGCTATGCATCATCTTGCCCATTAACAACCATTGTTAAACTATTGTATGTGGCATTGTTGATGCAAAATGACCTTAGAGTATATGCTAAAGCTCCTGCAGGATCGCCGGCTGAATGTGACAACCAGTTCACCATTTATAGGACCCGAAGTATTGACATTTTCAATATATCTGTTCGCACAATGCTTCATTGGAGTCATGCAAGCTTAAAATATGGTGCTCCCACAGAGAAATTTTTCTTCCTGTGCTGTGACCAACGGGAAAACTATGTAGACAATAATGAAAAGAGATCACAACTAGGCTTAGCTGTGTGATGTCTGCCTCAATAAAAATGTAATAAATTAATGCAAGTGTGCTTATATCACCATGGTGTTGCCAGTTTATTACTACATTTGATATGAATCTCTGCTCGCTCCACCATGGTGTTCCTAAGGGCGTACACAGTCTTACCTCTAAGACAGCATTGCCAGAACTAATTTCACTGTCACAATCTTGAATAGGTGTGCAACAAGCATGCGCCAGTGCAGAGAACACAGGAGAAGTGGTCACTGCTTGCATGTCCAAGGTCGTATACACGCACACCGGACTATGATTTTGCAGTGTCTTACATTTTGAGTGGAGTATACATCGTGATGGCGGGAGCCATCTCTTTGGTCACCAGCTAGACTGTCACAATGTGCATATTGTTGCTTCAGACAACTGTTTAGGACAAAAAAAGGGCACCGTAGAAAAAAAATATTTTTAGGCTAATGTAAGAGCTTGTGGTGAGGAGACTCTCAAAAGGTATATGGTGTGTCATCTTGCAATAGAGAAGCAACATTTATACCTAGTTTATGTTAGTAGGAGTCTGCTAAACATTGGCCATACAAGCTTGTGGCTAGAGAAGGATGATGTCCAGAAGATGCCCTCCTGAAACGTTAACCTGCACCGTCCTCCCTTGCCCTTCTTGGTGCACTGGAATTTTTGCCCTATAGGTACTAGTTCCTTCAGTGGGTACTCTCGAAGGGCTTGGGAATGAGCTCACTCTTACCACCTGTTTTGTCCAAGGGCCAATCCTGCTGTTGGAACTTGTATGCTTGGCAGAAATTTTTAACAGGAAAAGAAGCTTCACTCGTTACACAAATAAAGCTACAGCATTGCAAGATTACTATGATGTTATGTACACAGACCTCCCACATACAACTAACTAAAATCTCACCACTTACCTCTATGGTGAGCCTGATTATGCCTTAAGACAGCATGTAAGTTTCTTGATCCTATACTTTTTAATCAGTACATGAACCTTGAAAAAACAAGATCATCACGTGCAGTCCGTAAAACCAGTGCTTATGAACTGCAATGATGCCATTAAAAGCATCAGCGAAAGTAAATGCACCCTGCTGGAAAGCAAATTCTGCATGAAGCCTGTAAATGTACTGTTAACAAAGTCTTCTCGACAACTTCGTTATGTCTATTTCTGCAATTTGCATAATCCTGTTTCATACATACCTTGCTGTTCACCCTATAATTATTGACCTCTGAGTGTTACTCAAGTGACCATGCTCATTTAACATACCTGCAAGCCTCAGTGCTAACCTAATGAAATTGGAGACTTTAATAAAGTAATGCTCTCTAATGCTCAACCCTTCAAAAAAAGTTTTTAGCATCCCCTGAAAACCTATTCTTTAAAAATTTGATCATCAGAGATGCGATGTATCTCCACACCTGATGACAGACATTTGTCCAATTACAGCCACATTATAACAACAAGCAGCCTTTGTAAGATGTGTGAACACGTGCCATCATCTCAGGTCAACATGTTTCCTGAAAGCAGCTTGCTCTTAGTTATGCGACAGAATGGTTTTCATAAATCATTTTCTTGCTAAGCTCAACTTGCCCCATGACAAACTGTGTGTTTAATTTTAGACCATTCTTGGGGAGCTATTTTTCTTAATAACTAAAGAAAGCCCGATAAAGTGAAGCATGAGCTTTTAAAAGGAAATTTGCAAAACATGCACAATCGTCTTCAATACCTAGCCTGAGTATATATTTCACTAATAATGATCATTTTCATTTTAGAGCACATATCTGATGGCACAAAATCTGGAGTACCAAGGAGTCTGTCACAGGTATCTTTCACTTCTTTATTAGGGGTCATGCAACAATTTTAAATTATTCATGCGATATACTAGAAGTTTACCGCAGTGTGAATCACTTGCCACAATTAAAAAAAAATAATTATGGGGGGAACATATGGACTCTTTACAAAGGTTGAATTTGGTGCTGATGCCGTCTGTCGCATGACCAGTAATGAGACAAAGCACGGCGCATCGCATTAGGCCTAATAGCAGTGCTACGCTTCCATTTCACACACACGCGCGCGCGCATAATGTATGCTTTACTGCAATACACTGCAAGCACTTCACCCCATGACACTGGTGTATTGCGGCAATGTTAACATTTAAAAAGACCTTTACGGGTTAGCAATTGAAGCTCGACAATGCTCCCAGCAATGAAATTTCTATTTTATTACATTTTTTTCATTGTTATACACTTGCCTAAACTAGTGTTACCAGCCGTCCCGAATTTCGCTGGACTGTCCAAGACTTTGCCCGCGCTGTCCCAGTCGGGACAAATGTCCCCGATTTTTTCCGGACTGTTCAGTAAATGAAAAAAAAAGAACGTTTTGCGTTATAAAAGGCATGCCAAGTAACGAGCGTCCGTCTGATCACATAGACAAAGAAATGTTGCTGTGGTTAGCTGCAAGGAACTTCAAACACTTCAGCTGAACTTTAGCGTCAACTTTTACTAGAGCATTCTAGAGCGAGAGGAAGTGTCACGAAGAGCACATAGCAAAATTTAGTGCCACATCAAGAGACCGACGCAATGAAGAGAAGAAATAACGGATTTGTTCGGAAGGCACCGCAACAAAGAAAACTAATTTCCTCACCCACACACAACTACCTGCACTGTTGGTTACCCCAATCTAAACACACACTGCTAAGCAAATTGCCATCATCTGCGACTGCTTAATAAAGCCACTCGGACAAGAACGTTCTCTAATTCCAACTTGTGCATTCCGTATCTATCTCGCGCACTTACGCAAGAACAAGCTTCAATGTAAGCGTTGGCACAGTATATACTTCCTCCCAAGTGACACCAGCTGTTTGATCGGTCCTCAAGCAACACGCATGCACCTACCATACATCCGCGTAGTACATGCATCAGACCAATATTCACAAATCGTGTTCCAAAGGCCTTTATTTTATGCTCGTTGTCATTGCTTGTAGATTTGGTGGCAAACACTTCGGGCTGGTAGGTGTTAATTCTGTGCTTCGGGCGAATGACGTTAACTACTCGATAAGCACGGCGACATCACAGGAATTAAGAAAAGCGGCAGCGACTTGCGTATGAATCACTTTCTAACAACAGAAAGCGACCACGACCCCACGGGCAGAGGCGGTTCTCGCCATTTCAAACAGATTACAGTCCAATCCAACACCAACACCGGAGAAAAAAACATCGACTAGAATACGATGAACCCGCCACAGACTATGTGTCACAAGCTAGTGAGGAACTCTACCTGAACCACAAAATAAAGAACGCCCAAATCGCCTGAAAAGTGTTTTTTAACACACCGATTCTAACGCCATCTATTCATACACTTTAAGCCAAGTCAAGTCGGTTTTAAGCGGCTATTGGGTGCATGACCTACTACACTCCTGACCTGCCCAGAGAGCACCTCTTCCAGCGCCCACGTTCTAGTTCATACCTTCTGCCGCTAGGGCCGTCACCTACGAGCGGCGTGGCGCTAGTCAGCACCTGCTCGCTGACGTCATCTTCACTCTTTGTGGTCAAATTTTGACCAACAAAGCACTCGTAGTGCGTATTTATGATCCAAAATTTAGAATTATTCAGAAATAATAATACTAAAAGACATTCAGAATTTTTTTGCAATAAAATGCACGCTACCACGCATAGGCTGCCCTACATCGTGTAAATCTACGGGTTCCCACGTTTGTCAACCAGTGTGCTATAAATACTCAAGCGCTCTGAACACCTTGCTTAACCAGCAATGTATGGGAAGAAATAGTCACATATATGCCGCCAGTTCACTACAGAATGCAGGCATTCTTATACCAGCGCCTACAAAACAACCGTAAAGAAACAGACGAACAGGTTATAGGTAGCGCCACCTACGGCGAGCGATTGAACGAGAGCGGGGACACGCGCTCCCATAGGAACCCCGCTATCTGAACAGGTCAGGAGTGTAGTAGGTCATGATTGGGTGAACCGAACCGTTTTGCCTCGAAATGGTTCGTGCCACCGGGGGAACCGAAACACTTCCAATTTATTGCTTTATATATACTAAAATAATAGAAGATAAAAGTTTTGATGTAATTTTGTTGCTTAAAATAAAATTATTTAGAGTTTTAATTATAAATTGATGATTTGCGTCACTATGACGTAATAAAGTGGAATCATAACAAAGTACACGTTATCGTTCCGGTTAGTTTCGGTCTCGGAGTCGGGCTGGCGAGGCGTCGTCGTCTTCGCGCTGTTGTAACTGTTGTAAATGTTCGGCGTCGTTCAAACAGCGCTGTAGCAGCGTTTATGCGGTTTAGTGGTGTCGGCTGCGTAGCTACATACAATGCGTGTTTTTTAGGTTCGGTATTGTTGGAAGATTTGGCGTGTTGTGATGTGCCTCGGTGTGCTCTGACATTGCATCTCGAAGAAACGCCTGTTCGATTGTCGGAACAATGTCGGCCCGGACATTTAGCTCGCGTACGCCGCTAGCTCTTTCACTTATAGTCATTTTACTACTTATCGACTCAGCACACCCGTGGGGAGGTGAGTTTTTTTGTTTAGAAGTGTTCGCGATCTTCGTAAACCGTGAAAGGCGGCCGCAGTTGCCGCCGGCTTCTCTCGAAATATTCGGAAGGACTGATGCTTATTCCATACCCAGTTTTATCACTCGATTCTTGATGGCTGAGTAGGAACCTTCACACTAGTGAGCGCCTTATTCTTTAATCTGTGTTAGCACGGCATGTGAAGCGTCGTAGCTATAGGTCGCCGTTGCGCGTCGGGAGAGGAAGTCTTGTCCTGGCAAATGACAAAATGCCGCCTTCGCGTTGCAAGTTCCCTTTCCGTCTGATTGCGCTTGTTTCGCTTAACTTAACGACTGTGTAGGTGTAACCTAGTGTTTGAGATGTAGAAGTGTGGCTATCTGTTGCGGCATTGAGTCACCCTTGGAAAATAGAACATTCTGGAACTGCTTTTAACCTAACGCAGGCGAGAGGTCGCACAACTGCGACTTAAACTGACGGAGTGTTTAAATGCAGTTGCGGTTACTCTGTCACATATAACAAGACGTGATCAAGGCGTGATTCGCACCACAGTGACGTCTAATTTTTGTGCTATTCTCTGTAGCTATGCTCATGCGTATATAGGACAAAATTAGTTTACACGTTAATTCACTGGACTACATGCCTTCGCAAACACCCCCACATGGGTAAATTGTTGCGTTTCTGCAGGCACCATGCGTTTTTCTGCGATGACTTGCATTTTGTTTCCTTAGAGGTGCATTGCATCAGCTGAATGTGGTATTGCATGAACCAGCTCTGTACGAGTTTCCGGTTACAGCTGTCGCCTTTAAAATTGTAAAAAGCTGTATCGTACCATTCAGTTTGAACACGCTTGATAGTTGTGAATCTGGTGATTTTGAGCATATGCATTGTTGCCACATGTATATGGTGAATACCGGATCGTATATTGTTTGAATTATGCTCACCATTTCAGAGTACTTCTGTGTGTTTAGGCAGCATCAAATCAGGTCGTATGTCAGATGTAGTATGAAAAAATAAACTCCGAAAACCTGACAAGCTGTTGTTTCAAGTGACACAACCTGGCTGTCATGTGTGACGGCTGCTTTAGTGCCGTTCGTGCTGTTGACCCCTTGCAAGATTGTTTCTGCTCATGTGGGAACAAGTTTTCCACAGCAACAGCTTCAACCATATGGTGTATCAGGCAAACTATCTTTTTCTATTCAATCGTTGTCTCTGCATTTCTTCTAGTTGGTCACTGCCTTTCTCTCTGCAAACCAAAGAGTTTACTTTAAAACCTACATTCCCACACTTAATTTTTTTAAAAAGCCTTTCTTTCTAGTGCCCTTCAATGGAATGTGGAGGCGTGAACGCACTTAGAGGAAGAAAGCAGTCTAGGGACAAGCGGTTTGCAGTGGAAAATATTCTTGCATGAAGGCCAGCCGACACATCCCAAAATCTGGAGCAAGCGTATCCCACTCACCTCCTACCATTTTCGCTGTGTCATTCACTGTTTTTGATTGCCCTACGAGGGCAAATAAAAACAGTGAATTTATGCATATTCCTTAAAAGCATTTCATTAGACACATGGGTGTGCATTCTTTATTCCGATCAGCTATTCCGCCAACATCTTGAATTTTGAGCCACCAGCGAGCAAGGGCCCCTCCCCCCTCCACATCTTGTTGGATCATCCTTCAACAACTTGCTCAGAATTTCGCAGTATTTTTGTAGAGTGTGCGCTCGGGGGTGCTCACTATTTTGAAAAGTCTGCCCGTTCTCTCAACACCTGGCACCATTTGAGTCAACATGCATTTCTATGCTTATGCATTGCAGGGAAGAAAGTGAAGCTCAAGGACGTTGAAGTGCTCACGCTTCGACAGGGACAGTACACAACAGGTCGCAGGTCAAGCCCTGTGCCTCAGCTGACCTGCCTCGGCGGCAGTGCAGGCTGCCAGAATGCGCCTGCCGTTGTTCAGTGCTACAACCGAGGCAGTGATGGCTATAGCACTCAGGTGACTCGTCACCTCGTAATCATACAGTCCTTCTTTGACATCAATTGTGAAACCATTTCTCTGGAACTTGAAAATATGTTCCCTTATTTACTTGTTACTCTTAGTAAAAACAAACTTCCCAACAAAAGTTTAAGAAAGTTCTCTTTTATAGTTGCATTAAACTTGTTTTATAGCAAATATTTTGATTAGTTATCACTTTATGTGTCCAAATTGTTTAGAGTACAGTTATCCTGTCTGTTTGTTTTTAGTTTGGTTTCTTTAAGAATGTACTTTGTGTGCAGATGCATTCTTCAGATCACCTATTCTACATATTGCGATAATGACCTTTTTACGGTGTTTCATTACTATATACTGTGCTGTTCTTTTCACATTTGTGATGTTTATTCACCCGATCAGAATTCGCTGATTGGGAGTCGTATAAAATTTTGTTTCTTTACAAGCGTCCGAGTTGTGTATGACATGTTTTCTGTGTACCAGGCTGTACTTCAAAGCAAAAGTTTTTTTTTCTTTCTTTTTTTTGTTATATGTACAGAAAAATAATTTAAAAAAAACTTGCTGTAATAAGTATTTAATATTTATTTTTCAGTGGGAGTGCAAGGCCGACATGAGCAAGTCTCAAAAGTTTGGAACAGTCGAAGTGACTTGCGAAGGCTATGATTACGCCGACGATGATTACATCTTGGCTGGATCATGTGGTGTAAGAAGTCTTCTTCCAATTCTGTCACTGGGAGAAAAATTTCGCACCCCTTTTTAGGCTCATTTAGCACTTGAGCAACAGGTTATTGTTATCTGTGTTGCAGGTCGGTCGTCTGTTCAACGCATTGTATCCTCTACCTACTCTCAGGTCACAAAAGGCGCGTGTGTTACGAGCAGTTAATAGTGTATCATAGCATTCATGATAGCGAATCTGCAATTTTGTAGTGTTCTCGAAAAAAAAAAGCACTGGCATAACAAGTAACGCCTCTTGTTTCATGTTGATCTTGTAATACACCTATTTTAGAGTGGGGTTGCATGCACAATATTCCATTTTTCTCATACAAAATTTTGTGATAGAGTGATTTGTCACTGCCTCACTGTGTTACTCGACATGCTCAATGCTAACAGCCCGGAACTTGACAGATTGAGCAGCATAAAATAACAGAAATCCTTTTTTGTGCGTTAAATTTGTAGTTTTATAATGTTTTGATTACCAGTTTACTAAAGTGCTGTGTGATTGGTTAAAATGCTTGTTGAGGCTGTGCTGTGCTTAACTAAGATTTTTTTGTTCATTTAATAATATGACCCGTACTGTACACTATAAAGGAAAAAATTTCAGGGAAAGACTGGTGCTTGAAGTGGTGAAAAATAGATGGAACAAGGGCTGTCGCCTTATCCAACATTCAGCATGCCGAACGTTTCGCTTCAGCGAGCTTTCCTGTCTGATTTCCTATACTTTGCACTGAGAAGTGTGTTTTGGTCTGCAGCAGGGCTGCACCATTGTATGCCTTTAGTTTAAATCTGTTACATCAACACTTTAATTTTCTTGGTGTATATCCAGTACTTATTTTGTGCAAAAGCAGTGTAAAGTCAGCAGTTTTTATTATTCACGACTTCGGTTACAATGTGACTGCTGCTTAAGACCCCGTATCAAATTGAAAATGAAGCAAGCTTGCCACTGAATCCTTGGCCGCCAGCAGAGCGATTGGGGTAGGATTGGGGATAGTGACCATGCCTTTTTAAAAGTTTGCAACTGTTTAGCTCGTGAATGCCATTTTCACTCCTCTGCATCCAGTGGCGGATCCAGAGGGGGGGGCGGTAGGGGTGATCGCAACCCACCCCCACCCAAAGCCTGTGTCGGCACCCGCCCCCTATTTTCGGTTCTTGTCCTCCACCTCCTATCAGCAATTAAAACAATTGAGTGGAACCATTTGTGAGCACGCATCAACAGTGTTAATGGTACAACAGGGTTTTTGCGTGCTACTAAAAAGAAAAAAAAGTGAGGACCCCCCCCCCTTCAATGTTACTTTTAGCGACCGCCCCCCCCTCCCCCCCTAAAATGAAACGAAATCTCTGGATCCGCCCCTGTTTGCATCACATATTTGTGGTGCTTCGTGCTTGCGAAGCACACAAATAGGCCACAGCAGGTTGCCTGGAGACAACTACAGACACACACGTACCCGAATCCGGTGATCCTTCGCCTCTGCTACCCA
The DNA here is from genome assembly GCA_013436015.1 of Rhipicephalus annulatus. Taxonomy (NCBI): domain Eukaryota; kingdom Metazoa; phylum Arthropoda; class Arachnida; order Ixodida; family Ixodidae; genus Rhipicephalus; species Rhipicephalus annulatus. The sequence goes on from WOVY01000621.1 coordinate 18,538, forward strand.
GGCATTTATACGTACGACGCGTGTAAGGCGTGCAGATCCAGAGCGACGCTGCAGCACATGCTGTGGAATTGTACCGGTAACGTGCAGCAGTTCTCCACGAACCTGGTAGACATGGCAGTCTCGAACCGCGAGGCGCGATGGGAGGCGGCTCCGCTCAACCACGACCTTGCCGATCAACTGTGGGCCGTCCGGCAAGCCCAGGATGCCGCCCGGGTCCAAGGACTCGAGGCCGTCACCTAGGCCGGGGTGCTTGTTGCCCCACCTCGCTCAATGACGCGAGACATGTTCAATAAAGTTTTTACTCACTCACTCACTCGTGCTTGGCGCCCTTGAAGATTGTCCAAATTAACCGGTTTGTGATCAGATATATGAGAATTTGATGTCATTCAACAATGCATATGCTTGCCATGACCAGCGCACACTTCTGAGCTCTCTAACTTCCCAAAATAATTGGGGTTGCATGAAATACTTTTTAACTCTATTCCTTGCTCAAGCCATTTTGGTCTGTGTGAGCTGAGGCACATTGCAAAATTGTGATTCCTGACAGTGCTTCTTTGTGCGAATGAAGCCGGATGCACGTGTAAATGCTGGATATTTCAGAACTCTTGTTTGTGAGTGCAATATCATCAAATGTGTTTATCTCTGTTTTGTAATGTTTTTAAGATGTAGCACAGCAAGACTTGATAATGAAATAGTAGTAAGCCTTCAGGGCACGCTAAGTTTTTATTTCGCAGATTTATTGCCAATATTTATTTATTAGTGTATAGGCCAGGAGAGCTCTGGTAAGGCGAGACTACTACTTTAGTAACGAAGCGTTCTTGTTGATGATATTGTGGTAGTATTTACTTCTAGTATCGCACACAACTTACGGTATTTTATTATTTTTCCATCACAGTTGGAGTACCGATTGGAGAAAACTGGGTATGGTGGCGGCTCAACATACGATTCATATAAGCAGTAAGTTTTTAGTTTTTATTATTGTCTAGTGCGCACTGTTTACTACATGGTGTTGAGGTCCAGTTGCTACTGTGGTTATGCTCTTAATGTAGGCATTCACATTGCCCTGTAAAATAGAGAAGCACATAGTACTTTCCTGGTTCTTAATTATTATGACAATTTGGGGGGCCTAATACCAAGCCTAAGCAAAATGTTCAAGAAATGTCTTTAAAAATGTGTTCAAGCAAGAGCTTGATGAATTCGATAGATTGATTGATTCATTAGATTACGACAGTCATCACGTGCAAAAGATGCTCAAGTTTAAGCAGTGGATGCTTCCAAGCTTTTGCTGAATGATGAGGATTGAAGAATTAAACCAAGGAAGTGTCAAAGCACATAGGTTAAAGATGAATACACAGAAGACAAAGATCGTACAAGGTAGTTTGATGGCCAAGCGAGAGTTCGTGACAGACTACTATGCTGTTAAATCAGTAGAAGAGCATGTGTATGAACACCAACTATTAACAGGAGAGCAGACTCTTGTAAAGCAAATTCACCGAAGAATAAATATGGGATGACACGCAAACGGTAGATGTACTAAACTCATAACCTATAACTTACCACTTTCACTAAAGCAGAAAACGAACAACCATTGCATTTTACCAGTTCTAACGTATGATGCAGAAGTCCAGGAAACAACTAGGAAACTGAAACGGTAGCTAAGCAACACCAAGCATGCGATGGAACAAGCAGATGATAGGTTTAAATCTAAGAAATATGTCTGAGTGGATCAATAAAATATGGTGTATCAGTGGATCAATAGGATAGGAATGGAAATGTGGCACAGTGAATAAAAACATTGGTGGCTCATATCCTAGTATGTATGAAAAGGAAAAAAATAGACCTGGTCAGGTCATGTCATGAGGACATAATCGAAGGTCACATATAGCTTTAGAAGGGACACTAATAGATGGGAAGTGGGTCCAAGGACGTCGCGTGGTTAGATGGAACTATCAATTTAAGAAATTTGAAGGCATAAAGTGGAATCGCTTCGCGTGAAGCTGGAGGGTTGGAGATCCTTCGGAGGGGGCCTTTGTCATGTACTTGGCTTAAAATATGCCGACAATGTTGAATATGAATGCACGATGACCAAGCAGAAAAAATGAAGGAAATTTGAATTAGTTGTGCGAGAGTAGATTAATGTGTGCATTGTATCTCTGCACGTCTTTTTGGTAAACAATTTGTTTCATTCTGCGCCAACGAGTAAGTCATTCAAAATTGGTACATGCCAGCATGTGTAGAACAACTAGTATGTGAACTGTAGCTATCTACGGTTGCCTTTTAAGTATTATTGAACCACAGTGCCATAGAAATGAATTTTTGTATGTAACAACGTAAATATAAGATTTGCTATTCTTTATTACCCTTCTTTTATCTATATCAGTGACAGCTTACATAGGGAAACGGATGTTACGTAAAGCACCTGCCATGTCCCGTTACATAGGTGAAAGTCACTTGCTCAGGCTCTCGGTGCCACTTCGTTGTGTTGCTGCCGGTACTTCGGGCTTTGCAGTGCTATGAATATAACTACCTCCAATTTGACTCAAAGCAAGTGTAAATGTAACAAACATGATTTTTGTTGGATGCAGCTGCACTGTATACAGGCTTCGATGCCACTAAATGCTCACTTCAAAACTTCAGTGTTTAAATGTCGCTATGTTGCCTTCCAGCTCAGCGTACACCTACGGTTCCAAATCTGGTTCAACCTTTCAAACAATCCTCTTCCTTGCTGTGGTCGCGTTCGTCATCTACGCGATATACCGGACTTGCCTCGCTCCTGGGCAAATGGATGATGCCCCTCCGGCCTACGATGACGGTCCCCCACCAGACTATCCAGGCCCTCCGAGAGGAGGAGGCTTCTTTGGCAGCGGCTTCTTTGGTGGCGGTGGCAGAGGTGGTGGCGTGCCCCCGCCTCCAGGCTTCAGACCTGCTTATCAAACTGATGCCAGTGAGTTGAAGCTGCTTTAATTGCGTACATATTTAGCTTGTTTGATATGACTAGAGGTTTTGTCTAGGAAATATAGTAGGACTCATTTTTTTTTCATTCATTTGACAGTTTTGATGCATCAACTCTATAGTTTTCGTGATGTGCAACTTCTCCATCAACACAGTCTTTCCAGTGACTCTTCCAATAACAACATAGTCCCCAGAATGCAGTAACTGGAATGCTCTTTAACTCCCTTGTTATGGCCTCTTCAATAGCCTGGTTCGAGCTGTGGTTCTGTCCTTCCGTGGCCTTTTTTAAGTTGGGGCACAACGGAAGAAGTCTGGAGGACCATCATCTGGACAACAAGGTGGCTGAGAAAGCTGTGTGACGCCATGCTTAGTTCAAGAGTCCTTGACTGCAAAAGTCCATGACAGCTTGGCTTATTGTGGTTACTTTTTGCGGCCAAAAAGCGTCCTGACCGTTGCTAATCTTCAAGTTGCTCTCTTCTATCTCAAAACGATTCGTACCACTCAAGAACACAAATCAATCTACGGCACTACTTTCACGTTCAGTCTCGATCATTCTATGGGTCTCACTCGCAGTTTTACCTAGTTTGACACAAAGTCTCACTGTGGAACGCTGTTCTAAACAACACCTCCTCTACTAAAATGCCTGTGACATCACTTGCTTTTTCATTAAGACAGGAGTTTCCTTGTAATTCAGTGTAATCTCCAATATGAGTGTTTGCAGCCGACCGTACTTCCAGTAGCGTCGGAAGTGACCGTAACACACCCATTGGTGCAGTGTGTGTGGTAGACGCTGCCTCCGGGACTGCGATAGACATTGCTTTGATCTTGGAGGCATAAAGTTTTGAAGCAGCCACCGTAATGAGCGCTTGCAGCCGACACCTCTCTTTTGTGGCATGAGAAAGTGGAAATCAGTTTTTCGGCTCACATCACAGGTTTTTAAAGGAGGCATTGGTCGGACAAATGATTTATTGTAGAGATGACTCTGCACCGTGATGCGGCTTCACCTTAAATTAAGTGTACACTTCAGGAAGGCTAGGAAATGACTGGTGCACTGGTAGATATGACCCTCCACCACCCAACCAACATCTGCCTCCTTTGCCACATTTTGGCAGGGAAAAAAATCAGTCCTACTATTTCCCAGACAAACTCTTTATGTCCTGTCGAGGAAGGAAAAATTTAAAGAATGCATCATTGTAACTGTAACACATTGGAAACGGAAGCGATTGGTAGAGGCTCGAATAATGCTTCATGAAAAGTTGTAATGTCATGGCAGATTTTCTCCAATCGCATGGGTTGCATGTTTCTTGAGAAGACTGGTTGTGTGTGAACTTTTCAGGCTGTGGCTCAGCTCGTGCCCCCGGTGCCGGTGGCGTAGGGGGTGGTGGATTCTGGACTGGGGCGGCCGCAGGCGGCCTGCTGGGATATCTCTTGGGAAACAGCAAGTAAGTCTGGAATGAGCTTCTTACTTTATTTTTTTGTTGGATGATACAGTATGAAAGTGTTTCAGCTAACTTGTGCCTACTATTGAAAAAAAAAAAGAATCCGCTGCTACATGTGCAGAATTGGCCATGTGCTGTTCTGAGCCATTTGCAGTACAGCACAGCGAGGTAATTACTAATTAACAGAGATTGAATTAACTTATTAGTAGTAAATCTAGCGAAAAATCTTCATAAAAAGTCATATCGCTTGTTCGGAAACATCGAACTATATCGTCTCTGTTAAGATAACTGCCAATTTGCTAAGCTGGGTAAATAACAGATTGCTCAATTAACCCTTAATATAACTACATTGAAAACTATTAAATAGAAGAGTTTTAATGCTTGGTCTGCAATGTCAGATTATCTTACTTTGTCGAGATGACTGCCCTGTTTAACTTTTTTCCAACTTTCCTTTTTGCACACGCAAAGTATTAAAAAATGTATTTAGCACAAGTTCGTTTAAACAACCCCTGTGGCTAAGAGATTGTTCCTGTATGCTTCAGTAACAGTTCATCTCAGTTGTGTTGGGGCCAGAAATGTTAAAACGCATCGTCGTCGTCATTTTTGGGTGTCTACCTAACCTGCTTACCACGTTTAACTCTTGCAGTAATGCAGGCTACAGTACTGGGTATGGATACCCCAGGGAGGGAACGTTTCGCCCCTCTCCGTCATTCAGCACATCATCATTTGGCGGTGCTTCAACGTCGAGTGAAACACATACATCTTCTGGTAAGAGAACCGATTGCTATCTTGGTTCCTGAACAGAAAATGAAGGAACCCTTTTTAAATTCTTAAAGGGCCAGTAACAGCCCTGTGGTCCAAAAAATTTTTTAAAAATATATATGTGCAGTTTTTTTTTTGCGAACATGCTGCCATGAGAATTTTGCGAATACATGCTATAATAAGGCAGTTGCAGGGGTTAGAACATCGGTCTAAGCTGGTTTCAAGTTTTCGCGCGGCCTCGCGCCCCTTCTCCCTTCTATGAAGGGGAAGGCGTAGCCCATTGTCGTGATTCCACCCACTTCGGCAACGTGACACTACGTCAGCGATTGACGTCATCGGCGATTCGCTTTAGCCATGCAGCGCGCAGAGCCCCATCGTGAGGCACCCGGTGCCGATGCTTCTCCGCTGCCCAGTCGCTCGATTTGCAGTCGACGACTGAGCAACGCTTTTTACCCGTGTTGCCCATATCAAGAGCGAAGTACGTTTGTACGTGCGCACAGGCGCTGTAGTTGAGCGAGGAGTGTACATGTGCATGCGACAACTGAGAGGCTGGTTCTTTCAGTGCAGTGCCAAGAAACAAGGGGCAGTTTCGTAGCTGTGGGTGGGAACAGGAACTGACGTTGACTTCATTATTGTTTTTTAACACCTGATTTATACCAATCGGCGAGATGTTTCGGCGAGCTACATGCTACGTCACGTCGCCGAGTTGACGTCACTGCGCATGCAAGGGGGTTGGTTAGACGTAGGAAAGATGCGCGGGAATCTTTTTCGAAATAGAGGCTCTGCGCCGCGCACAGCGCTGTAATATTTAGAAAACGCGATCGGTGCGGTCTAATCTACTTATTGCCGAGCTTGTAAGAGGGGGTGTAAAAAAAAAGTCTGAGCCTGTTTACTGGCCCTTTAAGTAATATCATGTATAATTTATGGCACAACAGACTATCAGTGTCAACTCCACTATTGCTGCTTCTATTTCTACTTTTAGCAGTGGCACTGCATTTGCATGTATGTTTGCTGCCTAGCATTCTGTTGGAGCAGTTTTACAAGATCGTAAGCCGCACAAACGATGATGCCAAGCTATTCAATTTCTTTTCACATTTACCAGTGCTACCCTTCACAACCTTAGCGGCAGTGACATCATTTCGATGAGCTACACTTCCGTCTTAAATTTGCAGGTTTTGGAGGCACGCGCCGAAGGTAGTCAAGATGGTGCCCAACCAAAATTCTGACGCACACCCTCATCAAGCACCGATCTCCCCATTGTGATCACCCGAAATCTTGTCATTGAAATAAAATTATTTTACCTTTCCATGTTGCACTTGCTTATTTCTTGGGTACTACAAGAAATAAAAGACTTGAGGCTCAGGCAGATCTGATGTTCTGCAGTGTTACTGTGGTGATGCTGGGGATTCTGTAAAAGCTCACAGTGATTCTGAATTCAAATGAATATTTATTACTGTGAAAACGACAAAAACTTGGCATTGCTTGTGTCTCCAACTACGCCATGCCGTGATGGCGCAGGAATATTGTGGCAGTGCTAGGTTTGAATTCAGTACATTTATTCACAATTGTTCCCGAATAAAGGCAATTACAAAGCATAAAGGTTTCATAAAAAGTGTGTTTTACTTGTAGCCTGCATTATTCCTCGTTTGTTATTATTTGTACGTTCTGTACAAAGGAAAGTCTCTAATACTAACTGCTAGGTGCAAGTGCTCAAGGCAATTTTCAACTGAACTCTAGATGTGTGCATGCTCACAAATATTTGTGAGGACGCTGGGGCTCCGGTGCACGGGCGGCTAGGGAAAAGCAAGAAAGGGGAGAATATAGACCAGCTGGCCCAAGGAATGGGTGCCGTTTCTGCGTATTGTTTGTTACATGCTATAAATGCTACAAAACTTAACAGGCCAATATGCACCGGACAAAGATCTTCAATGTGCACCTGAAGTGGCCTTTGATGAGCAAGCATGTCTGGCGCAGTGTCAAGTGCTGCAGTGTCTGCGGAACTCCAGTCCAAACTAATTTATTAAAACATTGGACCCAACACCCAAGGCTGATAATTTAGCAAGTAAGGTATTCCATTGTTGAGAACGAGATCAAAGGCGGTGGCGGTCAAACTTTCGATAACTTTCGATTAAATAGTTATTGAGAGGTTAGGTGATTGGGTTGGGGCCATATTGGCCTTCTATTCTCGCAGTACTAGGTGAAAGCCCACTTCCCAAGCTTCATTACACTACCGGAGAGTGTGCTATCAAAGTGTGTAGCTTATTGCTACTGCATATAAAGATATCCAAAACTCCAAGGAAGCGCAGCCGCCCCCTCCCTTGCACTCCCTTCGAACGCCCATGCTGTTGTGTGAAAATCTATAGTTATTTTCGAAATGATGCGCCTGACAACTTTACACGGTTGTCGCCTGTTTTGTCACCATTGCGTTTAAATGCACCGTTACTGCGATGTTACTTTCGTCGAGGGTAAAAGCTGACCCTGTATTAACAAATTGCTATTTTTGAACAGCTAAGAGATAACTTGTGCCTTTCAAGGGCATTTGGCGAGTCAGAAAATGCGCAAGACGCCGCTGCTCGAAGCATTTGAAGTTCGCGTCGTTTCCACCGATTGACTCGCTCCCGTCCAGTCGCTTCCTATGCTGACGTCATTAATTAGGATCACATTTTTGACATAATGAACAGAAATTAAGCTTTATTATCGGAGTAAAAACAAATTTAGTGAGCTATAAAAAAGCCACAGCTCTATCAAAAAATTATGTGGTGCCTTGTCTTTACGCTTGTTTTGGCGCAAAATTCAAAAAGCAACAATAGCATTCGTTTTTTTTTTAATTCTTCTTGTAATTGTATATCAAAGGTGAGTAGAGGAAACTTGAGCCTTGAAATTTCGCGTCACCATCTTAAAGCTTTGCGTTGGAGGCCATTAGCATTTTTTTTTTTTTTTGAATGCGTGATGGGCTGCAGGTAGCACAGCAAAAGATCACCGCCGATGGCGGTGGCAGTGGTTAGAAGCGAGAGGAGAAAGGCACTTATATTCTGCAGCCCGGTCGGCGCAGTAATGTTGTTGTTCTCCTATTGTTAGTGGCGCATACCCACTGTGGGGGATTGGCCAAGAATCGAGTGGTTTCAACATTTACTGTTCAGATTTGCCTCCGCCGATGGTGCAGCGCGCATTCCATCTGCGTAAACGTGCTGCAACTAAGAGAGAGATACACAAAAAACGTTTATTAGGTGAGCTAAACGACTGTGCATTTCCCTCTATCGCCAGTATCACCCAGAGTTGAACCTCGAGAAAGGTCCGACAGACCAATAAGCAATAAACGTGGTTTAACTGCTAACTTGTGCCCCCTCCTTATGTCAACGTATGGCGCTTAGGGTGCCTCGATGCGAGCGGAGGATTGATTGATTTGTGGGGTTTAACGTCCCAAAACCACCATATGATTACGAGAGACGCCGTAGTGGAGGGCTCTGGAAATTTTGACCACCTGGTGTTCTCAACGTGCACTCAAATCTGAGCACACGGGCCTACAACATTTCCGTCTCCATCTGAAACGCAGCCGCCACAGCCGGGATTTGATTCCGTGACCTGCGGGTCAGCAGCCGAGTACCTTAGCCACTAGACCACCATGGCGGGGCGAGCGAGCGGAGGAGCGGGCATTGAGGCATTCTAATGGGGTTGACTTTGCGCCCTTCCCGACCGAGTCGCAGCGTCTTCCCCCCTCCACATTGTGTGGATGTATAGGGCTCACTGCGCCCCTTCCCCTCTCAGGGGACTAGGGAAGCTCGCTCCCTGTCCCCCCCCCCCCCCCGTTCGCACGCCTGTGGCAGACAAGGCGCACGTAGAGAATAACCTATGTCCATTTTTTTAAAACCCAGCTAGCACTGTATGGGGCCAAAAAGAAAAGCGGGAGAGGGGTGTGCAGCGCTGCACTAGTTGTGTGAACTGCAAAGACTGCTATAGCACCAGGGGCGAATAGAGCCACTCATTACGGGGGGGGGGGGGGGGGGCGGTCGCCTAAAGTCACACCGGATATATGAAGGCGTGGTAATAACTTTATTGTTGTTTGTATTAGCAGAAAACCCCCTTCACAGCATACTGTTCAAGTTTGCTCACAGGGGTTTCACTCGATTGTCCTAATCGGCGATAGGAGGGTAACTACAAGCACTGTATTGAGGGGGGGGAGGCTACCCCACACCCCTGGATCTGCCACTGTATAGCACTCCTGGATCTGCCACTGTATAGCACCGGAATTGGCGGTGCTCCCCTTCTCCTCATCGTCACCTCCCTATTTCTTTGTCTCGCTCTCTATTGTTTCTCTTTCTCAGTCTTCCTGTCTTTAAACTCCGTTTCTTTCTATCTGCCTCTGTATCTCTCGCTTCCTCTTTCAGGGTAAACTGGTGTGCGCTAACAAAGACGAGAACAGGGACAAGCGCAAACTTTTCGACTGAATTTTATTATTCGTCGCCCTTCAAATATATACTGACGAAATAACATAGTCACGTGGTTGCACGGTCAAAACCAAATACGTTTCTAGAAGCCGCGCATAAAATTAAGCTCACAATCAAATAAGGATATTGCCGTGTCGCTAACAGAAGCATTGCCTCTTGCAGTAATATAAGAAGCTTCCATCAGTTCGCGGGCTGTAATATCACCGATCCTACCCAAAATCTTAATCTCACTGAAAATCGGCCAGCCCATGCATGCAAACTTGGCAATGCGCAGGCAAATGCGCGTTCCCGTTAATTTCCAAGTGAAAGCTTTCGTTCCCTTGCACAGTCATTCACGCAACGCCCCGTATGGCCAACGTAAGATTTTCCACAAGACAGCGCCTTTCTGTTTTTCTTTCGTTCTTTCTTTATCTCCTTCTTTCTGCATTTCAGTCTCTCTATCTCTCTCTTCCTTCCGTGCTACTATATATATATATATATATATATATATATATATATATATATATATATATATATAGTGTCTAGAGTGCTACGCTTCACTCCCTCATTCCGTCACCCTCTCCCCCAATTTCATTTATCGCTCCATTTCTATACCACACCATGTTTCGGATGGTGCACGTGTGTTCGAATGCCGTCTCTCGGAGAAGATTGTTTCCCTAGAATTTTTCTTTCTCTATCTTCATTTCCTTTTCTCTCTTTGCCTGTACGTCATCTCACCCATCAGAGTTATTGCTTACCGCGCCGGAGAAATCGTAGCTTGTATGAAAGCAGAACACCATGACAATGAAGAAGAGGACGAAGAGAACATGAACATGCCGCTTCAGGATGATGTTTTTCTTAGTGACGCCGCATAAACTAAGGCGAGCTACAGCAGCTTCGCTATTAACTAAAAAAAATGGCAGCCGATCTCCGAAGTCATGGCTGAAGATGGAATTAAGCCAGGTCCTAAATTCCATAATGTCGACGTTGAAGTCTCCTACTAGTATAAAGTACGGACGGACGCACGGACAGACACACGGACAGGCGGGCGCATGCGTGGGTGGACAGATGGACGGACAGAGTGCGGTCTATGCGCTCTATGAACGCTCTCTGCATGGTCTGTACGGACGGACGACGGCGACAACGGGCATTGTGCAAGCCTAAGGAGCTTCGCTCCTAAAATGTCGCCGACTTCGAAGGCTATGATCCGCGGCAGATGCCGTCAACTCTGTTGTGCCCATTGTGTGCAAGAGTTCTGACCGATTTCGTTACTGGGACTCGGGGGCGTAGCCAGGGGTAGGGAGGGGGTTGAACCTCCAACCCCCCTGCCCCAGGCTACGCCCCTGGGTGCCAGCCCCCTAAATTTTCCAGTTTTGCTTGCACACATTAGACACGTACATACATACGTACTTACGAACATATATAAAGCTACAGTATTAAAGTGTCGTTGACCCCCCCCCCAAAAAAAAAAAAAAAAACTAGCTACGTTCTTCTTGGGACCAGTTTCTCGACGTCCACTGCGAGGAGAGCACTCAACCTGGAGAAGCTAGGCGGAGATATAGCATGGCATCCCGCTAAGAATTGGCGTTCCGGGTATTGACATACTAGAGTTCCCCTTCATGGGGTAAGGTTAGTCGCAGCGCCCCCCTCCCAAATCACATAGGTCAATGTATGGTTATCTACGATATTCTAAGCACAAATTTTGCATTTCCCCAAGTCACAGCACCCCTCACTCTGAGTTTGCGCCCCCCCCCTCTGTCTCCCCCTCCTCCCGTCCGGACTCCTATGGTTGCGGGTATCCATTTTTCGAGAAGGGGGCTTTGCCTTTGTTCTCTTCTTTCATATACTTCCTCCCCCACTCCCAAGCAATCTGCTCAGTGCTGTTCTTTCTCGTGGGTCAGAAGCAAAGTAGATCGAAACGAACGGTACCCTCATAGAAAATTCTCAATTTGCACTTCTTGCCCCTAGCGGCTGTCAGCAGAGTGTGATGACCATGGTTGCTCGTTTTTCATGTGTAGACTGGTGTAGACATTGACACAAGAGGACCGCGTGCAGCACTTTCTTCAGCCCCGCAGGACGGCCGAAGTTAAACAAAAGCAACAGTAACGATACTTTATTTGTACCAAGATAGTGCATGCATACCCTAGGCATCGCATAGTGTTGTAGTGCTGAGACCTTGTGCTCCACGCTCAGCCTGAACTTTCGAACCGCACTACGGGAAGTGTCTTCCGGGCAGCTGTCAATATGTGGAGCCAACACGGAGGAGCAGCACGAACCGCTCCTTATTTTCTTTATTGGTAAGCATACGTACGGTCGGTCAGTGGCGTCGGGGTTTCCTTTTGGCCATACCAGAGACAAGGTGTAAGCGAAAGTAGTAATGTGCCTCGAGTTAGCAGTTTTAATTCAGTGTGTTTCCTTAAATTGGGTAGCTATAGAAGAACAGTGAATGAGTGACTCATTCACTGATATTTCCTCTGGAGCTGGGATTCACTTTAGTGAGATTCAGAGGCCACTAACTTGGTGGGCATGTAACCTGCTGATCAGGAGCGTGCGCCGAAATTGGCCCTCTACGGCACCAGTGCCTGCACAAAACGGAACCAATAGCCGCATGCAGTAAGTTTATGCGCGCTTGTAGCACAGAACACCTAGCTTGTAGGATACATATCCGAGATGCATGAATACTTTGAGCGTTACCGGCGTTACTTCTGTTTTATAAGCATCGCAGGTCACACAGTGTGTCGTAACAAAGAGTGCCATAGTGTTTTAGACTGTAATACTCGTATGGAAATACATGACAGGTACCGTGCTTCCTGCTGCAAAGCGAAAGGACTGTTCCGATAAACGCAGCCACAGCCTGCGTGTCACATCAGGCAACCATGCGCCAGGCCTGCTGAGTGTGGTTCTCGCTTTAGTACGCGCCGAGTTGAAACAAGAGTTGTTTTGAGCTGCTAATTTTGCGTCAAGTCGTCGATCGATCAAGCAAAAAGGTGCACCACCCTGGAAATTCGATATTCAGTCAATCGCCCGCTAATCCTTGTAGCCGCGTTCAGGCGCTTGCCGTCGCAAAGCGTCCGTTGCAGCGATCTCGTTAACTCTCGCCGAGAGTTGACGGACCCAAATATCGCATTTTTCGTTCGCAACTTGCGCTCTCCGGGGTTATCCTTAACTCGACTGGAAATTTCAGTCGATTTCAGCGTTGAAATTCTGGTGCACTTCACTTCATGCGGGTAAATAAGATTGCCCTTTCGCGCCGCCCGCGTAGATGCTGAAGAAGATCGTCCCGTCATGTACAGCTGACTAGCCCTCTGCCTGCTGCACTTGCGAGACAGGTAACTAAAAGTGATTGTCCATTTACCGCCGTGTTGAATTTACCTGCAAAAGTGTTCAAGTTCTTCTCGTGTGGTTTGACTCGGGCCTTCGCCACTAGCCTACTCCACTGTTGAGCTACAAGTGGTCAATCGTTTTGCTTGCTGGTGCCGCTTATATATCCATGCCCTAGTTCTAACTCCAAACTGTGCCGCTGTTACATGCATTCGTCATAAAAACTCGTGTTAAATACACGAGGCTTCGTTTCCCAGTACCTCTGGATACCTATGCGCCTTAGGAGGCCTACTACTGGTTCAAAAAAAAAAACAAAGAAAAGTGACCGCTCCCGTATACTGTGTGCACTGTTATCCCGTACGTTCGGTTTTGTTTATGAAGTGCTATCATTTATGGTAACCGGTGTTTTGGTATATGTTTGTTCGTTTTGCTGCTGCTTGTATTCGTGCGCAAGTTGATGAAACGTTGCGGCTCGGTGCCCACCTAATGTTATAAAAATATCGCGTAAAGTGCTGGCGCGCTTAGCTTCGTCGCCTGATGTTTAGCGATTATTAGCGTTCCGGGCGCTTTCATCAATGCGCTGTCCGCTAAGGGGCTTTGGCCCTGTGAAGAAAAAGAGTAAGTAAATTAAAAGTGCCCATTACTTCAGTTAAAGCTTACGCTGGCATATTTATGGTGGCCTTTCCGTACGCTTAAGAATTCAAAATGTACGGATTTAGAATCGAAAGTGCCAAAGCAGTAGCAAACAATTAGCTTCAGTTCATATGTTTCTGCACGTCCTCGTAGGAAAACGTTTAATAGTCAATGTTGGGGCTGTTGAAGATGCTAGAAGTTTCGTATTGGCTACTTACTGATAGAATGTGTGGTATGCTGTTTGCTGTCGAATATTCTTACTGCAGCCTCTCTTTTTTCTTTTTTTAACAACTAACTTAGAAGTTACTTTTTTTTTCTCTTGCTGTTGTCGGTTGAGCTTCTATTAGTTTTGTGTACAATCCTGAAAATAGTTGAGTGAGTCTGATTGTAAGGTTAAACTTCCGAATTGTCACTCCAAATATAGGGGCTTCTCAATGTGGTATTAAATTTGGGGCACTACACTGTTGTGGAAACCGTCTGAACAGGCAATACCTTGGATGTAAAAATGTTCTTGTCCTTTGAGCGTACACGAATTTTGTTCCGTTTTTGTTTTTTTCTTTTTTGCCGAAGTACAGTGCAATCCTAAATGCTAAACATCCTCTTGCCCCTAATTCAGACCAAGAGCCTGAAAAAAAAAAAATTGCCTCCAAATGTGAGTACCCGTCATGTTTTGAATGTAAGCAGTGAACACTCTAGCCAATGCTGTGAGATCATTTAAAAAAAATGTTTAAAAAAATGTCTGTAGCTGCAAACAGCCTCCCAAATATTAGCCATTGCGACATGCTTAAAGCAACAGCGGCTGCTTTATGTATGAAACATCGAAGTTTTCAAAAACTTCGAATTACGCAGTCCATCTACTCTTTTACGTGTTTATCATTTCAAACTTGATTAGCTAACAAGGATAGAAAAATTTTTCTTGATAAGTATTTGTAGCATTGGCTCTTTTACATTAAACCCTTAGGCTGCCATTGTCTCGGGGGAAGGGGAAGGAGAAAAAAAACTTGTGTTCACAGTGCAGAAACTGCATGTTGACGATGGCTGCACATAAATTCTGAATATATGGGGTACTCCAACGGTTACATGGAGAATGATATTTAAACATTATTGCATACTGTCTTTATCAAGCCCTCGACTTCAGAAGCACAATACCATAACCATCAAGCCTCAGCGAAGCTCGGAAGAAAAGTGAATGAAATTATTGCATCCACAGCTATCGCTTGTATGTTTCTTAATCGGTATGCTAAAGATAGTAGCATAATGAATTCTGTCTCAATCTTGTGAGCCTCTCAACATGAATGGTAACCTTGTAGGTTTTGCAACCTCATGCATCACATAAACTGACTTCCGTGTAATGAGCGCCACTTGCTTGTGATTTACGGGGTTTCTGGAAACAACAGCCTTCGTCCTTGCAGTAAGTCTAATTCATGAATAAGCGTAAAGGCTAAAACTAATCACACCTCGGCTGTGTGGTACCGTACTTTTGCAGATATTGTTTGTGCTAACGAAACGCAGAACATTTTTGGGATCAGCACGCCGCATGCTGGAAACTCGGAACCCTACGCTAAAGTGAAGCAAATTCGGATGAAAGAAAAGTTCCACGAAGTGTGAACTTTGCTGACGCCGCCCGAGGATACGTGCATGGGAGTTGTTCGGGGTATTGACCCTGATCTTTCTGACAACTGGCTTAGCGAGCTCTTCGTGCATGCAAGAAATCCGAAAGTTCTTGGAGTATAACGCATCAAGCAAAGGCCGACTGTAATCATCCTGTTTGACGGAATGAAAGTTCCAACACTGATAACAACGCGAAGCCCGTTCTTAGTCCTAACTAAAGAAAGCATGTCCAAGCCGAGGACAAAGTGACTCGCCAGAACTTTCCCAGGCCGGAAGAGGAAATATGGTGGCCAACTTGCCTTCCAAACAAACGGCATACGATGCGACAGGAATTCTGCCAAATATTAGTCTTGCTTCGAAGTTTAATGTTTGATTGTCTTGGCGAGAGCTCCATGCTGAAGTGCGCAGCTTTTAAAGAACCCCTAAACGACCGAGAGGTTGAAATTTAGGTGCAGTGTTTCAATAGTGCATGAGTATTGATTAAGCGTGCTGGCGTGAGAATGTTTCGAAATGGTGCCATAAGGGAGCTGCATGCATTTGATGATTTTGAGGGGTTTGCTCATTTTGCTTTTTTCTTCTTTATGCTCCGTTCGTCAACTCGTCTCTTATTTTGGCCTGGTGCTCTTCCTCGTCATGCAGGGGGGAAGAGTGGAAAGCAGACGAGCTGATGAATATGTCACAGCAAACATTCAAGGGGCTGAACAATGTAGAGAGGCCCGGAGAGGAGAAGATATTTTTTAATTTTATTGTGGGGCACCCATGGTTTCTTGCACTGCCACCTTTGTTATTGTTCATTGTGACATCATTCTGAAGAATTTTTTTAAGACGATTCTTCCTTTGGAACCTTCGAGGCAAAAATTTTGGTCTGTCTGGCTGTCTGTCTGCCTATCTGTACATTTGTCTGTTTGTCCACCCTAAATGATACCTCAAATGGCACCAAATGACAACCCAAATGGCCGACCTTATCTCCAGTGCCCACCAATATTGCTCATGATTTAGCGTTCATACTTATGCGATTGTCAATTAAAAAGCAATTATTGCGCATATCTGATGCACCATAACAACACATCAGTATTCTGTATGTGTGTCTTTTTACTAGAAAAGGCATACATAAGTAATTCTAAGGGCCTTAGCGCTTATCACGCTGCGCTGACGATACAATGCTTGCACGAAAAGGCAAGTGTTTTCAATGCATTGGTAAGACGACATGGTGGTGGCACCTACGCGTCGTCTGACTTCATCTCGAGGATCAAGTGGATACCCAATTTGTGCGACTAGGCCATGTTTTCGCCTTTTTATCGGAGTTTTTCGCCCCGTGCCACGGTGGCGCTCGGCTTGACCTGCCAAGTGAGACGCTGCGAAGATGCCGCTCCAGGACATGGTCTTCAGCGAAGACATGTCCAGGCAAGAGACATCTCCCTGGCCCTAATGCCAGCAATAGTGCCACCCACCCAGTGCACTCGAATGGGCTGATAAACAAGCTCATCGCCGCGCCGCGACTGCCTAAAGATCACTACCGGGTTGCCGTCCGCCCCAAGGGAGGAATGGTCGTGCGCAAGGTCAGTTGACTGAAGGTTACCGAAGCTTTGGTGATGGTTGCTTGTCTCGGCCCGCTGCAGGCTGAAGAGGGTATTGTTTGTGCTATTCAAACGCAGAACTTTTTGTGATCAGCACGCTGGGAACACGGAATCTTATGCTAAAGTGAAGGGAATTCGGGTGGGAGAAAAGCTCTACAAAGTGTGAACTTTGTGACCCTGACCTCTCTGACGACTGGCTTGGCGAGCTCTCCGTGCACGCAAGAAATCTGAAAGTTCTTAGAGTACAGAACATCAAGCAAAGGGCCGACGGTAATCATCCTGTTTGACAGAATGAAAGTTCCAAACTACGCTATGTGTGGGACAACCTTGATTCGGCGCACCCTCTACCGACGACACATTGACGCCTGTCGAACCTGCGGTAAATTGGGCAATCGCTCAAATGTTAGTCCTACTCCTACCGTTATCACCTGCCGGAACTGGGGTGTCTTATCACCTGAAAATCACACCTGCCAGCCAATGTGCTCCATCTGTGAGGAGCACATCCGACGGCGGATCGGGCCTGCAAAAGCAGGTACCAGGTCCCTTTCATCATTTGGCGTAGAAAAGCAAACAAACAGCTTGGGGAGTTCGTGCCACAGCAAGCAGACGGGTCTCGGTTCAACCAGGGGGTTGAACGTGGTACTCCTGGGTGGGGTGCGGGTCACCGCTCTCGCTCGAGGAATCAGTCGGCCTCCTGTGTCCAGATTCAGCATGGACCTACCTGGGCTGATCGAGTGGGTCACCAACGTGAGTCTCGCACTATCATGCAGCGCTGTTAAGGATGGGGGACTACCCGGTCTCTTGTGGTAGCGTGGTGTAACCGGGTAGAGGAAACGAACGCTGACAAGAGGGTACGGAAAACAAACAGGTTTATAGCACTATTTACATATATTTACAGCAAAGAAAGCTTAGGGGTCTCCCAAACCACGAGCGTGGTGGTTGAACGTTACATAGTTCAGAGCGACGTCCAGCACTCTGCGGCGGTGTTTTAAGCCCTATTGGGCTCCTCCTCTCCGAGTGGAGCACCAATCACACACACACAACAGGTGAGGGGGACAAGCATGCACGGTCCACATGAACACTGCACTGTGGTGGCGCCAGCAGGGCTCTTCCTCGTCGTGTGTGCGCCGCCATTCGAGAGCTCCCACGATCCCGGCAGCACACTTCAAAGGGTCCGCCGCACAGCTCGCCCAATTAGCGGGGCGATCCGCAGTGGCCATCGCAGTCTCTTTCAGGAAGACGCCGTCCCTGCTGCCCCCCCTTCGTCGCGGCGCCACGACGTCTCCTCTTCCGGCCAGCAGGGACAATGCCTGGCGGGCATAGGCAGTCGGCCGGTCGGCCACTTGACTGAGGATCAAAGAAGCGCCGCTCCGCCGTCAGCTCCGGCGCCGGCCACGCCAGCCCTCCTGTCGCCCGACGAGTCGACGAGGCCATCAGTCACGCTGCTGCTTGAAGGGACGACAAAAGGGTCCGCACTTGAAGGACGGGAACTCGCCTCTGCCCGCCGCCTGGTCTGGATAATCGCTCAAATACTTGACAGCGTCCGTCAGACCGGGCGCCGAAGGGATTGAGGGCCTCACCAGTGGATCGGCCCACGCACAAAGGCGTCTGCTCAGACGAGTTTCCAGGCCTAGCTTAACAGCGCCAGCTGCCATTGCAAGATACCGCTAGGATACTGCAGATAGAGCGTGAGAAGGCAACTCTGAGGAGGGAGCTTCGGGAAATTAAAGCTCTAGTTGAGGAGCTTAGACAGCGTGAACGCATGGTGGACGCGGCAGTGAATGTTCAGCAGGCAGACGCGCAACCTAGAGGCAATAAGCGAAAGGCCGCTGACTCTCCGGTAGATTTCGAGAAGGAGCTCAGCGACTTTAAACAAGAAATTACAGGAGTGGTCCGTGAAATTAAGGATGCCATCCTTGGTGTGATCTCTGTCATCGAGACCCTCTCTGCAAGGGTGGAAGTGGTGGAACAAAACTTAAGTAAAAATCATGGCGCAGGAAAATAAGGAGTTACGGATTTGGCAATAGAATTGCATGAGCTACCTCAGGAAGAAGGCAGTCTTGCAGCAGTTCATTAGCTCGCAGGTGAATAAGCCAGCCGTAATACTGCTCCAGGAGGCCCTTAAAGCAGAAATGACCCTCCGTGGTTATCGCTCCGTGGCGTGCTGGGGGGAAGGAAAAGGAGGGGTCGCCACTCTTGTTTCCAAAGAGTTCTCTTTTGAGGTTTGCAATGTACATCTGGATTTAAAGGTAGAACACATATTTATTTAGTGAATTCCAAACTCTCGGCTTAAAGAGCACCTCTTCATACTGAACGTTTATAGCTCACCATCAGACACTCGGGAAACTTTCAATGCGCTTCTGTGCAAAGCCTCCAAAATCGCCGGCTCGGCTCCGTTTACAGTAGCTGGTGATTTCAATGGGGCTATATTCGTAACCCGGCTGAGGGGACGGCGCTTCTGCAGCATACTAATAATCTTAGCCTGTTACTTGTTACTGGTCACAACTTTGCCACTCGTCTGCGCAATTCTGTAGTGAGGGACACCGCGCCAGACTTGGCTTTTGTCAGGAACGTCGAGCTCTCCCTCTGGCAGAACTTGCATGAGAACTTGGGGAGCGACCATTTCATTGTGTCGGTCTCTCTCGAGGTTAAGGCACCGCTGCCGCGGACTTTCGAAATTGTTGATTGGGGCGCCTTTCGAGAAATTCGAAAGCGGAATGAAAATAACAACGATGACCTTGCCCAGCAATTCGAGCAGCTTAAGGCAGACGTTAAAACTGTCACTAAGGTGGTGCTCATGGATATTAAAACGGATCGCATGGACAGTCGCCTAGCTAGGCTAGCGGCTCAACAGGTGGCTCAGAAGGAAAATTGCTTTAGTCAATAAAGAGATTGAATCGTACAGCCATACCCTAGCCAGACAACAATGGGATGAGGTCTGTAATGCTGTTGACGTGCAGATGCGATCAGGGGCTAAGTGGAACATTCTCAAGCATCTCCTAGGAGATAGGCAAACTAAAGCTAATCAGAGACACACTGCTGACCGTCTCATTCACAAGAAAGGTCTGCTGGGCTCTCCGATGATCACATCTTGCAACAATTGGCCAATAGGTACCTGCCCCTGAAGTCTTCCACGGGGCAGACTACCCAGATTGCTGAGAAAGCGGAGCTGGACTCCCCCTTTAGCGTAGCGGAGGTCAGGGCGGTACTTATTGGCCTTAACGGGAAGTGGGCTCCTGGGCCGAATGGTATTACTAACAAGTTACTTAAAAATTTGGACGATAGATCTCTTGAGGTACTAACTGATGAGGTCAACCAGGTTTGGGAGTCGGGGCAGATGCCGCAGGAGTGGCGAATGGCCTCTGTCGTCCTCAATCCTAAGCCTGGTAAACCTCTCGAGCTAGACACGCCTTCCCCTCTCTATGAGGGAGAAAAGTGGCGAGGCCATGCGGAAATTTGAAACCGGCTAGAACTGATGTTCTAACCCCTATAACTTCCTTAATATATCACATATTAGCGAAATTCTTGTGGCAGCATGTACACAAAGCAAAAGTGCACATATAATTTATAACAATTTTTGGACCTCGGGGTTGTTTACTGGCCCTTTAAAAAGTGCATAGAGGATCCACCCAGACTACTGAAGCTTTGCAGTCAATTGTCTCTGCCACTAAAGTAGTGGCCCAGCTCATGCACGTGGCATTGCTTTCTGAAGGCTGAATCCCCAGCCGTATGGCTTATCACGTCAGTCGAGAGTACACGCCCATTGCTGCAGGCTTGTGTGCATCTGCCTTTGAGGAGAAATAGCTGTAGACTTCTGAAGTTGTATTCGACTATAAATGGTACTGCCAAAGTCGGAAAAGTATGCTGTAATTGCTGATGCCACTTTGGAGTACACTGTGAAGTGTGTCCCGTTTTTTCTCTTAACGCAGGTCCTTCAACATTGAGATGTCTGTTGTGGAGCTCTCCGGTGACTCCGAGGATGAGAGCAGCCAGTGGAACACAGATGAGTCGATCTCGGACAGTGATAGAACAGTGAGCAACGCGCAGGACAGCAGCACAGATTTGTCGGACAACGACCAGGACCTTTTCTCCGACTCCGAAGAAGACACGACCGACAGCTCCAATCTCATCTACCCGCAACTGGGCGTCAGCAACATGAGCGACCTCGTAAGTGCGAAATGTGCTAGTTGCAGAAACAATTTTGCTGTTTTGGTGGTGCGACTGCGTCGTATTTCACCAATGGTAGGAAGAAACTGATGGCGTTCCTTATGCACCCGCCTCATGCATTCATCTCGAAGGTGAAATTTATATTCTCCTCCTTTTTCTTAAAAGCTGCCGTATTGGAACCTCCATCGCCTCCCTATGAAGTCTTTCTGCAACTAACATGTTTTTACAATGCCTTCAGGATAGCAGGCATTGCAAGCTTCTTGCCTTCCATCTTGTTTTGCACTTCCATCGGGAATGACCCACTTTTGAGCAAGCAATGATGTGATAACGTCACCATGGGTGGGTGATGTGATGTTACCTGACATTATAGCAATGTCATGATGACGTCACAAATTTTAGCACTCCGTAAGGTCATTATGACGTCGTATGGTCGCGTCATCACCTGATTATATTTTGCATCGTTTGTGTTGACGCCGCCGATGCGGGACTTTGGTCGGTTTTCTCAATTGATAAAGTATCTAAAAATTTCGCCTTAAGAAGTGAGAACATTCATCTTTGATAGTGCGATGGTGCTGTCTTGCAATATCTCTATAGGCAGTTAGAACCCGAGAAAAAGTACCAGCTCTGCCTACAGCCATGACTGTCCCTCCCTCGGAGAGAAATTGTATTAAAGGCACACTAAAGAGGAAAACATTTTCTTTAATAATAGCAAATTATCTTTTCACAATTCATAAATCACCGCATTCGCCATGAGAAGATGCTCGGTAAGCAAGAAAACGTACATAGAGACAATGCGGGTGGCATTGCCATCATGAAATTCCTGCAGTAAACTGTGTGATGTCATAAATTCTGGCGGTACTTACTAAGGCCCACGTAGCTCCTAATAGGTAATAATGAAGCACAATGTCTGCTGATAAAGCCAGAGGCTATCAAATTTTGGGAAATTCCATCAAGCCAATGCTGACAAATTTCAACAAATATGTTTTGAAACTCGTTACGTCATGAACTCAAGTTTCGGCACGAAATTTAGAAATAGTATTTGTATGTTAATTTCATCCTCTATTAATAGCTTCTGATGGTAATATTAATAAGATTAGAGTTCTCGAAGAGCACTTTATAAATCTAAACCAGTTCAGTGTTTCACTTAAGTGTTCCTTTAATGCTCCATCAAGCAGAACTTTATTGCACGACATTGAGCGAGTGATTGTTTCAGATAGTTCGCTTTTCCATATGTAGAGCACATATTAGTTTCTGGTTGTTGCAGGTTGAACAAACGAAGGGAAACTTTGCGTGTTGTCTGTTAGTGCTCTTCAACGTTGGTCTTAGTTTGGAAACTTGAATGCCCTAGCAAATTTTTTCAGGGATTTCGACATTGGTTCTCAGCCAAACGTAATGTTCGAAAGAGTAATGATGGATCTTTAATTCTTCGTATGCTGTAGCGAAGAGGAATGCTATAGTGGAGCACCCTCTTCAGTGGCATTTAGTGGGTCGGTCTCCACCGGGCATCGCTATCACGCTGCCCTCTCTCATGGGGTCTGTGACTTCAGACGTTGATTGAGCCACCAGTTGACTCTTATGCCAGCGTTCAATAAACACCATTACAGTGCGTATCTAAATCAAAATCAGCCGAGAAAAAGTGCTTACGATTCAAGGGGAAACCAGCCAGCGTAACTGCCTTTCGCATGTGAACGGCATGCGCACGTGGGTTTTGTGGGTGGAGCATAGATTTGTGCTGAGCTTAAGCTGAGTGTAGACTTGAAACAAACAGTGAACGCTGTTATGAGATCACAACAAGGGGGCTATAGTTGTCCATCGGTGTCCGTAAGAGATATTGCACAAATTACTAAAAAAAACGAAATCAGAAAAAAAAATATCCAGGATTGCATGGAGTTTTAACCTGGGTCTTCTTTGTGCCAGCCTAGTATTCTACCTTTGAGCCATGCTTATGTTGAAATTCTTGCGCCCCAAAACCCTATACAAGTGTCATGTCGGGAAGAAACCATGTTAACATATGCAATATAACATGGCAGAAGAATAAGATAACGACCAGGCGTCACACAATATGAACTGCATTACAAGTGGGGTGTTGAATGCTTCCAGCGCATTGCAAAGGGCACAGCCCTTGTTCTTCATCTTCATCGACCACCAAATCAATCAATGGAGTACTGGGTACCTTGCAAGCGTATTTGTATTAGTAGTAACCCCTAGAGAGTTTGCAATAGTTTCTAGAAATGGTGCTCTTCCAGCTTTCGCTGTGACTGTGCTGTGCTCTCCGCGCATGCTTGGCGTTTCTACAAGTTAAGGGGAGACGCGGGTCTTAAAACGGCAAAAAATAGCAAAAAAGTCGATTTTTGGAAAAGTGCATTTTCGCGATGTTTAAACATTCAAGAATCCCTCCGCGAAGTCTAAAAGTTCAATTTTATTGGGAAATAATAAAAAAGTGCGCTTATGTGACCCAAGGTGGACGTGAAATTGGAAAAAATCGGCCCAAAATGTTCGAAATTCGCGCCGTCGCCACGTGCGAACGCGGTGGCCGGGAGCCGCCATCTTAGATTTGTTTGAAAGCTGTTTTCTTTGTGCGCATTTTGCGCCCTTTCAAAATGGCGTCGGTGGGCTGGAACTGACGCTATCGCGTCATTCCTGGAGGACGCGTTCGCGCCGCTGATTGGCCAAAGCGCGCACACCCCCCGCGCGCTTCGCTCCTATTGGTCTAGCAGCGAGCGGGTTGTTTTTCGCGCGCTCTGCCTCGGAGCCGTCGCCGGTTGCCTCTCTCGCGTTTCGCTGTGTTTGTATATCTCTGTGGTTTTATCGCGCCGCTGTTTACGCTTGTTCGGCCGCTCGCTCGACAGCGTGTGGTGAGGTGTCACCTTCCCTGCCCGAATGGCTAAAGGAGATCGTCGTCTGAAGGTTACGACGCGTGAGGCGTTCGGCAAGACTCGAAAGCGGCCCTGGAATGCGCGACGGAAGGCGGCGAGGCCTGTCATGCTGCCCGAGTTGCCGGTTGCTGCTCTGCCTGGAGGCTCTGCCGGATCGAGTTCCGAGCTGCAACCCAACACATCAGGCGTCGACGCTTCGTCTGCCTCAACTTCGCGTGTTGCCGCAGATCGTATAAACACCACTTTCTTCACACCTGAAGAAAGCAGGGAGCGCACAGCGACCGCCGGTAACATAAAAACGCGCCTGGCATCGAAGTCTGCAACAGAGCGAAAGTTCGAGCTTCTGGGTGTCGAAATGAAAGAGGACGTCAACGACAGCGGAACTGAATTTGCAGTAATGGCTTTGACCGTGGTGCAAGAGATTCTTGGACTTATGCTGTGTCCCGGGTGCGGCAAGAAAACTGTGGCACTTTCGAAGGACCCCACCAAAGATTATGGGCTTTGTGTCAAGCTTGTGGTGGAGTGCTCCACTTGTGAGATGCGCTTAGAGCGATTTTCTTCCCCGAGAGTCGCCGGTGACGCCAGGATAACGCCGTTCGAAGTGAACGTCAGAGCGATGAAGGCCATTCAGAGCATCGGCAAGGGAGCAACAGCCCTCTCCGATTTCTTTGCTGTAATGAACATTTCTCATCGTGGCTTACACCACAAAACTTTCCAGAGCCACATGAACATGATGGTTCAGGCATGCACCAGTGCTGCAACAGACTGTGAGGCCGCAAGTGTGGTTCAAATCAAGGAACTCTACAGGGACTTTGGCAACCCACCAGGCAACATCGACGTGATCTTCGATGGAACTTGGCTGACGCGTGGCCACAGTTCACACATTGCGGTCGGGTGCATCATTGAAATGTACACCGGGCTTGTTGTGGACCACATTGTCTTGTCCAACTTTTGCTTGGGCTGCTCACTAGGTCCAAAACCCAGTGAGCAAGGCTACACAGCTTGGCACACAACACATGTGCCAGACTGCCAGAAAAACATTGATTGTAAAGCCGGGCAAATGGAGGTGCAAGCTGCACTCATTATGTTCCAGAGATCTCTAGAAAAGTACAAGCTGCGTTACACCACGATGCTTTCTGACGGTGACAGCAGGACTTTCCATGCCTTGACCGAGCAGGCTGTGTACGGCTTCATCAAGGTAGAAAAGAAAGATTGTGTGAATCACGTACACAAGCGTATGGGAGCAGCCTTGCGTGCGCTGGTTGACAAGAAGAAGGCCCAAGGTGAGCCACTTGGAGGAAAGGGACGGCTCACCCAGGAGAGAATCAAGAAAATTATGAATTACTACGGCTGGGCTTTGAGGAGTCATAAGAATGACGTGCCAGGAATGAAGAGGGCAGTTGAGGCAACCCTGCTCCACATGTCGTCGACTGACGACGCCCCGAAGCACGATCTTTGCCCCGAAGGGCTAGAATCTTGGTGCTTTTATAATCGTGCTGTGGCAAAGAACGAGGAACTCCCACCACACAAAAACAGCTTGCCCAGCTTCGTGTGTGAAGCTTTGGAGCCAATCTTCAAGCGGCTGAGTGAAGAAACCCTCTTGGAGTGGTGCAACGATGGCATGACTCAGAATGCTAGCGAGTGCCTGCATTCTGTTATTTGGGAGCAAGCACCAAAGACTAAGCATGCCTCGCTTCACAGTGTCCAGAGGGCAGTGGCCGAAGCCATCAGCCGATTCAATCAAGGTGTGACGAAAAGTAACACTGTCATAGCAGAGAAACTGGGCTACAGTGCTGGTAGCCATGCAGTGCGCCGAAGCCTCGAAAAGGATCGTCGACGAATTCGCATGTCCAACAAGGACCACACAAGCAGGAATGCTGCCACAAGCAGGCTTGCAAAAAGGCACAAGCCAGCAGCAGACTCTGCCTACAGCCCTGGGCTACTATAGGTCTAGGTGTGACCAGTGCTGTGCAGGGGCGTAGGCAGAAATTTTTTTCGGGCGGGGGGGAGGGCGGGGAAGGGGGGGCAGGCAGATGTGGTCGAGTGTCATTTTGTGCTGTGTATGCCATGGCAAAAAAAAAATTCCGGGGGGGGGGGACGGGCCCGGTGTGCCCCCCCCCCCCGGCTACGCCACTGCTGCTGTGTGCAAAGAATTTTTTTTTGTTATTTTGAATTCTGGAATTTTGTGTGCCAAAACCATGATGATTCTACTCTTTTTGACCAGCTGGGATGCACTGTAGCACAAGTACAACACAACTTTTTTGCTTTTCTCCCCATCTAAATGTGGATGCCACCACTGGGATTTGATCTAGATTTGTTTCCTTGCTGCCATAACTGTGCAAAAGGCATATTTTGTTGTCACCATGAACATTGAACTGCTTTATTTGCACAGGGAGATCTTTTGTGTGCCTTCTCTTCAACTAGGAACCACAAGTGAAGTGGGTGGTGCTGGCTTTCTTGCATCACTTTCAATGACTGTGCCTGATGTTACATAAAATATCTCAGTGTTATTTCTGCACAGTGACCACATATTTACCATGAACTTGATGCTAAAGAACAGGGCTACATGGTGATGCAATTTATATTGCCAGATTTCTAAGCTAATAAAAGTTATGGTGAACCGAAATTTCAGATCCATTTTTCTCAGCTTTGTTTTTTTGACCATCGCACACGTCCTTACGGAACATTTTCGCATGTTTTTCCTGAGTACAAGCAAAAAGTTTGATATCGAAATGTTCATGCTGAATGGATCTAGCCGGTGATGCTATTCATTTATTTCTAAAGTTGTGTGTTAAATTCTAGTTGCCACCGATTATAAATGAAAATTAGCGCAAATTTAGCAATCAACTATACATATGTTTTTCTTGCATTATAATTGGGCTGAGAACAATAAAATTAGCATCACCGGTTAGAGGAACTCTCTGGCATTCTCGTCATATACTTAGTTTTTGATTTTCACCAAGCGAAGTTTTTGAAAAGCCTCGTAAGAAATCGACCTAATTTCTGTATTAAAATCTTTGTATCTTTTGTTCTAATGCAGCTATACAAAATATAGTTACATATTTGAAATCAGCAGAAAAAACTGAACAACACTGTTAAATATCATTTAATTCCCTCCAAAATTAACAAACTTCATTTGAGGACCCACGTCTCCCCTTAACTGACTCAGGCATGCAGTACTTGAGTGTGCATATAGTACGCCGGCTGCCGCTGTACGTGATGTAGAAAGAAATGAAACACTTGGCGGTCATCTGTCTGTAGAGACTGGAAGGATTATGGTGAGATACCTTTTGGTCTTTGTGGTATTGAGGAAATGTCCAATTCCTGATTATGCGACTAAAAGTTGGCACTAAGATTACTACAACAAGCTTAATAACAATCAAGAAATCAGCGAGTGCCCGTAGGGCCTGCTTGTGTCTCTGGCATATTTCGAGTTCTCCCATTGCTATCAAACTGGTAGCTAAGCACAGTGGTTCGTTAGCGTGCATAGCTTACTGGAGCAGAGTAGTGTGTGGTGTAGTGATGCTAGCCGAGCACAGACCCTCTGAAGAAAAAAGAATGCAGAATTTACCTAGTTATGCAGCACAGTAGTGAAGCACTTCTATTAGGATGTGAGCAAAAAGCGTTTGTCACCAGTCACAGTCATGCAGGCCGACTGACTCTCACTGCAATTGACACTCAGCTTCCTCTGTTGCATCATTTCCCTCTCATACGCTCCTTAAACTTTCCCCTGGAATAGCAATGGTAGAATTCAAAATACGCAAGTTTCGTAGCTGTGTGCTGATGACGGTGCATCGTAATTAAAGAAGAAGTGAAAGTTGATCTTCGCACAGTAGTCTGGCTTTCCCGCTAAATGCAGTGCGATATTAGGCTCCCATGTTTGCAGGAGCCTTGTCTGTATGACCGCAATTTTTTAGTAAGCTTGAAAAGTCTTTCAGAGTGAATTTGAATCGGTCGCTCACCAGTGTAATTCTAGACCGTGCGTGAATACCACTTATTGTTGCCATTTTGCAGGAAGACTTCAACGACTCGGACTCCTCGTCCGTTCAAGTGCTCTCAGAAGCCGAACAGCTCGACGTCTCTAGCGTGGTCGAAGTGTGGACTGACCGTGGTGACGAGTTACCTGATGAGAATGAAGATGACCGAAGCGTGTCGTCAGGTGATTTCAACTGTGGCCTGTTTTTCACCTTTTTCTTTCTTATTGGTGTAGCTTTCTTT
This sequence comes from Rhipicephalus annulatus, assembly GCA_013436015.1. Taxonomy (NCBI): domain Eukaryota; kingdom Metazoa; phylum Arthropoda; class Arachnida; order Ixodida; family Ixodidae; genus Rhipicephalus; species Rhipicephalus annulatus. Next base: position 46,518 of record WOVY01000621.1, read on the forward strand.
CGCATCATTATGATTGCTGCTGTGAGTAACTGATTACCTGTTAGATTAGTCTGCTGTTTGTTTTGACAAATGCAAATAATGTTGATGCAGCTTTTTCCAAATAGGCCGTCACTGATTTCTGTTACTGATTTCTGCGCGGCCCAAACCGTGGCAATACGGAGCAAGCGAAAATGTATTCCGTATCAAGTCGTAAGGTACAGGCTCCCAAGATGACACAGGTACCGTGTTTTTCTTTTTCAGCTCATAGGCCCATGCAGAGGACCAGGGTTCAAATCCAACTGTTATTTTGTTGCCATACCTGCGCTCCTTGCCTTCTCTCATGATCAATTCCTATAGACTGGCTCAAATTTCTGTCGTTCTGAGTGGGTGGTGCCTTTGTCGAATTGCTGCAGAAGTCCGCTCAGAGCCGGATAACCCGGACACTGAAGTCGAAGAAAACGACGAGCCACAGGCAGAAACTGCGGTAGCGGCTGTACCGAGTGAGCAGCAACCGGAGCAGCAACTGGCGTTGCAGCCTGTGCCCCGCGCACGAACGGAGTGCTTTTGATGAAGAAGGAACCGTGAGTATTGGAGCATTGGCTCCTAAACCCCTTTACAAACAAGGCGAGGAAGTACCTGTAGAGCAGTGCTGTCATAATGTACGAAATGCACTTAGAATTAGAATATTCATTGGACACATAACCTGGGACAGAATTAACTCCAGTTGTCACCATACATCCACAATCATTGAATTGAAATTGGTTGAAAAAAAAAAGTGTTTCTGTTTCTATAATGTATTGCCAACACTAGGTGACATTAGCTGTAATTAAAGCAACCTTAGGAGACATTTAATAAGTAAAAAGCGGGTGTGCCAGGACAAAGCTGTTTATTAGAGCTGTTACTCTCATACCTCGTTATAACAAAGTTGAAAAGAACCCACAATCATTTCGTTATATCCATTATTTCATTATATTGTCATGGCTAAAGGCCGGGCAAGAGGACCATGATGTGATGAGCGTGGACAGCACCCACGGTTGCTCCGAGAAAGACGACGTCGAAGCCGCTGCTCTTTTGTTCTGTTAATTGAGACCTTGTTTTTCCTGGTCGCACCCGCGTCCTGTACCCTGTTATTTTCATGTCGCAACAATATCAATTATAACAGTTTGTGGCAATGTATGCTCAGATGGGCACACACTATAAGCATGCCAAGAAAGAAACCGCCTCACGGCCCGATCAACCGCTACGCGGCCATGCGTGCAACGGAAAATAAACACAGTCGAATCTCATCAATTCAAACACACTTAATTCGAACTTCCGGTTAACTTGAACTCAAGCTGAGGTCCCGTCAAAGCTATGTGTATTCTAATAAGTGAAAACGCCCTGTAATTTGAATGCGCAAGCACTTTAATTCGAACATGCCGTGCTCCGAAAATGCTCTCAGTACCATGTCCAATTCCACGGCAGCACCTCTCAACGCTGTGCGCGGAGAAGAAAAAAAATAAAGGGAAAGAAAAGACTGCGGCTGATTGTTTGATCTCTCTCAAATGTCGATCTGCGACGCGCCTGTGCCACGCTTCGCCCTTTTCTGTCTCTGCATGTAAAGACCCTTCTCCTTTCAAGGCCGCGCGTGCGGAGAGAGAGGAAAAAAGAAAACTGTCGCGGAGAGTCCTCCTTTCTCGGTGTGGAGGGTAGCAGCGGAGATGCAGTCGTTGCCGTTGTCTTTAAGTCATGCAAGTGAAAGAGAAATCACTTTGCACTGCGCCACCGCTTCTTCGTCATGTGAGCCGCTGAGTGCTTCCTCAATCCTCTCCGCTGGCTGTGTGAGGAGAACAGCTCTCTCGGCCGCGCGTGGCGTGGCTGTAAGGTCGGCGCAGGAGTTTTGAAAGAGCCGTGCCGAATGAGCATCAAACTCCGCAGAAAACGATATACTTAACACACTACAGTCTTTTTTTTATAGACTATTTGATAGACTAGTTTAGTTTGTTATATCCATTTACCAGTCAATTTTACTTCATTACAACGAGGTTTAAAACACATGGTTCTCAATGGAGCTTTCAAGTGGAATTTCATTTACTTCGTTATATCCATTATTTCGTTATATCCTGTTACTTTATGACAAGGCTTGAGTGTAGTAATATTTTGGATGCGAAGCAAATTTGAATATTGAAGTGTGAGTGCGAATTGAATCGGATATTTTTCTAATACTTCGTAGTGAAACTGCAGAAAAAAAAAAAGCTGGAGAGGATTCTCAAGCACATTCTTATAAAACCGCAACATTCTGGCTAGGGTGATGAAGTGCTGGTGAGTTGATGTTTCATAGCTATCTTATCAAGAATGATGCAATGCAGAGGCCATATTGCATTTATGTACATGATTTGGCACAACTAAAGTGTCTCCAACCGCAATTTACACAGGAATGGCAGAGATGCTATTTACTTCAGCCTCTCCCCTTCTTTCAATTTCTCTGGAAGTGCAACTGTTGCGGCAGATAAGGGTGCGCTCATTTTGAGGCGGAAGTTCCAAATGTCTCCTGTAGATGTCAATATATGTATCAAAACATCTGAAATTTTGGGTGCTAAAACTCTTTGGCACGTGATATTTCATACATCCTACTCACATTTCAGGACCAAAGGAGCATTATTTGAGCCCCCAGCTATGGCACATTTATTATCTCCGTGTTGGAACCAGAGTTTTTTTTTTAACGCACTTGCCAATGTAGCAGAGTTTGAAAGGCAGCTTTGCCGCATTACGAGAGTGTGGTGGGGTGAAGCATAATAAAAAAATTTGAAGGGGTCATTGTCAATTTGACATTGACTGTATTTGTCTTTGGGACGTTCGAATTGCTTCGAATAGTAAAATTGCAGGGCAATTTGAATCGAATAGTGAACACTATTAAAAAAATATTCGAAATTTTGGATATTCGCACAGCTTTATTCTTTATAGAATGGAGGGGTTGATTGGGGGTTTTGCTACATATAATCGCATGAAAAAAAAAATGCTTTGTGGATACTTTTCTAGAAGTAAGTTTGGTGACTGTGGGCAACACCATGAAGAACCCTGAAAAGCAGCTTTGTCTCAGGCTGCCCATGGCTTTGTGTAGAACTTGAGCATACCATTCTCACCAGGTATGTAGCTGCAGCGAGCGTTACATTCCTCGTGTGTTAGCCATGTGATACCGCTGTAGCTGGAGATGGCATCAGTTTTTGTCCTTCTGATGTGCTGTTAAAACAAAGCCAGTTGTACATGAAAATTTGCTTGCTATGTTATGTTCCTGGTCCTTGCTTCACTTGATGAAATGACTCTCCATGCCTGTCATTCTATCCTTGTTAAAGGTGACTAGCCAAAAAAGGGACATAAAAAACCATAAGTGTCCAAGGAAAAAATATATATATATCTTTGTTGCCCACTGACTCGAACTTGTGCACAGAGAAGTTGAATAGCTAACTACAATAAAATATTAGAATGCATAAAAAGTGTTGTTTTTATTAATGCAGATCTAGAGGAGCCTAAGTGCAAAGCTCGATCATTTTCAAAGGAATACGGAATGGTAATCGGAAAAAAAAGGGATACTGAATGGTGATCGGAAAAACTGACAGAAACATCGAAATTTTACTCGGAAGTAGTGACTCTTTTGATGAACACAATTTATTTCACCTATTTTCGGACATTTGGCTGTATTTTTGGCGGCACGCCAGCGCGAGCCGTGCCATCATGATGGCAGCCGAGCGTGCTGGGTGTACGAGTTAATGTCTTCATCTTCCCTTCTCACTATCCTTTACATCACACTTCCCTCATTCCACAAAGGTGCTGAGGCATTCCCCATCATTTAGTGAAGCGCTGTTGGCTGTCAGTGCCATTTGCAGTGGTTCCGAAACAGTAGTCGGAGTTCGGTTAGTTGAGAGACGGGGGCGACGGCTGGCATTGTTTGCGTGCCCATTTGCAGCACATGAAACTTCCCAAAATGTTGCCTTCTTTAGTGCTCTGCACGGCCGCTAGACGTGGAAGTTTGTGAGGAGCGCATTAAAATTAATATTTACCTCCGCGAAAGGTGTCTATTGATTTCAGTGCCTAGTCTTTCAATTTGGCTAAAAATCTTGGTGGCAAAAAGTTTGTTCATTATCTCTTTAAGCACGAGCAAGAGGCTGGAGAAATAGTGCGTTTTTTTCTGTGTGGAACTCATAAAATGTTGCTTTAGTTGTTAATATCACTAACCTTCTGAATTTTTATCTTAAAAATAGCTGTGAAACAGCCAGAGTGGTGGTGGTAGCAATACCGTGCCATCAGCTTGTTATTTGTTCCCAATACATAATGATTCATGTGCATATTCATGAAGCTGCCTTGTCGTTATAATGCTGAATCGTTGAGCTGTACAGTGAGATTATTAGTAGATAAGCTGTAGTATTGAAACAGCTCCTTATATTTATCCTTCATATAAAACCTGGCTCAATCTTGAAAAATGCAGTGGGCCTTGCTCTGCAAACAAACATCATAAGAACCAAGGGCACTTTTTTTAGATGTGAAGCAGCTCTTTGACTAGCCTGTGCAACGCTGTCTCTCTGTACGAGTAGCATCACTCTCCTATCTGAGTGCACGCTGACATTACTCTCTCCCTCGGCTGCCGCGCACTCGCTCCGCTATTGCGACCGCCGCTCTCTATACCATCGACTCGTCTGTTCACGCGCAATAAACCTGACGCACACCTAACGTACGCGTTTAAACATGTCCGTACATGCCACCCCTCTCTCGCTTCACCCTCTCCACCGCTCGCAACGCTCGAGTGCACATCGAGTGTTAACACTCTTTCGGCTCGTTAGTCTGCGATGGAGTGGACGCCAGAAGACGATGCTCCTTCACCTGCTGAAACTACTGCCGATGCGATTACTTCTAACCCGGCCGTCGCGGGCATTGTGAAAGTTAGCGAAGCCGAGGGCGTTCGCGAATGGCGACATCGTTTACTCAACTTAAACGCTACACCGAGTTTCGCTTCAAACCATTCTTGCAGCACCCGTCGATGCCCATTTCAACACGGTCAACGCCATGCGCACCGCTACTGCTTCGCATCCCATCAGGGTTCCCTTCAAGGAGATAGTCCAAGTTTCTTGAACTGTTGTTGGTTGCAAGGCACCTATTTGTGTGTATTTACTGAAGTTCTTTAATCAAATTTGACTTTTTTCTGCTTTGGAAAGTTGTACAAGCTCTTTGCAGCGATAACATATTAAGTAAGGCTGGTTTGTTCTCTGCTTTTAATGCATGCACATTGAGCGTGTATCTTTTGCAGACTGATGAGCTTAGAGTAAGTAAAAAAAAGAAAAAAACTTTAAGCAACTTCTCTCTTAGTCGAGCATAAATCAGCAATGCTTGTGTGCCATAGCATACGTTTAATTATCCCTGTACTTCTACTCCAAGATCAATCTATGAACACGAATAGTTTTGTTGTCAGCCTATTAGTCTGCTGTTCGTACCAGTTTGGCCAGATGTTAAAAAGGTGATGAATTAAAGCAGGAAGTTTGGGTGCTGGTTGCTTGGCATCATTGAATACTATCAGTGTGCGTATTTTGATAGCTGACTACAGTAAAATTATAGACATTGTAGAAATCTTAGATTACCATGTTATAGATCTGGACCAATCTCCACACAAATTTTTGTATATCGAATGGTAGTGTATGTGTGATGAAAAGTTTGCCATAACACTAGGCGTCTTTAGTACTGAAACTGGATAGACATTTTGGTTATAGCTTGCTGGGAACGACACACAAACTAAAGTAGCGCGACCTCATAGTGTAACCTCTAACAATGATTGATGTCTTAGGCGTGCCCTAGATCTCAGTTTTAGTGGGGTGGAATTTGTCAGTGGCTGTGACTTTGATGACTTCAACTGCAGAAGTGTTATATGTCATTAAACTCTTCATTGGGCCAATGTTCACCTAACAAAATGGTTAAAACTTGCAGTACGATGATAGTGGCTAGCGCAGTCATTGGTCATTGAAAATTTTATCTACAAGTCTGATGATTTTGCTTTCTATACATGAATAGTGGTATATCCCAGATGGTGAAAAGCAGGAATTTACCAGGTTTATCAGCTTGTTGTTCTAAGGCTATATTGAAGGCAGGAAATCTGACTTAACACCTATTTTCCATCTGCAACTTCTCGCAGAACACATGTATTGATCGCGGAGGCCTCTTGCGTTTTTAATACTGCATGGCAGTCCTCTCTCTGATTATGAACGGCTACAGGGAGAACTTTTCACTTCGCTGCACCAAGCTCTGTGGGCTTTTCATATCCTTCACAATGTAACACCGCTGTGCTGCGCTTAGACTAATTGGAGCAAGACTGGTGAGGAGACGCACAAATGGTTCCCACTTACACGTGCATTGCGCTGTGGGCATCGTGAGGTTGTAACAAACGTGGGGGTGCCATCGCTGTTGCACTTGGTGTGTATCTAGTTACATAGATGTTTTATGTGAATGCACATGAATGTTAGTAACATTTGTCTGGCGGCCGCAGCAGCCATCTTTATAAATGATCTCTTTCTGACATGGAAGCCACTACGTTTATCGAAAGTACCAGCACGTCTTGTTTATTTGCAACCACTCCAGATCCTTTATGCTTTTGTTTTTCTGGAAAGGCAGTGATAGAGATAACTAAAATTGTAGCTAACCAGTCATGTGACCAAGACCGGGCAACTGGCTCATTATTGTACTCGCTCATTCACGAATCGAGTTGTGAGTCTTGAGTGGGTCTGGATGGGTTACATTTCGGAGAGTCTGAATCTAGTGAGTCTGGTTGAAAAAAAATTTGAATGAGCCTTAATCCGAGTGAGACTGGTTGAGCAAATTTTTGATGAGTGCAAGTGAGCCCTAAATGCAATAAATATTTCTTGAGTGATTTTGAATGAGCTCCACATTTTTTGCCAACCTATTCTATCTACTTTAGCATTGCTATCAGACTAATGTTAGCGCACATTTATACTCACACCTATTTGCACGTACTTCAACGCACTATGGTTCATACTCCGGCTCAATAATTATTGATCAGGAGCATAGGTAGCGAAAGGGTAGGATGCCTTGGCTTCCGTCTGTAAATGTTATCATAGGAAGCTTTTAATTAAAAAAATAGCTTGTGCGAGTTGTATCTTTCAATAAAAAGTACTTGCTTGATTGCAACTGCAGATAACTTGTTCGAAAATATGAGATCAGAAGGTGCCACGTGGACCACTGATTATGTGAGATATGTGTGTTAAACAGCACTGGCACCATGCTTGAAAATGTTAATTATATGCTAACACACTCATGATTTGACTCACTTAGACACGGTTGAATACGCAAGTCAAGTCTGCTGGAGTCCAGCTCGGTAACGTTGATCAGTTCAAGTCCGAGTGAGCCCTCAGCTATAGAAATGTTACTTGAGTGAGCCTTGGTGACCTCCACATTCTTTGCCAACTCATGAACTTGACACCTTGGGGCAAGTGTGTTACCCTGTAGCGTTCGGAAGATATATAACCAAGTACACTGCTGGGTTGTCGGAGGAAGTAATGCATCATCGATAATGCCGTCACTTTTGACGCGTTACCTGCAACACCACTGTTTACTGAGGGGAGTGACGCGTTTCTGACCTGTATGTACAGCACAATGTGAGTGCCCACTATCGTAGCGTAGTGTTGCGCTCACTGGAACTACGAAGGTGCTCAGCTCATGAAAAGTTTGCCATAACACTAGGCATCTTTAGTACTGAAACTGGATAGACATTTTGGTTATAGCTTGCTGGGAACGACACACAAACTAAAGTAGCGCGACCTCATAGTGTAACCTCTAACAATGATTGATGTCTTAGGCGTGCCCTAGATCTCAGTTTTAGTGGGGTGGAATTTGTCAGTGGCTGTGACTTTGATGACTTCAACTGCAGAAGTGTTATATGTCATTAAACTCTTCATTGAGCCAATGTTCACCTAACAAAATGGTTAAAACTTGCAATACGATGATAGTGGCGAGCGCAGTCATTGGTCATTGAAAATTTTATCTACAAGTCTGATGATTTTGCTTTCTATACATGAATAGTGGTACATCCCAGATGGTGAAAAGCAGGAATTTGCCAGGTTTACCAGCTTGTTGTTCTAAGGCTATATTGAAGGCAGGAAATCTGACTTAAGACCTATTTTCCATCTGCAACTTCTCGCAGAACACATGTATTGATCTGGGAGGCCTCTTGCATTTTTAATACTGCATGGCAGTCCTCTCTCTGATTATGAACGGCTACAGGGAGAACTTTTCACTTTGCTGCACCAAGCTCTGTGGGCTTTTCATATCCTTCACAATGTAACACTGCTGTGCTGCGCTTAGACTAATTGGAGCAAGACTGGTGAGGAGACGCACAAATGGTTCCCACTTACACGTGCATTGCGCTGTGGGCATCGTGAGGTTGTAACAAACGTGGGGTGCCATCGCTGTTGCACTTGGTGTGTATCTAGTCACATAGATGTTTATGCGAATGCACATGAATGTTAGTAACATTTGTCTGGCGGCCGCAGCAGCCATCTTTATAAATGATCTCTTTCTGATATGGAAGCCACAACGTTTATCGAAAGTACCAGCACGTCTTGTTTATTTGCAACCACTCCAGATGCTTTATGCTTTTGTTTTTCTGGAAAGGCAGTGATAGGGATAACTAAAATTCTAGCTAACCAGTCATGTGACCAAGACTTCAGGTAACTTTACGTACGCAATGTGTCATTGCGTTATATGAAGTAGTTGTTTTATAGGAAGTGTTGTGTATAAAGACCTCTGGAAAGTATGCAAATCGGGCTTCCATGACTGTACCGTTTGTGTAAATCCTTGCGTGGTTGCTTGATGAGATTGAACTTGGGGGATAGAGCCACATGAAAGCATCGGCCACGGGAGTGTTAGGTGGAAGAGCTTATTTTGTTCTCTTTGGCAGTGAGATTGCGGGGGGGGGTGGACAAAATGTAGTCTTATCCGTGCTGTTTGAGAGACTTCACTGTGAAAGGTTTCCCACTTAAATGTCAATAGCACAGCACCGGCATAAGCCTACACTGAAACTACAGAACGTGGTTTTGTTTGCAAGACACATTTTCATGGTCATGACGAGCAGCTTCTGTTTTTTGTTATGTTTTGCTCTTTTTGTGCAGACCTGCACAATATGTTTCGAAGCGTGGACAGCTTCAGGCACTCACCGACTGGCAGCTCTGAAGTGTGGACATCTTTACGGGCTCAGGTTAGTATTGTGTGTGTACTGTATTGCGTGGAACACAAACTGCATGCTGTGAAAAATGCTAAAACTTTGCACCTGCCTTATAAGACAGGCTGTAACTAGTTTCAGTAAGTGCTTCACTAAGTCTACTTCTTAATTTTATGCATAATTAATTTAGATTTGGCAAAGATTTAGAATAAAAAGTTGTAGTATACAGTACATGGTTAGATGAAATGCTCCTGACTTGTAGCAAGGTGCCTCACATCCTTTTTTTTTTTCAATTCTTTCTCATACTGCTCTTGTTTTGACACTTTTGCATGCTAAGCGGTGACTTCAGGTAGCAAATTGTGTGAAATGAATTTTACTTGCTAAGCTGATAGAAGATGCATGAGAAAAAGCCTTGGTCCACGCCTGTAAATTCTCACCATCTCCAAAGTTTGGGAATGGAATTATAAACGAGGTATTCAAACCTTCAAATCTCCTGCTCTCTTTGCTTAAAACGTTCGTTAAATTTTACACTAGTCTAATTTATTATGTATTGTTCCCATCATTCTCATACCTCGTCGTGGCAGACATGGACAAGTGTCACATCCATGTGTCCACAGCGTCACATTTACCTCTTCATTCTTTCCCGATGCAGCATCAGACTGGAAGAGTCTTTCCCACAACATTGCAGCTATCACTATTCCGTCAAATTTCTTGGACAGTGTAACAAATTTTCTCTTTTTCATCACCTGGCACTACTGTAATCCTACCCCTTACGTAATACCCCCTCAAGCGGCCTTTAAGGAAATGAGGTGATGTGATGCCACGTACGTAGTTCCAGAAACATTGATGTCTGAACTAGTTCACACGTGAAAAAGTTAAAATGGCACAATACTGAACAGACAATTGTTGGCACCAGAACATAGTACAGCACGAGCGTTATTTTATTATCCCCTTTAGCGGCAGTGTGTACAATTGTACACATCAAATTTAGAGGTACACCATTTACTGTGTGTTTGTTCAAATGGCTTGGCACGTGGTGTGCACATTCGTGCAGGTATCCTGAGTGAACAAATACTGGTCATTTAGCTTCTTTGCGCTGTGTAATGCTGCGGAGCATTTCTTTGCTAGCAGCACTGCCATGTTCGACAACCACGTGACGTGCCGTGTTTTTATTTTATTTTTATTTTTATTTTTTTATTTACATAGTTCCTGCAACGCCGTAGTGGCATTACTGCAGGGGGGTATACATAAGAAGTCATAGAAAACATTTCTGCGATAAGACGCCAAACATAGTGAAAAATTCAATTATAACAACATATAAAAATAAAGAATATTTTAGTACAATATTACACATGACAACAGGTACCAAAAGAGAAGTACCTATGTCACAATTTCACAACGATGAGAAAAAAGCACTGTTGTCACTCAAGTTCACTATACCTTCGGGAAGTTCATTCCAGTCTCTAATTGTTTTTAAAAAGAAGGAGTTGGCAAAAGTAGTGGTTTTGTATGCGTATTCTTGTATTTTATGTGAGTGTTGGCATCTTGTGGAACGATATGTTGGTGCTAGTAGGTATTCAGACTTATTAATTCCTGTTAGGTTATAATATATGCTATGCAGAAGTTTTAATCGAAGTTTCCGTCTTCTAGATTTTAGAGTTTCCCAGCCTAATATGGCCTTTATTTCTGACATACTAGCGAATGGGTCGTAGTTGTTGCTGACGAAACGGGCTGCCTGGTTTTGGACTTTTTCTATTGTTTTTGCAAGATACTTTTGAGCCGGGTCCCAGATAACACAAGCATATTCCAGTATAGACCTGACAAGAAGGAAGTAAAGAGTTTCTTTCACCTCTTTTGTTGCACAGTGAAAGTTTCTACGAATAAAAAACAACATTCTACTAGCCTTTGAGATCATTTGGTCTATGTGTCTGTTCCAATGGAATGATTCTGTCAAGTAAATTCCTAAATATTTACACTCGGGCACTTTTTTGACTGCCTCGCCATTAATACTGTATGTGCACTGGATTTTTGAAATGTTCTTTGCAAAGCTGATGTGGTTGCACTTCGAGATATTTAAGCACATATTCCACGTGGAGCACCAATGTGTTACCGTGTTTAAGTCATCTTGCAATAATTCAGTGTCTGTGATTGAAGTAATGTGACGGTAGATGACACAATCGTCTGCGAATAATTTTATGCAAGATTTTATGTTATATGCTATATCATTTACATAAACCAAAAATAACAGCGGACCTAGAACGCTACCTTGTGGCACGCCTGAAGTCACGTTTACATATGAAGACGTTTTAGAATTTAAAACAACACACTGTTTACGACCACTTAAGTAATTCCGTAGCCAGGTTTGCAGCTTAGCATTAATATTCAGTGAAGCCAGTTTAATATCTAACAGATTATGTGGGACCGTATCAAATGCCTTGCGAAAGTCGAGAAATAATGCATCAACAATGTTGTTACGGTCAAGCGCAGTCAGTACGTCATGCTGAAATTCAGTTAGTTGTGTGACGCATGAACGACCCTGCCGAAATCCATGCTGGGAGCGGGCAAAGAAATGAGTAGATTCGAGATATTTGAACAATGCGCTATAAATAACGTGTTCTAATAATTTGCAACAGGTTGAAATTAATGATATGGGACGATAATTTTGTACATTCCAGGAACCACGTCAAAAGTTTTTTTTTTTACTTGAAATGGATGCAACCAAAAAGTAAATTGTGCTTGCGCTTGGGCCTTATATATCATTCTTTTATGCAAAGATTGATGCTAACTGATTAAACAATATTTAGATACTTAATTACATGCTAATTAACATGAAATGCTAAAGCTTGTGCAAAACAAGACATTTCTTCATATTCTTTCTTGGAATTTAATACTGAGTGCATTGGAATCATGCCATGCAAATTCGACACATTTGCAGACAGTGGATCATAATTTGCACCCAAAGGGATTATGTATGTATTCTGTGTTAAGGCCTGAATACACTAGTGGAAAGAATTCATGGGGCGTGTGACAGCGGCAAAATGGGAGCCTTCAAAGCTGCTGCACGGCAGCATTTTCGTGCTGCTAAAGGAATGAGTTTAAGCAACATATTTTGTGGTGCGTCGCTTTCTGAAAGGACCAATCAGCGGCTTCCTTGTCACTTCTGTGACGTATGTGCTTGGCATAGTGGGTCGACCCGGCCAGACCCTGGTCGAAGGAGGTTCTATTAGTGCTGGTTTCATTTTCTCAGGTTTTGGGGGCCCAGGTAATCCCCTCCAGGCTGTTCGAAATGCGCTCGACCACTCAAATATACTGCTTTTGGCAAGCAACATCAGCCTTCGTACCCGTGCGACAATCCAAAAAGAGGGGCTAGCCGCAGCTATTGTGGCTGTACCGACGCAGCAGCATTTCTTTGCCAGCAACGTTCCGAGTGTTCTTTCACTAGTGTGTTTTATGCCTTGAGCATTTCATTACGTTGCGTGGCGCTGCTCTTAAACTAATTATGAATTACTTTTCTGATAGAAAACAATATGTTAAACTCGGTAGCTTAGCGTCAGCAGCAACAGAACTTAAGCAAGGCGTTCCACAAGGTTCTATCTTAGGACCCTTGTTATTTATACTTTATATAGATGATATATGTAATATTCCTTAGACAGAAAAACTAGTCATATACGCAGATGACACGAATGCCTTTTTCAGTGCTGATACAATGGCCGATCTTCAAGTTACTGTATCTAATTATTTAAGACTCCTGGAACTGTGGCTCCATGAAAACAAGCTTGACTTAAACGCAAGTAGAACAAAATATGTTATATTTAGGCCTCCTAATAAGCCATGCATTAATCTGAAGTTCTCCTTTCATGGCACCATGCTGGAGTGTGTTAAAACGCAACAATTTCTAGGAGTATGGTTTGAGGAAAACATGTCGTGGAATACGCATGTGTCAAAACTGGTCTGTGAATTAGGCAAAACTGTAGGTGGCATGTATAAGCTATCAGACCTTGTATCATTATGGCTTAAAAAGGCTATATACTATGCCCATTTCTATTCTCGGTTATCTTACTGCTCCCTAGTATGGGCAAAAACGTCTGCTCAGAACCTCAACAAACTAGAGATGTTACAGAAAAAAGTTCTTAGAATATTCGAAAATTTTTATGGGCTTCCTAGCGAACTACGTGCTCATCAGCTCTTTATAAATCATGATCTTATTAGAGCACGTGACCTTTATGCATATAAACTAGTACTTTATACTCAGAAAAACAAACTTCATCGGCATTCAGTTGACAGCTCATGCCGATACACTCTCCGAAATCAAGTAATACCAGTTCCCTTTTCTCGCACACGTTACGGAGAATGCCTTCTACACCACCAGATACCAACAGTAGTGAACAAATTTTTAACTGGTATTGACTTCGAGCTGCCTGAACGTAAATTCAAGAAACACGTGCAAAGTATGTTGCTACAGATATTGAAACTGCTCAAATAGCACTAGCTATCTTACGTTATTATGTTTTTTCACGTGTTCTTTTTTTGTATAAAAATTGTTGATTTTGCGCATGTGCGTACAAGATTTGTGACCCATGTGAAATTGTGTGTTTATTTTGTTCACTAAAAGGAAAAAGAACTAAGCTTTTAATTTGCCTATGCATGTACAGTGAATTACGCAATATTTTTGTAAAATGCCTGCTGCTTTGAAGGGTTCTTGGGCTCTCTCAAGATGTCTCCGACATCTTTTCGCCTAAGGACTTCCGACTTGATGTCGTTGGAAATAAACTTGACTTGACTTGACTTGACTCATGTGCAGTTAACTTCTGCAATAGTGTTTCGTTTGTCCTCTTTTCTGTTGTGGTGTAACATGCTGCATTACTGTATGGTATGCACTTTATGGCAAAATACGAATGATTACTTCTCTTTTCTACTTCTAGCTGCATTGAAAAATGGGTCCGAGGCCTGCGTGCCAAGTGCCCCCAGTGCAATGCACCAGCGAAGAGAATTGACATCCGCCCCATCTTTGCCCAAAAGCTGATGGTGAGTGTTGCTCTTTGTATTGGCATATGCTCGTCGTCGTGTCAGATTTTGGCTTTGTGAACTCTGTGCCGACTTGCAATATAGCTCTCACCTAGATGACTCACTGGCTTCGGTGTCATGCGGCTGAGTGTGAAGACGAGAAATCGGCCAAGAAACAGCGGCCAGATTTTGAAGATGCTGTACTGACAAATATGGTTATTGGTAGAGGAAAGATGAGGAAGACGGTTGTTGCGGTTGATGCTCGTGGTTGATGATTCTGGCTCTGCTGAAGCCACTGACACAGAAAGCGTAGCGCAGCTAGGACACAGGAAGAAACAGACGAGTAGAGGCGCTCACTAAGAAACTATTTATTGAAGGTAGGTTCACACCTTCATACATCAACAAGCTTTGCACGACTTTGCACGCACAAGGTCACAACAATTAATTAAACATAAAAAAGAATCACAGCTGTCTCGTTGTTGTCATATAGAACGGTTGCCTAACCTAGACTGTGAAACACGTTCTATCAATTGGTGGGCGTGCAGAGTAGAGTCTAAGAACAGAGTTTCAGGGCAAGGAAACCAGCACCCTCCAGCATTAAAGTGTAGATAAAAAAATTCCTTTCTCGTATCTCTAGGTAAATAGTTGAAATGCGAAATATTCATGCGATAAGAAGCCCCAGGTGGATGGAGTCAAATTCATACCCCTGTCACACGGGCACCCGCAAACACCGTTTAACTCCCTCGTCTTTACGACAAAAGAGATGGGGTCCGGGTCACACGGCCACCCTTACGCAAATGAAGGTAAACAGAGCATTTCGCTAGGGGCGTTCGACGATCTCCCTTTGCAGCGGAACGAGGTACTCTCGTTTCCAGTATCTGCAGGTAAGAAAAAATTTCGAGTACCGAATTTCCACAGTTAGTACAATAATACGTTTTGGCATTTTGAAATGTTATATTGTTGCAGTACTCATTCATAACGTCTTTGTTTACATACATACACGTTCACCGGAGTGCAGCTCCGATGAAGGAGGCACGATCTGGAGGGCACCAATGCCCTCCAGACCGTGCCTCGCGAGTCGGGCCGAGCACCGCTATTAAAAAAAATACTTCGTCCGTGCTTGCGGTTGTTCTCGTTGCCGTGTTTGCGTTTGCCCGTGAGAGGAATGAATGGCAGCGCTGCGTCATCGTCAGCTGCTTCGATGGCTGCAGGAATGGTTATGGGACCCGACCTAATTCAAGGGAAACTTGGAGTGCGCTCCCGATGAAAGAAAACGCAAGAACTTTCGTACACATTGCAGCCCGTGTCTTATCAGGTCGCGCTCCACTGCCCTCTTCGCTCGACCGCTTGCTCGTAAGCCCGCCCAGCTAAAACTCTCTAAATAACAACTAGTCGTCAAGCACGGCACAATTGTAAACAAACATAGCATTGGGCACAAGGTGGCCAGCGTCGCTACCAACATCTTTACATTTAGCGAGTACGTTTTTATTTAAAATAATTTTAATGTTTTGTTCGCTTCAGATCTACTAAATATTGTGGTTTTGTAAAAACGATGTAACAAAAATTCACAAAAAATAGCATATAGAGATGAAACAATGATACTTCTCTGAAAATCAAACAGCGTCGGCTGAACCCTCCCGCGGCAACTATTGTAACCTTGTCATTGACGTGTGACACTCCCACAACACCATCTCCGTCGAACTCTCTGGAGGAGATTTAGGTTGACAGAGTTTAACAGAGTTCGGTGATGGCCGTTTGACAGGGGTATCAGTCTGCTTACTAAATCATTCCTCACGGCCTATGAGCCACTTTGAGATTTTACCACTCGAACTTGTTGGGACTTAACAGATGGCATTCCTGTTTGTGAATAACAGATGGCATACGTGTTCATTTTCTATGAAATGAGCCCTTGTTACATATTGGATGTGCATGCCTGTCACTTGCACGCTCACTGAAAGCCCATGAAGCCTTCTGTTATTAAATAAATTTTGGTCATTCTTGCACCATTCAGTGTTTCATGCTTTGCAGATAAAATTGCCGCAAGGTGACCTATTCTCCATGCTCTTGTGCTTGCAGTTATAATGGTTAGAATGTATTCTTCTAATTGGAGTACTATTGCTTTTTGTAATTGAGTTTCTTGATTTTCCTTTGCAGTTGCATTTCTTTCTTCATGTTGATGTTTGCCAGCCATCTTGGTGGTGCAATTCTTGCATGGATGTTCCCCTCAGAGAAGCCTAGATGACATGATGGCATGTCGAGTCTCAACAGTGTCTGTATTGTAGGCAGTTTGTCAGAAGGAAAGGAAAAGCGGGGGGGGGGGGGGGGTTTGATTGGAACAAAGGCGTACCCAGATTGTTATCTCTTATTTAGCTCTGGAGCGAAACTGAAAGATTTTCGTTCATCGGTTCTTGGTTATGGGGAAAAGCAGGCGATTCAGAACAACCGAGGTGATGCAGCACGGATATAATGCATATCTCATGGGACAGTATTAGCACTTATCTTGGGCGGGGGGGTCCTGAAAGTAACGATATGTTGAAATTTTGTGAAAAATAAAAACCTTGGCAAACGGAGCTTTTTATGTTAATGCAAGTTTCCCTTGATATGTCAGTGATATGTGTGAAGGGAGCATTTGTGCTGGAGTTTGTTCTATCGGAACAGTTGGTATCACATATCGCTTGACGCCCCAACGCGGTGGTCTAGTGGCTAAGGTACTCTGCTGCTGACCCGCAGGCGGGATCATTGAAATCACGGCTGCGGCGGCTGCATTTCCGATGGTGGCGAAATCGCTGTAGGCCCGTGTATTTGGGTGCACGTTGGAGAACCCCAGGTGGCCGAAATTTTCGGAGCCCTCCACTATGGCATTCCTCGCAATCATATGGTGGTTTCGGGACGTTAAACCCGACATATCAGTCAATCAGTCAACATATCACTCGACAGCATGCTGCTTCTGAGATCATGGTTGTTCCCTGTATGCAAAGCACTGAGCCTGCTCTGAGAACTTGTTATTCGTTTATGAGAACATGAAATGCTATGTTTTTAGCTGTGAAGCAGTTTATGGTGGAGTTCAATCTAGTGTGCGGCGTGACCACCCTTACAACACGTGTGCCAACTATTTCCCCCTCTCTTCGCGCTCACCAGGAGGTGGTAGAGCACCGCCTCCACTTCGTTTCTACTCTCTTGTCTATCCCTCCGCCACATCTGTGCGCTCATATATAATCCTATGCTTGCTTGCTCCATTGCACTCTCCAGCAGCGTATTGTGTTCACTTTCCAACACCCACACGGTAATGCACACATATACATAAGTGGTACACAACATACAGTCGCCGACCGATTTTCCTGACCTGGTGAGGACTCTGAAATAGCCCAAAAAATAAACAGTCCAAAAAGTGGTCAAGAACTGACAATGAAGTTTATTCGATTAGAAAAGCCTAAATAAACCTGCAATAACGCCATGCTTCATACTGTTCTAGGGTACGCGCCAATTTGGTTTTATTTGTGCTATGATCACGTCGCTGGCAAGCGTGTTGGCAATGACTACCGCCAACCATTGCGTGCGGCAAAGTTGGTGGCTTCTCGGAAACAAGCTAACACAACTGGATGCTGGTCACAAAAAGGTGCATTCAAGTTCTCGCCTGTTGGGTGAGATTTAGCAACACAGCGTAGGCTCTTCTTACCTGCAACAACACCCCACAGTACGTTAGCCTCCAGCATGTTGCCACCATCAAAACGCTACCGCTGCGGCCGCGATCGAACCTGCGTGTTCTTGGTCAGTAGCTGAGCATGATGACCACAGAGTGCTACTGAGCAACCGCGAACAGCAGCGAGCATGTGATGCGCACGACAGCTCAAACACACTTGGCACAACACTAACACGATCACGTGCGCAATGATGACCAGAAAAACAAACGCCCAGAAAAGAAAGACAACCTATCGGCGTATTAATGATGGTGATAAGGCTGACCGGAAAAGGAAAGTTTCGCCATTTTTCTAGCCAAGAAAAATCAAACATGGCTTCCTAAACTGGAAGATTGTGCGCGCTTCTAATCTTGGAGGCCACCCAACTAGCCACTGCAAGCAAAACTTTACCGAACCAACAAAAAATCCATTATGGTGGCTTCTAAAATCGAGCGGAATAGCTCAAAACAGAGGATTTATTCCGTAAAATGGAACTTTAGAACACAAACTTGTTCGAATAATTCATTGCGAAAATGCACTGGTGCAATGGGAACCTTGGCGGTGCAGTTGTGAACTTTGAATTTCTGGAGTCGGAAAAATTCGTGGGTGACTGTAGACACAACGCCACACACAAATGAAACATACTCAGAAATATACAAATGGAACATACAAATGGAAACGCAAGCGAACACCAGCACTGCTTCGCATTCACACATAGTTTCTTCAGTGGGAGATGTAATTTTTATTGTTATTGTTACCTTCTTTAAATTGTTTTTTTGTTTTAAACAATAACCATTGCAAACTCTTTAGAACATTTTTTTTCCTTTTTCGGAATGAAATAGAATGAAACTTTTTTTCCGGTGGAGTGAAACTAAAACCGAAACGAAGAACACTTTGCTTTGACTCCCTGATCGCAGGCACTGGACACCACCCAACTAGACCATCTGGTGAGCGAGCTGAACGTAGGAGCGGGAGAAGCGCAAGCGCTGCGAGATCGACGCTGAGCTCATGCGCCAGAAGTACAAGTTGCTGCTAGACGACTACGAGAAGGTCAAGTCTGAGTACGCCAACGTCAAAAGAATGAGGTGCTGACAGCAGCGTTTCCGTAGTGCTGTTATTTTTGTTGGAGTTTGTTCAAGCGCTACTTTATTTAGCCTTCTCCAGCTCTCTGCTGGAGCGTTGAAGTCTAGAAACAGCACAATTTTTGCTTTTGTAAACTTGTTATGAGTAGCTGTGTCCACCACAGGAAGTTATCTCGGCAAGGCTGTGGCTGTAATGGCAGTGTTTTCTAATGAGCAGCCTTCAGACAGCTCCTAAGCAAATTACGCATGCATCTGGCAGTTGTAACTTTGATGTGCTTACTTACGTCGCCTCCAAGATGTTGAGCGGCCTCTTATCTCTGTGGCCATACCTAGAAGCGACATGTTCAAGGTTGTGCCCTCGACATGTGCCACCTCTGATGAGTGGAAATAGTTAATTAAGCTTGCATAGTGAGGCACTAATGGGACACAATAAGGTGCATTAAGTTCAACTTATATCAGCATATTTCTCTTCTGGAAGTCATCAAAGCTCAGTCTTTTCACATAAGCTATACTGCTTGTGTTTTGTTTACTTATCACTAAACCTCTCCGCAATGAGTTTTAATGAAACTTTTGAAACAATTTTTCAGCAGTGTAAATTGTAGAATCATGTATTAGTACTCCTCTAAGAGCAACCTTTCCATAACTGCTCACAGGCTCGAGTCTCCCATGACAAGTCATGGCGACTTCAGCGCTGGGAGCAGTTTTTCTCAGCGGTCTCCGGGCAGGTTCACGCTGGACCGTGCTATCGACCTCGGCCTCAACACCTCATGTCGAAGTTTGGCCGTCTCGGGGTTGCTTAATTTGCTGGTGGCATCGCAGAGCAAGAGTGGACTTTTCAGCGGATACGGTCTCCGCAAGGTAGGCAGATGCACTGTCCTTTTCCTTTCTTAACCGCCAGGTTGTCATGTAGACGGCCACGGTGTTGCGCCGTGAAGAACAAGAGAGTTCCTTCTATTTCCGGCCGGAGCATCTGCATTTCATGGGGGTGGAACGCTAGGAGATCCACATACGGTACATGTCATTGAGGAACCTCAGGTAGTTGGAATCGATCTTGGTGGATTGTGGAACGGTAGGTGCTGCGGCAATGCATAAACTGTTCCAAATTGGCTGCACAGTGGTAAATTGTAGAGCATGTAATAACGAAAGCGAGTGAAGGTTAGAATTCAATTCTGTGGTTTCAGGGTTTAGCCACTGGTAACACTGCCCGTTCCAAAGCGGTATTCGATCTTACTAAAAGCATTGAGTAGAGTTTTCCCCTAGAGCAGATTTTCCCTAGAGCAAATGTCGTAGTGGAGGGCTCCGGAAGTTTCAGCCAGTCAGAGTTCTTTAAACGTGCACCCAAATTTGAGCACACAAGCCCACAGCATTTTCGCCTCCATCGAAGGTGCAGCCGCCGCAACCGGAGTCTTTGCCCTGAAGTGGGTGTAGTTTGGCTGATAATGATGATCTGCTTCAATTTGTCACGGCCGCTTTTCGTTCGAAACGGCCCCTTCTTTTTGTATCCTCTTTTGCCAGGTTTCTCTCTTCGACCTGAAGTCGTCAGAGTTAATCTTGATCCACAAAGGTGAAATCAAGGACATTGCATTCCACCAGCGTGATGCGCTCGTGCTCTCAGCCTCCAATGACAAGACAGTCAAGCTCACTACCACGTTGAGCAACAGCGTTGTCCAAACGTGAGTACGAGTAACTTAAGCAAGCCTTTCAATTGGGGAATGTTGATGGCTTGTCTTCTTAAACCGTGTGTCCAAACAGGATGAGTTAAAGGGAGGGAGGTGGCTTGAAGTTGATTGGTTGGACCAGGGCTGTTCTGAGCTAAAGTGAACGTTTCAATGACAAGGCTTGTCTTTGCAGAGGCACCTAGCAACCTTGCCTAGTGTCACTTGAGTGATTGTGTTTTACTGCTACAGTTGAACCCTTTTATGAGAGGCACTGATGTATTACAGACAATATGGTATAACAGACACCAGGGTGTTTACATCGAAATTGTGGTTGATGGGAAATAGAGGACGTGGGACTGTTCTATAAGAGGTCCCTGGTATAAGGAAATGAAACTGCCCCTCAGTGCATGTCTCTTACATCTCTCAATGAAGTGAATACTGAAGACTTCTTACACAAACTGCTACTTGCGATGCTTCGTTGAGACGAAAGCCTCGGTCAAGAAAACCGCATTCGTCCCTCGCTTTGTCTCGTGGCCAACACTCGTAATCACAAAGTAAATCAAAATCACGTAACGGTCATTGTCAATAACTCTGTCTGCGTTGCAGTTACCACCAGCCCGTGGAAGCCTGGAGCTGTGCTTGGGACAAGGATGACACCAACTGCTTCTACGCGGGCCTCCGCAACGGCTTGGTGGTGAAGTACGACATGCGGGTGACATCCGAGCCCGTCTGCAAGCTGCCCTCGACCAATCGATACGAGCCCGTGGTGGCCATGCAACACATTCCGAAGGGGCCATCCTGTGCCGAAGACAGGTGATGTAGCTTACTCGTTTGTCTCGAGCAGTGTGTTGGAATGAAATGTTTCTCATTTCGATTTCTGTTTCATTCCACTGAAAGAAGTTCCGTTCCATTCCTGTTCCTCACCCTCCCACCTCCTGCATTTTCTCTTACCTCACTTCCCTTTCTCACTCTTTGCCATGCTATACCATACACAGCTATGCTTGCTGTCTAATTTGTTTGTTTCTGTCTCTTTCTTCCTCTGTAATTGTTTCTCTGTCTATCTCTTTCACTCTCCTTTTTCTTTATCTGTCTATCCTTTTCTTCTTTCCTTTCTTTCTCTACTTTTCTCTTTCTCTATCTCCCTACCCATTTTTTTGCCCATCAGTGTTATTGTCATCCCATGCTGGACAAACTAGCGCAGGTGTTCGGAATGTGAAGCAGAGGATGAGAAAGAGGATGAGAAGAGCATGTGCTAGTTCGTCGTGATGACAGCTTTCTAGTGTCATCACACGGAATAATGAAAAAGCTTAACGGCTTTCCTGTGAAATTCGAAATTAGAGTAAATTAAGAACATGGTAAAGTCGAGCCCACATATAACAGCCCATTTAAAACGAACTTTCGTTTAAAACGAACAATATTCACGTGACCGTGAAAATATACATTGGTTCAATGGCACAAAATCGCACTTACAACGAACGTCTCCGAGTGCCGCTGATCGGTTACAGCGAACGGAGTCAGCGGTTTACTGACTTCCCAGGAAACCAATTTCGACCTCCGATCAGGCATCGGCGAGGTGCCCATACATTATTATTGTTAAACGCCGACCCTGCCTCCGCGACCCCCTAGTTGCCGCTCTCTCCAAACCATGGAGGAAGGAAAGTTGTTTCCTTCCTCCATGCCCCGACTGCTTTTTGTTACGCACCCCTCCGTCCTTTGTCCCCCCGCTACTCTGAGCACCTCACATCGCCAGACGAGGCCCCGTGTTTTCACGCTGCCACCAATCTTTCGAAGACCGGTCGGCCATCTGCCCTGTTTTTGATCACTGCTACTGTTGTTGGCGTCGCCGGCCCGGAGTGACCAGACTATTTGCCAACATCGCCGGCCACCGACTGTATCCGATAGTCTGCGTCTAGTGCACGCACCTACGCTACCCCACCGACTCTGATAATTTGCGATTGGTTTCGTGTTTAGGACTTGTTCTCGCTCACTTCGCACTCGGCTCAGCATGCCTTCCGCGCGCATGCAGAAGCGTGAGAATGGCTGTTAATTTGCGCGGAACGAATCGCGAAATATTGAAGTTCGTCAGGCTACGCAAACTTGCCAGCGCAACAAAATGATTTTTTGACCATGGGCGTCGAGTCTTCGATCACTGCCATGCGCACTGATTAAGGCGGCCATGCTTTGACTTCTGCGCGCGCAGGCATTCTTTCCAAGTTTTTCTACGTGCGAGTTTTGCAGACCTTTCAAGCAAGCTACCTAATTTACCTCCTTCCCATGTGTGTTTTGGTTTTCAAGGTCGCCCTTCCGCCGCATCGTCCCCTCTCTTTATCGCAACTCCTTGCCTTTCTCTTGCAAGTCTGCTCGCCTCTCTTTTTGATCACAACCCCTTCGCCCTTCTCCACCACCCCGCGACGCCCACCACACTGGCTCGAATTAGTTTTGTTTTCTGACTGGACACGGGCCCAGAGCTGTTCCACGCGTTCTGGCATGTGTGTCACGTGTGCGCGTCTTGCTCGCTCTTGGAGTGCTTGTGTGGTCATGATGGCCGACAGGAGGACTCGCACGCTTTTTTCTGCCGCTCAACAAAACGTCGAAAGTGTGACCGCTTGGCTTGAGCGTGATTCGCGCGTTAGGTGCCGCGTTGCGGAGCGCTTGCTCATAGCTGTTGACCACCTGGCAGCCAACTTTCCGCTTCAGGCGTCTCGGTATTCAGCTGTGGAGATGGTGAATATTTCGTGGGCGGCGGTGACAACTACATGCGCGCGAAGCTGTTTTCGCGAGACCGACTTCGTCGACGTCGGGCCTGATGCCTAGCCTGAAGCTTCCAAACTACGGCGGCGATTTGTGGCAGCGCGTCGTCGACTCCGACCTAGGAGAGCGGGTGGGACATCTGTTGCGATGGTTTAATTACGGCTGATGATGATGCCGACACTGTGGAACCGTGCACGGATTGGGCCATACGTGGCCCAATCTGCAGAAAAAACCGTGCACGGATTGGGCCATACGTGGCCCAATCCGTGCACGTGGCGAGAGCGATTTCGAGGAATCGGATTGTGAGAACGACGAAACTTTGGAGCCAGTGCCTCACGCAGCTTATGTCGCGGGCCTCGGCAAACGAGCACCCTGCCGTTTTAAATGAACTCGAGACCGCCCTTATCGCTTCTGCTCTTCGAAACACGTGCATGACGGAATTTTTGGGGCAAAAGAAGTTTGTGTTTTCACTCGCAACTTTTTAAAAAAGCTGTATATCATTTACTGCGAACTTCGGGATACAGCGAACAGATGCTGCGTCACATTCAGGTTCGTTATAAGTGGGCTCGGCTGTATTTATTTTTCCTCTAAGTGAAGGGGTACGACAGCTGTGCTGATTGTGCCAGTTTGATAAAGTTTCCTATTTTTGGGTCAAGCTGAGCAAAGACCGTGAAATCTTTCGAAGTTGTGCTACGCTGTGGCGAAATGCCTCGCTAGCCTCAAAATTTTCTCAATTCTGCTAAATGTAGTGAGAAGTGGAAGCCGTGTTGGTTATCTGCAGTTTCGTCATCTTCACCGATTCTATCCATACATGCAGATCCTAACCCTAATACTCTCCTCACTCTGAAAAAAATAAATAAATAAAAATAAGATGCGGCATTTCTGAAATTTTCTGGCCTTTTTATGTCACTTTCATTGCAGTACACCAGTTTCTTGTGGAAAAATAAACTAAGATTTAGAACGGGCTGTGTGCTACTTGTCATGAGACACAGAATAAATTGTTAGTTATGTGTGCATGCTGTGTGTAATTAGAATTATTAGAGTAATGGTTAACGTCTAAAAAAATTACTGGCAATCATTTATAGATGTGTGTAATTCTTTTGTGACCCTGAGAAACTATGAACAAACATGCACGTTGGTTTTCTTTTATTTGCCACCTCTGCTCATTCCTGCCTTATGAATATCCTGGATTTCAAGCTCGGCAGGTTGACAGGTCTGCATTAGCATTAGCAGCGGCGCCTGCCAAGTCATTCGACAGGCTCCGCTAAAGCTAATCTAGACATTGTCATTCTTTGCATTGGGGGGGGGGGGGTAAAAAGCACTGTTTCTATTGAAATAGCAGTGCTCACATGCACTGTGCACAAGTTAGGGAAGTTCAGTTGTTTGTAGATGTTTTTGTTTTCTTTAAAATGTGATTTCTCTGTTACACTACTCTAAATTTGGATTTTTGTGCTCCAAAAGCAACATTTTGCTGCTCCGCAAATTGCTACAAACCCTGTTTTGGCTGTTGCAACCCTGTAAGTGAATGGCGAGTCATCTTGGCATGCTGAATGCTGCGCATCGAGGGAGTCAGCATGATTCCGGATGCAGCACATCATCGAGTGACAAGCGAGACCGCTGTTCTGATAAAACAAACTTCAGCGACAAGAATGCCTTCTTCACACTGGCCTGTGTGGCTGGCACGCCAAGGATCACCTAAGTTAACATGTATATATACAGCCCTAGTTTTCGTCTGTTTTCGTTCTTCCTTTAACACACCTTTAAATTGGAATTCCTTCTTGAGATGTGCGTTAATCCTCACGTTGCGTGACTGTCGTTTTTTGTATTGCCAAACTCTCCCTTGAAAGGAAAACTTAATTTCGGTTTACCTCTGAAACGAAAATGAGGAATCAATTTCGTTTTTGGTTTTTGTTTGGTTCTGATGCACTGTTTGTGTACACTGTTGCTATGCTTTTAAAAAGCGAGCTGTGAGCTTGTTTGTAGTTGTTAAGTACGGCTGTTTGCTCACGTTTTTAATGCAAGTAAGTTTACAAATCATTGCGCAGCTACATCTTGACTTTAATACGACAGATGCAACTGCAAGCAAGAGTTGGGGGACCTAATAACTTGCAGGACACATATACATTGTTCATTCTAGGCTGGCAGCCTGATATATACTGTAAAACCTCGTTAATTTGAAGTATTTCCGCAGTCCCGTATTTTGCTGTACAAGTTTGAGTGGATAATTTGAAGCGGCGGTCAGCACAAGTCGAGTCAATTCGAAAATGTTGGGTACAGTGTGCCCATTCCAGATCCCTATTTCGCCGCAAATCCGCCGAAACGACGGATCTTAAGAGCCACTAGGCAATGTACTTTAGCGATACTAATGAATGGTAGCTGAAGCACACGTGCCTCTGATTCCAGCACAAAAAATAAAATTATATTACAAAAATATCGGTATCATGATCAACTAAAATGTGCGCCTGTGGAAAACAAGACATGCTTCACTGCAATTCATCAATGACGTGCGGGCAGCGTGTCGCATGCTTCTCGCAACGTCAGTGCGTCACGATTTATCCATTCTTTCTGGGAATTCAAAGAAATTAATAAAAAACAGTCTGGAGAAATACACGATGTATGCGAACCTTCGAGTGCCGGTTGCTCCAGCAATTTGTGCACTTGCACCGCTGGTGGAGCTCTTGCCTGCAATGCCTACTTTGAAAACTCGGCTCGAAAGCTTCAATGTTGATGTTTTCCAGCCAAAACACAGCACGAATTTTGTTGCACTGTCTATTAACAAATTCTTTATTTTACGAGAAAAAAATGGACGAATGGTCGCATCATGACATGCTGACGCTGCGACAAGCAGGGGGACTTGCTGCCCGCGTGTCACTACTGTGTTGCAGTGAAGATGTCTTGTTTTTCGCAAGCGTGAATTTTGTTGATTGTTTTTTTGTTTTTTTGTGTGACAATAGTTAGGCTCGGAATTCTCCCTTGTTTGCAGCAAAATTGTGACAATGTATTGCTGGAAAACATGACCCTTAGAGCCACAAACTAGCCTGGCACAGCAGATGACCAGCCCTGGTTAATTTGAATAATTTCAAGTTCCTTGCATTGCACATTTTGTATCTTCTGTTAATTCGAAAACCCACTTAATTCGAAGATTTCTCACGGTCCCAGTGACTTCGGATTAATGAGGTTTTGCTGTATTTGAGTGTACTGTGCAGCTGCGCAGCTATAATACATGTTGCATGGAATGCCAAGTTAATTAAATACGTCTTTGGAGTATAGTTACAATGCGGGTTATTGGTTTCATTTTATCCCCCTTAAATGTATTCTACATGCATCTATAGCACGCAAGCCTCAATTGCTCTCAAGAGAGGGAGAGACAGACTTATTCACGGAGAGGTCGGCTTGAGCGTTAATATGCTCTACCTAGCCTGCTGCTCTGCCCTGGCGGAGGAGAATGGGGAAAAGTAATGGATGACTCTACGTAGGGGGAGGGGGGAATTCAAAAAAGTAATGGAGGACGAAGGGGAGGTATGGAGGTGAGTGTGTACTGTCAAATTGCTCTCGAGGTTTGTTTGAAACAGTTACAGCAAATATTCATCTAGAATAGAAAGGGAGGTGCATGCAAACATGTATGCGGAAGTAGTTCGATTATATACCGTATTTACTCGATTCTACCGCGCCCTCGATTGTAACGCGCACGCGATTTCCACCGCGAAAAAAAAAAAGTAAGACATCGATTGCAACGCGCACCCATTTTTCTCGCTGGCCCGCACGATCACACCACTCGAAGAAACGACTCCTTTCGGGGACGTCTTCCATTTAAATGTGAAGTACGGGCGAAGCTTGTGCCCATCTGACGTGTAACAGAGCATTGCCATCACTGTAGTTTTACCGTGGACCGATGTCAGCACGCGAACTTGCTTCGCCCCCTTCTTCTCGACGGTTGTGGTGCCAGGCATGTCGAAGTAAAGAGGCGTCTGATCGGCATTCCCGATTTGCCCAAGCAGGTAGCCGTTGTTGCGCCGCAAGTTTAGGACGAACCTCTGAAAACTGTGAAGCTTTTCATCGTACTCCACTGCAAAACTTTTCGCATATGCATGTTCCCCTTCGGAGGGAAAAGCCTTTCCTCTTCATAAAGTTAGTTAGCCAGCACCTGCTCGCTTTAAACTGGCTCCGCATTAGACCTTTTTCTAAGACTAATTGCATAGCCAGCACTTGGAGCAGTTCTGTCGTCACGGGCCGCTGTGCCGCTCGCTGCTCAAGCACATACTCGCCGAGCAGCTCTTTAATTTGCGGAAACTGACCCTGCTGTGGTCCACTGAAGCCTCTGCGTGAAGCTTTGCTTTCGACAATCTTCTGCTTTTGTTTCCGCCGGTCCCGCACGCACGTTTCGGGAACTCCGAACGACCGCGATGCGGCCCGATTTCCGTTCGTTTCTGCACACGCGATGACTTTTCTTTTCAATGCGGCATCGTGGTGCACTCGAGTTTTTGGAGTTGGCCCTTCCACGCCGTCGATGCTAATGCACTACTAGATGACGAACTCCTCAGCACACGTACGAAGTGCCGCACATGGGAAACGCATAGGCAGAAATGGCCGACGCGCCATGCCGACGCACGCAGGGGGCGGCCATTTTGGATTTGCCGATGGCAATAGATTGACCGTGATTTTTTTGTTTGTACTCGATTCTAACGCGCATGCGATTTATGAACTGGCTTAACCTGAAAAAAGGTGCGCGTTAGATTTGAGTATGTGTCCTCGCCTCTAGCATTCAAAGAAATTAGGCTACTGGATTATAAATATTAGGGCCATTCATTTCTCTTCAACAGGTGCCCGTCAGGCCTACTGGTCTCGCAGTTTCAGATGTGCTCGTTTTTTGAAAAGCAGACTGACACAGATTTTAAGGTGCACCCTCTTCACATGGAAGGTGAGTACTACAGTCAAACCTTCTTATAACAAAGTTGCATGTGAGATAAATATAGGTTCGTTATATCCGAAAATTTGTTGTACAGGCATATTTGTGACACTATGTCTATCTATCGCAAGACTGGTCTTTATTCGTTATAACTCATATTTCGTTATATCTGGGTTTGTTAAATTGAGGTATGAGTGTAAAATAATGTCATTTCTATGTCATATTTCTGTACAAGTTCTGTGCTTCAGACCGATTGTGCTCTATGGGACGTGCCATGAAAGGCTCGTTGCGATTAAATTTTAGGCCGCATGAGAAATTAAGTTTTGCATTATTTAGATGTTTATTGGTGTATCTAAATATTTTAGCGTTTGAAACGAGTAGACCAGTTATAAAAAATCTTGCAAAAATTTTGGTTTCGGTTGCAAAAAGTTTTGTGGTTAGGGCGCCTTGGTTTGTGATTGTGTTTCCATTATGTTGGTTAATTTTTCGAATGAAGATCTGGCTGTGGCCATATTTTAAGTAGGTTTCTCATTGATTAAAAAGTAGCCCCTCCAGCTGTTCCAGCTCCAGCTGTTCTTTAGATCCAGATCCAGCTTTAGATCCAGCTGTTCTTTAGTACGGAAGGCTTATAACAGTCGCAGTAGTCCTGTTATGGTGCACATCATTGCGATGCACCCAATCTTGCCATCATCACCAATAGTGTCGCTTCTATAGTGCAGACAATACATGCTGACAACGCCACTCTTTGCTACCGTGCGACTCCAATCTACCGCAGCAGTTCAGTTACGAGTGTTACGAGGTGCAGCTTTAGTACTTCTTACGGAAAGATGTTCAATCTTCATTGGTAGTGTTGTGTGTGGCCTTCATATTTTATAAAGCAACTGCAAGGAAGTTTCAGGGCTAATAAATTTACTATTATTAAGTAGTACGTACCACCAAGGCAATGTTGGCAAACCAGCAGGACTGATAATCGCACGTTAAGACTCGGAGACCAGTTGGCGATGACATGGTGGTCTGATGGCGTGATATTCTTCGACAGCTCAACAATGATTCATGTAATTGCTGTCTTCTGCTGTTTTCATTAGATTAGTGGATAGAATGCATCAAACGAACTCTGTTCCTGAGCAGTTAACAGCTGTTGCAGTTAATGGCAGCTTTTGCTGTGTTTTCAGGCCTTGGTGACATTCAGTTCCAAGACCAGATAACTTGATAATTGATCTGGTGCATATTTCTGGTGTTGTGGTCGACCTGCATCTGTTTGCAACCTGTGCGTGGGTCCTCTGCCTTCTACTCAATAGCACTTTTTTGGCGACAGGGATGTACTCTTGTTGATGTCGCAGAACATACTTCATCACATTGGCATTAGCCAGCTTCCATTCTGGCGGTAGTCAACAGCTCTGGCCTCGTACATGCCGATGCGTTCATACGTACATTATTAGGGGAAGTGCTCGAGAATGTAGTTATTGTTTTTTGGCCGTTGTGTCATCTCCTCACAGCAACACTACGTCCCGAGCTACTCCAAGTCTGTAATAAGCAACTTCATGAAAGTTTGCACGTCCCCCTAGTGCGGTGAATTCTTACATTGAACCTCAAATTTTGCCGCTTTCATGTGAACTGGGCTCACAACACAGCCCGAGCATTGGCTAATTGGGCACAATCCTTGATCAGAGCAGCCCTCACCCCATTTCCTGCTATAGGCATGTTCTTTTCCGTTAGGCATTGTATTGTAAAGGGGATAATACTACAGAATCACTATTCTCTTGAAGCTTACTCAGATTACCAACTATGCCCTAGATTTAGCAGATAGATTGATGGATTGATTGAGCTTTGTCTTCTTATTCAACAGGCAACTGCGTCTCTATCAGCTATGAACAAAATACAAGACACCTACTGATGAGCTGCAGACCAAGTGCTAGGACACCCTACATGACGCATTCGGTGAGTGATCTTTTTCTTGTCTTCATTGCGATTTATCATCTCTGAAAATTTTAAGATCCAACAGTCTGAAGACAAAGTCAATAGTACTTCATATAGGTTTAATCCTTGTGCGTGCATCAGTTTTGCAATATCTTTCCTTTTTTTTTATAACACAAGCTTTTTCTGAATGCAGAGAAATGATCCCATAACATATTCTGAGCCACTTGTTAAACAGTTGCTTTTTTTAATGCTGATTGGGTTTTTCTCGCTTTGTGGAGATAAGTGAAATTAGCCATAATTTTCAACTGTGAAATCTAAATGGCCGTCTCTTCTCCTTCAACTTGGGCAACGCCCTTTTCTGTGCAGATATGCAACCTGCTTTTCCCAATGGCGGAGGAAGGCGGCTGTAGCTTCAACGTTGTGCATGTCTTCAACGGAGGCCCCACTCAGGTGCAGCTGTCGCGATCGTGCATCTGCCTCGACCCTGACGACGCTGCCAACTTCTGGGCTGTAGCTGGAGATGAGTCGTACAAGCAGGTATGAAAAAAAAAACAATGTGCTTGGAATGATGATGAATCAATGCTTTGTGCGTGACTCTCGAAAGTTACATTTAAAAAAAAAAAGTCGGATCATAATTAGTGCTTTTTTTTCAAAATTACACTAAAACCTCAATATGACAAACTCGAATATAACGAAATATTGGTTATAATGAAGTAATTGAAAAAGAATGTTAGCAATATACCCTTAAAACGAGTTTTCGGATATAACAACTTATTTTTGTGTGAGATGCAAGTTTGTTAGAATGAGGTTTGAGTGTGCATGTTTTTATTTATACTCCAAGAGGTAGTGTTCTCACGTGATCATGTCATGGTAGCTGGATGGTCAAGTGTAACGATTGTTTTAGCAGCGACTTTTCTACTACTGAATGTAGAAGATAGAAGTCAAAGCAGAGGTGGATACGAGAAGCTTTCCTTTAGATACGCCTGAAGTTAGGCACTGTGACATTGATGTTGCTGCTGCTTTGAATAACCTGTTCAACCTCTCTCGTTTCTCTAAAGGTCCATCGTAATAGAACTTTTTAAGGCATAAAAGGTGTAGTTTCGATTAGTTGATAATTCTGTGCACAAATTTAGTTGTCTGAACTACAAACTGAGCTAAGTTGCATTGACAAAAAATATTTACTGTGCTTGCGTAGGTTATGGTGTGGGACGCTTCGTCGGGCAAGCGCATCCACCAGCTGCCAGTGACCAACCCCGTGCTAGACGTGTGCCCCGTCACGACGCCTCTAGGCTGGGGTCTGGCCGCGCTCGCCAAGAACACCCTCTCGCTTTACTCCTGGAAGCAGGATGCCAACCACTGAGTGTCGTATGTTGGAAGAGTGGCATCAAACTCTCACTGAGCACCGTCAAAGTGCGACTCGTCTTACGGCGACGAACAAGTTGTTTCGGCTGTTGTGCCCCCATCGTCATGTCTGTACATAAAGAAGGGGACTTAAAAATTGTGCACTCAGGAGTGCATGGGCAAAGACTTCTCGTGGTTGCGTGTTGTAATCCTAGCCATCGTACAGCACAACTGCTTGGCTCACAGGTTCTCGTCGGACGACCAGTCGTCACTGGAGCGGTGAACCTGACTCGCTGTGCAAGAGGACTACAGCGTGAATCGCGTTCTTCACTGGACTTACGGTAACGTGTGATAAAGGCATCCTGGGCTGGGGTATTTTCTTGGCAAGGTAAATGCTGTCGAGTGTTTTCGTTTCATCATCCCAGTGGTCCCCGAGCCGTGCATTGCCATGCTCTGGACCAGACTTGGTTGCTTGCAGCTAGCAAATTGGCAGAAAAACATCTGTGGACTGGTGCCGTTGTCCTAAGTTACGCGTGCTAACGATTGACTGTCTTGCCTTTCAGTGCATTTGCATGTGTCGTATTTATTTCGGGGCCTCACAGCTTTGACAACTGGATACTGCTTTCGTTTGCCCATGCATCTGCGTTAGGTTCCCTCTAAATCTTCGATCGAAAGCTGTTGTTGTTGTGAGGCTTTTACATAGCCGTTAGGTGCGGTGACGCAGCTGTTAGATTCGGGCAGTACAGCACTACCTGGGAGCATCGTGTATGGTCCCCGAGTCGCTGGTCGTATTTCGCCAAACATTGAATTCTGGCCACAGCGGTGTCATTGAAATTTACGCATGTGTAATCAGCAAAGGCATGTCTTGAGTTTTGTTTGAAGCACAACTGTTTCCATATCACAGGATTTTATTTTAGTGTTATTAAGTCAATGTCAAGTGCGTTTCAAACCCTTGTGATCAGGTTCTTACAAAGCTGCTTGGGCCATGTCACATTGAGTCGAAGGCACCTAGGCCTCTTGTGTGTGCCGAAAAATCCTCTTGTACAGGTTGTTTATTATTACCTCTTCTATATATTATACATCGCTGCCTTATGTACTTGGAGACGTACCGGAGCTGTTACTTGTGCCAAAAGATGAACAAGAAGGTTGTTGTGGGAAAGCTGCGATGGGCTGAGTGACATTGCAAGTTTCAAGGTGAACTCGCCGCCGATTCGCACAATTGTGTTGTGAACGTGGATGGCTTTGTAGAAATCACCTCGCACTAACCTTTACAACTGCCACTCAACAGCTGTGATTTCTTCTTGAAAGCGTACTTAATATCGACTGTCGACAATCGGAAACCTTTGATCACACAGCTAAAAGATTTAGGGCCGGTCTATTTGAATATAAATTCTTAGCAGAGCTGAACATGTGCTGAAGGTGCAATTGTGCATTGTGGCTTGCATCACGTTTACCCTGTGCGAGTTCCATGTGCTCACAGGAAGCATAGCCGACTAACATTCCTTTCTTGACAGTTTAAAGTAATTTTATTTTACCGCTTTCTATTCAAGATGTACAGGTGATGTCGACTGAAGCTAGTGAACGTCGGTGTTGAGCAGTTTGGGGGTGACTGCATGTTCCTGTGAATGCTGTTTCTGCTCAACAATTTCACTGTTTCTTTCTGTTCTCTTCAACGTGCAAGGTTATCAGCTTATTTGAGCGTTGGGAGTCGCTTCAAACTAAGGTGTGCGTGTATTTTTTAGGTGAAGCCAGTTGTAATGGGAATGGATTCCAGTGTACTGAGTCGTGAATACGTAATATGATGGAGGGGAACTCTGCACTCTTGTGTTAATTTTTTCATTTATTCCTCTGTGTGTCTATTCCATCTTTAATCTTTTGCTTTAATATGCCGCACAGCGCGACAAACCAAAGTGGCACTACTCTCGTCTTAAGTGTGGGGGGAGGAGGGGGTTTGGGTGACACAACTTCTGGGTTGTTTCTCGTTGGTGTCTGCGTCTGAGTGAGGTTTTAAAAAGTTGTACATAATATATAAATTGCATGTCACCTCACCCGGGTCGATGGTCTCAGGGGGGAACAAAACACGATGGTGCTTCAGCAGAGCGTTTAATAACCGTGCGTTTCAAAACAAATGTTTGAAGGCGTTTCTGTTTTGTGTACATATGCATACAGTAGTTTGCACGCACTCTGGGGTCAATCAATAAATGCTTTGTGCGTGAGCTCTTACGAAATGTTCTGCCGTATTTCTGGGAAATGATTGCCATACATTGACGTTTACTGTGATGACAATTGTTGAGTACAAGTGAAGCTCATTGGCAACTGTTTAGTAACGCGTAGAAAGTGTTATTTCATTAATTTATATGATAAATGATGGTGTTAAGTCTAGGTATCAGCATAAGTGAAAAGAACCAGTCAGTCAATTCATTTGTGTCCATTTCTGCACACCTTACATTTTCTTATGATAAGTCAGGTGCATGTTGAAAAACCTCAGCTGGTCAAAATTTCTGGAGCCCTCTACTATGGCGTCTCTCATAATCATATGGTAGTTTTGGAACGTTAAACTCCACATCTCAATCAATCAATCCATCAATCAATCAATCTTATGATAAGTCCCAGTCATCTAGTTCACCTTTTTGTGTTGGGAATACTTGAAGATTGGTTGCGCTGCTATTTGCAGCAGTATATAAGTCTGATAAAGAGCTCTTATCTAGGCAACTCTATTTGTGCATTACTGCCTCCCAAATAAAAGAAACCAACTCATTTAAACCTAATGCACATTCTCTAACTGAGATAACTACTATCTTGAAAAATGGAGCATTACTTAGCTTGATATATTTTTCTACGTGCCTTTCAGAAGAGGTTTGTTGTAAGATGACACCCTCTGCATTACTAAAAAACTATAACTACAGCAGTGAAATCCTACTCTTGTCCATACTCAAATTTTTGCAGCACTTTGCAACCTGCTACTTAGCATCATAGTGCTACACATGTTCAAGTGAGAGCTTGGACAGGTTTACTAATTGTGTCACTGTTGGTTTAATTGCAGCTGTTGACTTGCAGGTTGTTAGTAAACCCAAAATGCTGGTTCTTATGAGGGCAAGAATGAGTCAAGCACTATTTATTGACCATTCAATAACCATTAAGAACAAATTTTATTTCGACTTTTCTATTGATTTCACCTTTAATCTCTATAACCATAGCAGGATGGCGAAGTAGCTTCGACACAATGTTGACATGACAGATGTGACGCAACACATAAACTGATAATGTCTAAGCACAAAGGGGCCTCAAAGAGGCCTCTAAATGATTTTTGCAGAAGCATGCATCGAATGATTGATGGTAGCTTTGAGTTCTATCTACAGGACATTCTTCTAAAGGTGCAAGGAGCGGGTTTGATTATATATACATGATATTCAGGCTGCTTGCTTCCACGGTGACTGTTCACATGTGGGCTTATCTGGGCTTGTGCCAATTCCTTTGTTTCTTTCTAGTTTACTCTGCATGCTGTGGATAACGTTGTTGGTACTATACGAGGCCAACACGTGTGGCCCCCTCGTAGTGGAATTTGCGAGCGTGCGACTTTCGGTGCTCCCTTGTCAGAAGGGCCCCCTCCGTGGTTGCTTGTTGGAAGTGCAGCATCTCGGCAGCCATCGGGTTTTGCAGCGGATGGCCACTGTTGGATGAAAAATATAAAATCAATTAGCAGGTTATAGTTCTGCATACAAACTGGCTTACATTGGGGAAATCATGTACTTATGAACTCATCGCTTCATACATAAATTTGAACTTGTAGGGCACATTATTGCGTGATTTGTGATGTTATGTACCACAGCTTCTTGCGTGCCGTAGGAAGTGTGACCACGAGAAGCTTTCTTATGATCAGGATTTACCCAACTTTGATGGCGATGCATGTTCAATTCACTTGCTTTAACGATATCAATGAACAGCTAGACACTTTAGTAATGGCCTGCTATTGACTCACAACCAGAAAAGAAAGAGCATGAAATATAAACGGACACCAGTAAAGTACCGC
The DNA here is from genome assembly GCA_013436015.1 of Rhipicephalus annulatus. Classification (NCBI taxonomy): domain Eukaryota; kingdom Metazoa; phylum Arthropoda; class Arachnida; order Ixodida; family Ixodidae; genus Rhipicephalus; species Rhipicephalus annulatus. The sequence goes on from WOVY01000621.1 coordinate 82,056, forward strand.
CTAACGTGTATTTCATAAAAGAAGATCACAAAAACTGTGTCGCAACTTTCACCATGGTGCACAACTTCTAGCAGCTACATTAGCGAGTGCAAACACGGTGATGTGTTTTTTTGCTAGGCTCTTTTCATAGACAACAGATCCATTGTAACAGAGCTGAGCTAAACTCAGAAGCAAACGAAGAACTTAATCAGATGAGCAGCATGAAGTATGTGCACTTCTTGGCCCAGTGCCCAGTAAATGTAGTAAAATGTAGCTTGCTACAATTACTGCCATTGCCTGGCTGACCCTGTACGTTCGAAAGCAGTGCACTTAGTTACAAGCTAAAAATCAAAGGCGTGGACCACTTTGACATGTGGCGGTGTGTCTCTTTAGAACATGTATGCAAATAAATGTTTGAAAAGGGATCACCATTCACTAATACGGCTTGGGGTGCCTCAATGGTCCTCCTTGCTAGTCGCCATGTGGAGAGTGGCGTCATCTGTGCCATGCTGGTATCCACTTCTTGGCAGCAAATGGCTGGCACACGGTTATAAAGTGGTTTCGTGTACTGGGGCACGCAACATCTTTTTTAAAGTGTGGATGCTAAGCCATTGTGCAAGCTTGATTGAGATGTCAGTGCAGCGCACAAATGTTCATAGCACATCCATGTTGGATGTAGCTACAATGTATGTAGTACTAGACATCCTCAACGGATTATCGGTAGAGGAGGAGCATCGAGGCACCCCACTGTGGCTTCATCGGTAGTATGTCGCCAAAGTTCATTTTTGTCCTGCCTATCATAGGATGTCATTGCCTTCTTTCACTTTTACACTGAGTGATCAGAACCAGAGTTAATACCGTCCTCTTATGGTAAAAGGTGACAATTTCTCTTTTATTCGTACGAATCAAGTCACCCGTGGTGTCCTCGCTAGTTATACAAAAAGTCTGTAGCTTCACTCCTGTTCTTTCATCAATGTTCATGTTCGTTGTACTCTTTACTACTGTGCATGCACAGTATAAAATGACGGACTTGAGCATGGATGTATGCTTCTTCATTTTCGAACAGTACAGCACTTGCTGCAACTGTCCTTGCGCTGGAATGAAGAACCAAAGTAACCTTCTTACACATTTAATAAAACCTAAGGAGACATTTGTCTTGTATCCCTTTATTTGCAGATCCGAGGTATGCACAGTCTTGCTTGTTATTGGCAAATTTCTGGGGAGGGCACTGCTTTTGATGTTGAAAAAGCTTGGTACAGGCTTCTACATTGTGTTGTGGGAGGTTTTAAGCATGTGTGGTGGCAGCTGTAACTATACTAAAGTCAATAACATCTTACCTGGTTGCCAGTCCAAGTGGTGCATTTACATCTGCAAAATAGATTGAAGACATTTAGGTGTAAGTAAAGGCAATAATCAAATGAGTGAATGTTTCGAGAATAGCCAAGCTACAAGTAAGGCAGCCTTTTGGGTTGGTTGGTTCTGTTTATAGATTGGTTGGGTTGATTGGTTCTGCTTATAGATTGGTTGGGCAGGAAAAAACGAAGGGCATTTGCACTTAACATAGAACTTGTTTTGTTGCGTCGTTAGTAGTACATTGGCCATGCCCTTACATTGCTACGTGTGTCTTGTTATTGTACACACTACACGCACCTCTCTGTGTCCCTCATTTTTGGATGCTGTTCTTGGAAACAAGAATATGGTGAAGCAAACTGAAAGCGTTGGCTTGTTGTAGCAGTTTAATGGGGTGTAATGTAAGCATTTCTGTTGTGGAAGGCAGTAATATGTTTCACTGCAAAAGAGACAACACAGCTGCACTGTTAAATTACATATAGTGTAAAGCAAGGGCCCTCATTTTCCAGGGCTGTGCTTACGGCTTTTACCTTAATATAACCCCAATTAAATGACATCGCAGTGTCTATTGTGCTGCCAGACAGTCCTTTTACATTTGCCGAGCTGAGTGGTAGTAAAAAAAACCAGTGTTCTTGTGGTTCTCATGTTATTTATCACCAAAGCAGACAACCACAAATACATAAGGTCGTTGCACTGAGATATATTTATATGCATATTAAGGATGTAAAAATATGAATGAAAAGTAAACAATTGCAAAATAAATGCAGGCATTGAGGTGAGAATACAGTGGGCTAGATAAAAACCAATACAAAAACTAACAAAGTACAGTTAAAAGAATAAGCACGGCGAGTTCATAATTATACAGAGTACAGCATGTAAATAGTATTATGAATGCGTGCATGATGCCACTTTAGTAGTAAGTTGGCAACCCTGGAATGGATGTGGGAATGTATAACAATTAGTTTGGAGGGCCACATGGAAAGTTTTATGGTTACCTTGCACCATATGATATCTTTCTTGATGTGCATTCAGAAGGAAGCTCGTCTTGTCTCAGTTTGAAGTTAAGTGTTTCTCACTAGAGCAATCAAAATCTTATGCAGGGCATAGAGTTTTACATATAAAATTCAAGGCCTATCTAAAATCTAGTCTAGCATCAGAGACTGCCAAAATGCTGTTCAGGCCTTCTCAATGCTGTGTTTTTAAACCAAGCCACAATTTCTGCATTAATTTAAAGATCAACAAACAGTCTTATTTTTACATCAGTTAGATTTCATATTTTGCAGGTTGAAGAAGCGAACATGAAATGGTTGTCTGGTTGTCGGAGAATATGCTGTCGATTCTAATGCTCGCCTAATTCCTCGTCTTATGCCTGCTTCTAACTTTTATTTCATTATTTGCAAATGACCTATATTTAATTTTTCTTTCACAATAAAGATATTAAATAACTTCATTTTTGGTAGCAAAATGCATTCTGGTACAATAGGATCATCTGGCTTTAATCAGCACAGAAAAACCAAAACAGTGTGTAAAGGTCCCCTGAAGGTTTGTGCACTCTCACAGATGCATTCCTGCTAACAATGTTATCTTTTAATCATCTGGCAGTATTGTTGTGTAGCACAGGACCTAATAATATTTTTTTGTGCTGGGCTTTTATTCTATCGCCTTGTTTGTAACACACATATTGTGTGAGGATATATTTTAATAATTCAATTCAAGGTCAAATGTTAATGGCGATGGCGTTATCTGTTTGGAAGGATGTTCAGTCTTCTACTGATTACATGCCTTCTCAATTGGGACAGTGAGAATTGGCAGGAATGCAAACTTGTCCCGTAAATTACACCGTCGACCAGCACGGGAAATGTATACACTGGCAAGCTGTGCTAATGATCGCACATCAGAAAACCTTATTATCTATACATTCCATATCTGCATCTTTTTGTGGTTGTTTGATAGTGATGTTTTACTTGCATTTTGTTGCTAGCAATAATTAAACATGCAGCATTTTACATTATAAAACTCATCTCAATAAATTGAAGCGGTCGAATGAAAATGTCATTAGTAGTAGTTCTGCACATCGTAATATTATCAGCCACACTGAATTGCATCACAAGTCATGATCAAAAACATAACATTAGCTAATTGGGATACAAATTAGTGCTTAAATTGAGTATAAGCATGGTATTGATGGGTTGTTAACTGAGCTGATGTAACTTATACTTGTCTGAATGTTTGTGAAAAGGATAAGCATGCATGTGGAACCACAATGTGAGCTAAGCTCACAACTCTTGAATGTTATGTTTAGTATAATTAAACATTTATTAGGTGTAATCTGGCCAAGTCATGGGCATAGTAAAGGAGGACGATTATCTGGGAGCTGGTGGTGCAGTACACCACAGTACACTAGTGTACTGCGAACCGACTTTGTTACAAACGTCATAGGGGCAGACATCGTGGGCGGTGGGCATGGCACAACTGCATGTGAATTGAAAGAAGTCCGGGAAAATTACTCAGCAGAAATAGATTTCGTTAAACAGTAGTGTAAGAGATGACAAAGGAAACGTGTAGACAGCAGTTCCTTGAGTCTTGTGCAATGAGGGGTCGGTGCTTGCACCACTCGCATGTAACTATACTCACATGATTTCATATCGGTGACCTCATTTTGAATATCCTACCCGACGCAAGGTCAATCAGCTCGACAATGGGCCACTTGTGGCTAGTCTTCAGAACTGTCCTGTTATGGCACCATCAATGTCGTGATTACAACACTGTCAACTTACAAACGTGTACATCTTTTGTCCACTGATCAGGTACTTTTTTTTTTCAGGCACAGCATTATGATACATTTTACTAAACAAATGCCCTGTATTTGTGTTTTAATTGCTCTTAATCCCTTGAAGAGAGACATAAAAAGTATTCAATCAAATCTTAATTACAAGCCAAGGGACATAAGTTTATACTGGCTTGTGCACTTATTCAGTTTGTCGCAGAAAGCTAAATGAACACTAGAAATAGTGTCGAGCCATAGTTCTTGGCTGCAGTTCTGAAAATGTCTCGTTAAGCAGATGTTTGGTGAGCAATACAGCAAAAAAAGAAGAGGTAAAATAAGGGGTGTTAAAGAATTTCTGAGATGTCCACATTAGACATAGACAAGTAATGACTGGGGCAGATTGTAGCGGTGTAAATTCTATTGAGAATGAACAAATTATGCACAATCATCAAAAGACTCAATTCTGTGCATGATATGAGGGTTGCAAAATTGCAGCCTCGATAGGAATTATGCTGCATATTTTCGAATTATTATGATTTTCTATGCATGAGTCATTATTTGGCATCAAGTTGCGGCTTTGACATGCGAAGCCATAGTGCATGCAACCGTTTGTGGAACTTGGAAGTGTGGCAGTTTGGGCTAGTTGGTACGACATGACGATATTTATAGCACGAGAACAGAACGATGACAAAGAGACAAGAAGGACACTTCGATAGTTATAGCGCGAGAACAGAACGACGACAAAGATACAAGAAGGACACGAAGTCCACGAAGTTTCATTCGTGTCCTTCTTGTCTCTTTGTCATCCTTCTGTTCTAGTGCTATAAGTATCGTCGTGAGTGGAAGCTGCGCTAGCAACGAAGGTGTGCGTCTAGAAGGTGAAGCACTCATTGCGATGGCATTAATGCATAAAACAGCCACCCGAAGGCTCGCCGTTCGTCTGGCCTGAACTAAACAATGGTGCACTGATATATTACGAACACGATGTCATGTGCGCACCGGAAAACCCGAACGCATTTCGTTCGGTGGCCGCGCTTGAACACTGGCTTAAACTGCTAGCGTGATGCAGCGTTAACTGACGTGGTCGTTGCTGTAGCGATCGGTGTTGGAAGGCTTATCATTTTTCACTTTTGCTCCAGTGTTCGGATGCGCATCTTGCGCTGAGATAACGATAACCTGCGCAACGCTGGTAAAGCTGATAACGTGACGCGGCTAGAAGCCACGCGTTCGTCCGAGGAAAGCTCGATCGACAGCGGGTGGTTTTCCAAAAAAAAATTGCCGTAGGCTGTCGTTTCGGCACGAAGCTCCGGAACGTGCTCGCGTAGTCTGTACTGTTTTGTGGCGGACTGTACTTCTGGAGCTCCTGCCTGTCATGTGACTTCTGGAAGTGCGCAAACGGAGGGACGTGGCGTTTGTTTTCTGTCAGGTATGTAGTGCATGGCTTTCAAATATAGGACGCCAGATAGTTCCCTGAGCGCTGCGGACTGGCAGGGACGGGGTCGGAAATAACACCGGGCCTCAGCAACGATGCACTTGAGCCCTCAGAGCGTGAGCAGTCAAGCTGGCGCCGAGGGATAGGCAGTTTTAGAATGTGGTACGCGGAGCTTTGCGCTAGATTTGTTGTCGCTGCGCGTGCGTCATCTTCTATGGGTATTCTGTGTCCAACACACAGACAGGTTCTCAGCCCTGAGTGCTTGAAGATGGCGGCCACCATGATTTTTTTATAGCATTTGAGAGTGCCAGTGTACAATGTAGCCAGTGCAAGGGACAACAGAGAGTCGTTCATACCTCGCGTTCTTTTGTGCCCTCCCCGATTTCTTCTTTTTGCCAGCCGCGTCAAAAGAGCACCGGCACTAACCTGATGTCAGTGTTTCTTGCTCCGCGCGATCGAGCAAGAGTTCACGGAGCATCTCAACTATCTGGTACCTCAAGAGGGCGACCACAGTGACGTCAATGCAAGCTGCCGCGTACGTGCGGCGCGAGAAGCTTGATGTGACACTCGGGAACGTTAACGGCTTTCCCTGTACTGGGTTTTATTTTATTAATTTTTTCCCCCTGAACGTGACGTCCCGTACAGCTATAGCGCTTTGGTACTTTGAAATTGCTACTTGGCAGTTGCAAGCTGGCGTTCTCGGTCTCTTCTTGTTTCGTTGCGCGTTTAACCAGACCTCGCTGAATCTTCAGTCCTGGTTCCGATAACTTGTCCTCCCACTGCTCTTCTCTTAGTGATGTGGTTCCAGGGTTTTGTCTGCACCCCCGTACCAAATGGCATAGGGTTTATTTTATGAAATTGTTTTGCCATTTTACGTTGTCGCATCCCATTGTTGTCTTGATATGAAATCTTAACCGTCGTTCGTTGTCGCCTGAAGCAACGGAAGTATTGCGCTGCTAAGCACGTGGTCGAATGTCTTGTTCCCGGCTCGGAGGAAGGAAAGGTCTGACTACACGTACGCATTTTCTGACGCGGCGCCGGCCACTAATCTAGTAACGTTGGCGCCGGCTCTCTCCCATATAGGGAGAGAGGGCGCGCAAGTTCGCGTAGACGCGCAACACCACCTAGAGGAAATTCTTTCAGTCTCGGTGGCGTTGAGACGTGCGCCTTCTCTCTCCGTAGGAAGAGGGCGCGGCACCGCGTCATAAAAAGCCAAATGACCTTAAAAAAAGGAAGTGTGTAAGACGCGCCAAGCTCCGCTTGCCCCCCCCCCCCCCCCCCATTTTCACGATAGAGCGATGGTCCCGATTTTCATATTTTTTTTTATTTTGTGGCCGAGTCATGAAGTTTGCTGAGATTAGGTCCCGCGCAACTGGACTGCCATGCTCCGCTCCTTCTACGCTTCATCATCATGCAGCGTAGAAAGTAGAAACCGCGGTTCGGCCTCACCAAACTGTGCGCGTACCGATTGTCAGCGAGGCTTTTTTTTTTTTTTTTTCACGGAAGCCGTCCTTCGTCCCCTCCGCGCGGGTAACAGCTAAATATAAGCTCGCACCGACGACAGGCTGATTCGCTGAGCTCGGAGAATACCGCAGCGGAACGGTGTTTCACGCAGCTACGTTTGCTGGCTCACGAAGGGCGCTCGCTTACGTGATACAGCGCATGTGAGCGGCATAGGCGTCGCTCCGAAACGAGACCTTGGTACGTTTATGCTGCTTGTTTTAGACACCCGCATTTTTTTTGTTTCTTCATTTGCTTGCTTGTCGAGCGCCAAACTTTTCTCGCGTTTACCTTTGCAATGCCTGTCAGTTGGCGCCTTCAACCGTCGGCGGCGGGGTAGGCTGTTACTCAGTCGGCACGTTACACCGTACGTTGCATTACACGACTACACCTTACCCATTAGTAGTCGTAAGATAAGGTCTAACGTAGTCATGGTTAGACTAGATTACCGAGTAACATGGTTGTTTTGTTGTTTTATGAAAAAAAAGAAAGGATGACCGAATGCATTGATGCACTGTAAGAAAAAAAAGTTACTCTTTTTTTTTTTCTAAGTCTGGACATGTCATGTATATGACCACCTTTCTTTAAAGAGGCACGTTAACTCTTGTGGTTGAGTGTGACGTCACTCGACTCTTGTGGGTCACAGAACCCTCAAAGAGAGTACAATGTCCCCTAAAGAGAGAGAAAAAATTTTTTTTCCTGAGTGTACGTTCTAAAAAGCTGTATAGCGACACAGTTTTTGATAAATGATTATACTAATATATAGATAGCCACACTATATAAAACGTAGGCACTACGTTTATGTAGTGTGGCTATAGAATAAATACGTGCTCCGCCCCAAGTACTGCAGCGTGCCTGTGGTACACCTCTACAACAAAAGCAATGATTGGCAATTACCGTTCAAATCATAAAAGCACTTTTTCATTGATAATGCTAACAGCACGCATATTTTGAATTGAAAGTTCGTCGTTTTTTTGTGTGAAAATCTTACGTTTGGCTGAGGAGCGATGTCAAAATTTTTGATGAAATTTTCCTAGAGGTAAAGTTTTTCTTTTTTTGACCCTAACTATAGAAATGAACACGCGTACGGCAAAGTTATATTACTGAAATATATGAAAGGTCCTGACGTCACGTGAATCATCGATTGTAATTTGCGGCGCATTTACTCTAAATCGTTAACAACTTTTTCCAAACGGACGCACGTATGAAAATCCTGCCTGGGTAGGATGGCGACCGCTGTGGGGAGGAGCTTACATTTATTCTTAGCCTGTAAACCGACTATAGTGCGTGCAGTGTGAAGACAGCGTCACCTTCCGGTGATCAAATGCGACTGCGTGCCGCGGAGCACGTGCCGCAGCTATGCCAGGACTGTCGCGACGTCTCAGACTCACGTTTCTCGTATTTTGATTGCGGGTGACGTGCCAAGAATCCCTTCGCCTCCGCGTCCTCTCGGGAGGACCCGTGGCACTGTCGACGGAATATTTACGCTGCGGAGGAGCGCCGCTGTTTACGCCAGCTGGAGTTCAACGTCACCACGACGGCAGATTCGCACTGCGCAGCTACATAGTTAGCAAGGCCGGATATAAACCGCCCTGTTTACTCTGGCTCCGCTTCGAAACCCATGCCTCGTATTCGCCGTCGCTGCTGCGTGGAAAGCTTACGTTTTACGGCTGGAAAGTGTACTGGTATTTATAAAGATTCGGGAGCACTTCCTGGTTCATCGAGCCGTATACGCGCACACGTTCGAGCCGATAGAAAAAAAGAAAGCAAATAATTTAGCGTTAGATTTGTATGTGTGCGAACGGGGAACGTTGGGTAACCGCAGGGGTAAGCAATTATAAGCTGATGTTTTCTTTTAATATTGTTCTAATGGTACTTGGGCGTTACCATTTTTTTTTTCACTGTAACATGGAATGCTCATACTAACGTCATCGTGGACACAACGCTAACCGTACATCGGGATATATACATCGTAATTTTAGCAAAGCTTCGCACTCCCTCAAGTTGCTTCTTTATAAAACTGATGATGATAATATGTGGGGTTTAACGTCCCAAAACCACAATTATGAAAAACACCGCAGTGGAGGGGTCCGAAAGTTTCGACCACCTGGTGTTCTTTAACGTGCACCCAAGTCTGAGCACACGGGCCTGCAGCATTTTCGCCTCCATTGAAAATGCAGCCGCCACAGCCGAGATTCGATACCGCGACCTGCGGGTCAGCAGCCGAGTACCTTAGCCACTAGACCACCGTGGAGGGGCTCCTTTATAAAACTCATGTGCGCTCTAGATTGAATTACGCTGCTGCAATCTGCAAAGCTCCCCATAAAAACCTAAATAGATCTCTTGATATAATTCGAAATCACTCCGCACAGTTTATTCTGCCTGATTACAACCGTGCATCAAGCGCAACAGCGATGAAGCACCGTTTGTCAGTGCGTGCTTTATCGCTACGTCGCAAGTACTTCCGTATTTGCCTTTTGCGTAAGCTCTGCCTTCATCCATCCCTATACGTATTGAGCTCATTACACCTCCCACTTGTTATTCACCTCGGATTGACCACAAACACAGGATTAAGATTACAAACATCAGATGAATGTTATTGCATTTTGGATTAGTTTTTTTGTGCTTGTCTTCACACTTCGTATAACTTATATTCGCTGTTTCGTACTTATATGTACATTTTATATATCCTTATTTTTGTATTCCTACCACCGTTTACTATTGCGTTGTGTCTCTGATGAATAATTTCTGAGGAGGTCTCACTCACAATCTTGCGACTTTGAGACCTCCTTTTGTATTTGTCTTCAACACATGTAATTTATCACTTGTATTTCCATTTCAAAATTTCAAATTTCAAATTAAAGGTACCTTCTGCAACACAAACACATTTTCTTACTCCTTCATAGGCTTTACATCAAGTGATTGGGACCAGCTACCGAGTGACATCGTTTCTATCTCTGATCACACCATGTTCTGTCATTCATTATCAGCTCACCTGCTATGAGATAGCTCTGCCTAATCACCTCATGTGTTTTCTTTCTTCCTACTGCTTTCGTTTGACACATGTCGAGATAATGTCAGCATTTTCTTTCTTTCTTTCTTTCTTTCTTTCTTTCTTTCTTTCTTTCTTTCTTTCTTTCTTTCTTTCTTTCTTTCTTTCTTTCTTTCTTTTTTTCTTTCTTCCTTTTTCTTTTTTTGCAGCATTTTTATTACGTTCACATTTTTCTGCTTGTACTGTAAAATTTTACCGTGCTTTCAGTGTTAATTTCTGTTCTTAACTTTCAGTTTTGTTGCACTTCATCGGCTAGAGATTTTATTTCGTTTAGTTTCGACTCTCGCATAACATCGCCCGTGTTGTTTCTTTATTTTGAATATTTATATGTTGTAACCTGCTCCCCTCAACACAGCTTCAGTTATTGGGGGTTAAGTAAATAAATAAGTAAATAAATAAAAATAAATAAATAGATAATATCTCAGTTACGCACGTGAAACCTTAGACATTCTTGTTTGCGAAGTACGTGAACGGTCCGTGCGCTAGATGCGAATTTCGCTTCGTCACAGAGCGATCCCTTCTCATTTTATGAGTAAATATATATGAGACGAAATATTCTGCAATCGAAGCTTCTAATCGTAAAGTTACAGCGAGAAAAAAAGGGGGGGGGGGTCTTTATATCTTCGCCTTTAACTGTTGAACTCGATAGAGATGTCATGTTCTTAGTGCGTACTTCAAACACTTTGTACTTGAAATATTCGAATTTGCTATGCGCCCACTACGTGGCCTTAAGGGAATAGACGCAGTAGCTTATGCGCCTTTTGTAGGGGGTGAACGGCTTTAAACCATGAAGTTATTATGAAAAATAACGTGTTCTGACGCTCGAGTTCAATTGGAGCTTGTACCACGCATTAGTGTGCAATGCTTCATGTTGTATTGTGAAGGATGTATACAGGACGCGCATATGTTTGTAAAGCAGGAAAGTTACTTATGTGGTTCTGATGTGGTTCTTTAAGAGAAAAGACGAGAAAAGTGAGCCCCGTGACTGTCTGCATTAGAGTGCGACACCTCAAAAGTAGCTCACGAGGGATGGGGGTAAGAAGGGATTAAAAGAATAGGATTAAAGGTATATAGATAGAGAGAGGAAGGAGAGAGCGAGGCGCAGGGACAGCGAATGGCAGAAGACGACAGAAGGAAGGGGGAGATAGGAAAGATGGACACGGTCGCAGGAGTCCGAGGACGGGGCACTACTCAGCGAGAGCTCTTGTCGGCGGCAGGAGATGGCGTAGGGGGAGTTCAGTCGGCCAGAGCTGCGCTGTCATCGGAGATCGCGGGGGCACAACTGATCGGAACGAAATTCAGAGAGCGAGTGCCTGAAAATTACTTTCACTGCATTTCCAAGCAGAGGAAGTTGTTTTAGTCGTATTCACAAGCAGACACGTGGCTCTGTGGTGGAACATCCGCTTGCCACGCAAACGGGCTCCATGGGTTCGACACCAGTTGAGCCCAAACGACCCGAGTTGAAATCCCACTCGATTTTTCGGTCACGCATAAAAATTTTCGCTCGCAACCAATGACATCACTGCTCTGCCCGAAGAACAGTGACGTCATCCGGTGCACGGCTGGCGCGCCGGAGAAGGCTTGCAAGCTCCTGGAGTGACGTGTAGCTAATGGGCTGGCGCTTGACACGCGCGAACTCGCCCTCTAGTCCACCCGTCCGTCCGATCACCTGCGTTTCCGGACGTGTGTCTGTCTGTGTGTGGCTCATGATACGTGTATCCTGGCATAGCCGAGCTGCCGCGTTTTACGCCTTTAGGGTCGTTCCACGCGCTTCCCGCACAGCCGCAACGCACGTGCCGGGACCCCCACCGCACGCAAGCGGGAGACAAATAAGCCAATTAACGACGCTGCGGAGGGTGGAAGAGCGTTGCCAATCGGCTTATTTGTCTCCCGCTTGCGTGCGGTACGGGTGCCGGCACGTACGTTGCGGCTGTGCGGGAAGCGCGTGGAATAACCCTTACTCCCCCCCCCCCCCCCAGAGCAGTATACCATGAAAAGTAAAATCTCCAAAAAGTACTACAGCACCTTTCGCCTCCCGTTTTTCTGCCAACTGTCTCACTGAGTGTCTCCTCCATGAGGCCACCTTGAAAGTATGCGTGATGGAAGCCCCCTCGGTTCATATTTTTAGTGGCCTAGGAATGGGACGGAGGGAGAGCCACCGCCGGGCACGACACGCGTGTGTATGAAAGGGAGAGGGAAAGAGTTTGCCTGCCTCGTTTTCCCTCTCTCCGAATACCAGGGCTTTAAATGCGGAGAGTCCGAGAATCGTCCTTTCGTCCTGCTAGCAGGTGGAATTGTTGTAAATCAGTTTATCTGCACCCCAAGCCCGAGTAAGATTTCTTAGTGCGAAACTCCGACGTTTCCTCCTCGTCTCCTCGTTTGCGCCTTTTCGCGCTGAGTACGGGAATGAGTCATCACAATCTGTCGGGAAATTTACAGTGCAGTCAGAATTAACCTCACGGGGTTCGCTTCTCACTCTCACCGTATATCATGCGAGCTTTCGGTATCCTCTTGAAGAAAAACTCCAGCTGTCAGGGAAGTTTAAAGTTACTCCCACTAAAAAAAAGTGTTACAAGCTGTGTCTGCGAAAATACACTCTGTAGCCAGACGGGCGTACTTGGGGCGGGCTCCTGGCTTGTAAAATTTATAGTGTTCTGGCATCCTCACGCTTTGCTTTTCTTCATTTTTTTATTTTTTTACTAGAAAGCTGCGCGTTTGCTGCATTCCTATCGAGGGTGTCATATCCTTAAGATATCCGCTCGCAGTTTGACACCGGTGAGTGGGTGCGCGCGATGATCACGCGAGAAAATCACGTGAAACTTTGCTTTGGGACCGAAAGCCCCTAATACGTGATCTCCGTCTCAGACTGTCCAGTACAATACATTACATTACGGTACATTACAGTACATTACAGTGCAGTACAGTAGTGTGCAGCACAGTTTAGCCGCAGCAACCACGCTGACACCAAATCAGCACGCGATCCCCCCCCCCCCCCTTTCCCCCGAAATATTCGGTACTACCGTGTACTCGGTATCTGCCAGGCCTTTTGGTTTTTGATCACATACGTGCGATTCAATGGTTGTACATGCATAAACCGCGATATTATCGCCAGACACGTAGTTGCGGGGTGCCGCGTCCATCTGTATGATTGTGCAAAGGCGTTTTATTTTATTGATTTCTCGGAATTCGCTTCAATTAAATTAAGCCTTACGTGGCCAGGAATAAAGTATATGCTGGTAAGTCGCCACGGGATGCCGAGCTACGCTGCAAGTTGTGAGAGGACGCGCGATCGAAAACACGAGTGCACACGCAATTACGGCACGCAAACTGACTGGGTCGGTAAGGTAACACTTGCTGTTATGTGTATCGTGTGTTTTTTTGTGACGTCCCTGTTGTGCAACAAAACTTTCGTGTAACTTCTACGTTGATAATGTAAACCGCTAGTTATTATTTCTGGTGTCAGTAACGTCGTTAGTAACTAGCAGCAAACTTCCGCATCATCTTATGTGTGCAACTATGTTTTCTTCTCCTCTTTTCACTCCTAAGAAGTAACACTTATTCGCAACCAAGTAAGAGTCGGATCGTTAAACCGTATATCTATGGTGACTATTTTGGGCACCAAGATACCTCGCACGCTTTTCGAGTACCTGTTCCGGGGGAACACCGAACTTACACCCCGTAGTCTCTGCTTCGGTTTCTACAGAGAAAAGTGTTGTGTTCTGGGTTTCGGTTTCGGATTGACATGTGAGGATGCCAGGGGGCGCCGCTCTGGCATCTAGGATTTCGAGGCGACTGTAAAATAAAGACAGTGTGTGTTAGGTAGCCGTGGAGTGCGGTTGTTGTGCTTTCTTTCGGCGCTTCGCGCCGACCCGCGTGTTCGGGCTGGTCGGTGTCTCCATCGGTCGTCTTCTTCTTCTTCTGCTTCGTTGGGACCAGCCAGCCCGCAACACAGCAAAAAGCATCGGGCCGGCTCCGAACGTCGCAGCTAGGCGCACAGAAGACGGCAAGGCGGGCGAAGTGACGTGCCGGGCGAAGTGACGTGCCGGGCGAAGTGACGTGCACCGTCTTATTTTGCCCTGAGCCTGACCTCGCCGTTCCTGTTCGCCCCTCGCCTGTTCTTGGTCTGACAGATGAGCTTCGTGAAGCGCGGCGCCCTTCTACGCGACGACGCCAGTGCATGGATGGGAGAAGATGAGAAGAGAGAGGGGTGCAGGACGGGGGTGTGTGCTTATTTTGAGAACGCGGACCCGGCGTTCTTGGGCCTCCCGTAACGCGACCAGCAATAGCCCCATTTCCCAAGCGTTGCTTGTTTGGGTTTTCAAAGGTTCAGTGAGCGCGCGTGTGCTGCCAGGATTTTTCTTTTTCTTTAGCGCTGGATTGTGTGGGTGCCCATTTCTTGGATGCGTCCGGCCAGGTGTTCGGCGCAAAACGATGATCGATTTGGGATCGATGACGCCTTGCTTTACAAAGGCAAGAAGCTAGCTTTGTAACAGTGCGATATGGGTAGATTTCAAACCCGTTGTAGCCACAGCGTCGATTATCAATGAGCTCTCCTAACGAAAGAATGGGGCGCCTCGCTATGTTTGACTGTTTTTTGTTTGTTTTGGGTCGCGATGCGAAGACCGAATGTGACCACCTGGTGTGACGCGATGTTGCGTGTATCTGTTGTGCACGTGTAACGGAAACCGCGTTGACCGCGAAACGGTTTACGAGTAACACGTCTAGGCATGAGTTATGATTTTGTTAAACATCGCTGAAGAGCCCATGTAGCCATTTACACCTCGTTCACACGTTTCCTTGCAGCTTCAGAGTGACAGTGTGGCATCATTTCTCCGCTTGTTTGTTCCCATCGAAACGCATAGACAGCCAGTGTTAGGTGGCGCTTCTTTTCCCAGCCCCGAATCAGGGAAACATCTATTTCATCCCCCTCCCCCCCCTCGCTTCTTTGGTTTCTTTTTATTCACGAAATAACTGTTTCATTTTACTCACGCAGTTCGTCCCGACACCTCCCCTGCCCACAGTGGAGCGAGAAGGGGGGATGAGGCATTCACTGTTGCCCCCTCTCCCAGCTTTGTTGAGATTTGAGGAGAGGATACAAAACGTATACACGTTAAGAAAAGCAGCTCTGGCCTCGAGGAATACAAGTCCGCAGGTCGAAACTTCAGCTCGAGTACACTACCCCCGTTTACGGATTTTTTTTTCATTGCAAGCTTCCTCTTTCTGCCGTTTTGTAGACAGACAATATTAATCATAATGATTCTCAGGGTTTAATGACCCAAAACCACCATACGAATATGAAAGACGTTGTAGTGGAGGGCTCCGGAAATTTCGACCACGTGGTGCTCTTAACCGTGCACCCAAATCTGAGCACGCGGGCCTCTATCATTTTCGTCTCCATCAGAAAAGCAGCCGCCGTGACCGGGATTCGATCCCACGACCTGCGGGTCAGCAGCCGAGTACTTTAGCCACTATACCATCGTGACGGGTTTGTAAACAGCCGAGTAATCCTTGTTATTCGGCTAGTTGGTATACGCTCACCGTAATATACAAAACGCTAAAGCACTAGTGAAGGAAGGCGAGACAAAAAAAAAAGTCTCTTTCTTTAGTCTCGTCATTTATCTGTGGTGGACGCGCGTATTGTTCATTCCAGTAAGCCGAGAAAGAAAGCAGTCCAGTGTGGTTAAACGCGCTGGTTATACAAATGATCTGCTGATCAAAATAATCAAGGATTTATTAGAAATCAGGTTGGGACCAACTCTCATTTTCATATACAAATAAATGTCTAGCGCATAGATGCTTTTGTGAGATAGAGTTAAGTCCAATTATAACAAAATTTATTGCATTTGAGAAAAAGAGATAGATAGCAGATGCCACAGCATTGAAACCTGCACGTGTTCGAGCATGTCATGTGGAAATTTTTAAGATTTTACTGCTTAGGACGAAATTCGTACATTATTAGATAGAGTGATATATACAAATTGGTTGTTAATTTCGAAGCAACAATGATATGCGTTACACTAAGTTCGTCTGCTTTGAATAACTTTATAATTTAGTGCAGAATATCGACCACGTAATTTATGCGCACCAGGGAGCGGAGGGGGCAGCGGTGATGGTGTCTCTGTAAACGAATTCAGGGGAGTAGAAATCGTCCGCAGTTATTTTTTTCTGGTAGTTATTAAGTAGTCGTAAGGCTAGTGCACATCATAAATACATATTACCGACAAAGTTACGTTGGCCAGACACCGCTTTCGTAAATAATTCACAGGTGCAAAACACTCTTACCAAATAACTAATTCGCGAGACTCATTAATGACAAGTTGGCTTCGCCTGTATGTTGTAGTGCCTAACAGGCGAACCACGCTTTACAGGCGCCACGTGTAGAGCGAGCGCATGGTGGTCGTTCGGTGCAGTGTGGGCACCTTTTCCGAAATATGCGCACGCTATATTGCACGTTGGCCTATAAAACAAAAGTTTAGGGGTTACACAGGCAACCTGCGGTTCACACGCGTTTTACCTTCCTTGAGATCGCAGTTCTTAGTTCTTATTTTTGAGGTTCTTATAGTGCTGGCCTCATCGACATCAAATTTTAAAGTGTAGCTCCTAGCAATGCTATCTCTTCCACGGATACGTGCCATAAAAACATTAGCACAGGTGTCTTCGCGTCACGAAACGAAGACCTGAGTGATTTTGCGGGAAAATATGATTTTAGAACAATCTTGTTCCTTTTACACTCACCAGAAGTGTTCTTAGTGCAATAAACTTTCATTTCGATTTGACTAAAAGCAAATGAGTAAGTTACGACACAATACTTAAGAAGAACTTCGTGCACCTATGCCAACGGTCCTGTCATTGACCCGATTCGACGAGCAAATATGAAGAAAATATTGGAAAAGTAACCGCTGAAAAAAAAAAAAAAGGCTGGCTGTTGCCAATAGCCTATTTCAGTCTTAGCTCACCGACGAGGTAGCTGTCGGTGTTGCAACAGGTTTCTATTTCGTGAGCATTGAAGGTGGGTGCGAGAACCCACTTACTGCGAGTATTGAGATTGATTTCAGAAGACATGTATGGACATGTATGTGAAACTTGTGTTATATGGCACTTGAAAACAGATACCAGAGCAGAATGAGGTTTATAGGGTATTAAAAATCACTCTGGAGAGAAAAGTGAAGACATGCAAGCCTTATTTCTAAAAATATAGCTGTCAGTAATAAGGTCCTATGAAGCCAGTTACAAAATGCATGAGGCAGCGTCCCAAGGCATGGTGTCAGTCGCCAAGTCGTAACGTCACCCATGTCTTGCGGCTGACGTCAAGAAGGCGCGTGAGTTGGTCAGTAAGTGCGAGTTGACAAAGCGTTCTTAGAAGACGTTTCTGGTAACCCTTGACTGAGAATCTTGGTTGAATTGAAGACCGTTGTACTGGGGTAAAATGGACAATTCATGTAGTGCCTTCATTAGACCAAACGCGCATGTGTAGCGTTTTTCTTTTCGGCAATGAAATTTGTAACAACAAAGAAGTTTCTTCAGAAACTCTTTCTTAGAGTTGTATGAGAAAAAATAAAATGTACGCTAGGTGCGTTTAAACCATCAGTGTATGTTTCTTATTTCTTTTTTCTATAAAGTAGGCGGGCGTAGTGAGGGTTGTGCACTACAGGAAGTCTTTCACGTAGGAACATCATTTCTTTTTTTTTCAGGATTCACCTTTATTAAAGCTTTAACGGCAAACCAGAGCTTGAGTCGTCTTTTTGCGTTAGACTAATTAAAATTTAGATAAAAATAAGAAAAAAAAGCACATTAACGTTTACTGTGCTTGTGGCACTTTCGCTTAAATAATATCTCAGTGGTGTCAGTAATGGTGATGGGAAAAAGTGAAAAACTGCTCCATCAATTTCAAGGCACGCTGCGGTGTTATTCAAAATAGAGATTTTTGGTTAAAAGTCCACTTGTTTTACACGTTGACTGTCATTGCATTGTCCTGCAGGGTTTCATTGCAACTTCATTGCATCGTCCTGCAGGGTTTATGGCTAGCCGGCTACGTGTTCGATGTACCTGTTCGATGTACCTGTTACTAGTGAAATGAGCCAAATAAGGAATGTTAGTATGTCATCGCATCGAAGTAAGCTGAAGTTGTAAGCCAAATTTGATGTTAGCACGTTATAGTATATAAGTAAAAGCTTGCTGCAGTTTTTTTCTCCGGCATTCCTGTTTCCGACTTGCTCATTTAGAAATGCAGTAAAGTAGAAGCGGCTTCCGTAGATGCCGTTCGTTCAGTCACCATAGCAACCAGACCTTGTGGCGTGCTTTGTATGAGATACAAGCGAAGCTGCTGGGTAGTCTCGAAATAAAAGAAAAAAAACTTACTCTTGGTCGGAGCACTTTTTCGCTCCGTGCTACAGGGAAAGGCTGTACTACCAGCGAAATAAACTGCCTCTTCGTGTATACCGCTACGCGGGTCCAAGTTCTCGTGGGGCAAATGGGTGTACGGGATTCCTAGAGGGTGGGAGAGGGACGGGTCCAGTGTCGGCCGTGGCCGCGTGCGTCGCCCTGGAGACAAAGGTGACGTGGTTAGCACGGGTATCGAGAGTTATGCAAGGTTGAAGACGTGGCTATCGCGGAAGCCTCCTACTCGGGACCGCGGTGTATCGTATGCTACCTTACGGCTAACTTCTTCGGGCCGCCATTTCGGTCTTTTTAACGTTGCCGTTTTGTGTCTGTGGTAGCTAAATAAACGCTACCACGTCATAATCATAATCAGCATGACTACGCCCACTGCAGGGTCAAGGCATTTTCCACGTTTCTGTGAAAACTTTAGCCCTGGGCTTGCGACGGCCACGTTATCTAACCTCATTTGCCTATCGAAAACTCAACCTCTATACGGGGTGTTTCCTGCGTCTTATCCCCGTATTCAGAAATGCTCTTCGACTCGAATTCCATCCTTCACTCGAGTGAGTTGAGCACTGCACCGCTGCTCGACTGAAATTGACGCTGCGCTTCTCAAGAATCGCTTCAGAATGTTGCCGATATGCAGTGACATGTTCGGCCAAGACGGCGCTACCATCGACTTTTTCGAGTCGAGGAGAGCGCTTGAGTGAAGGAGGGTTTGTGAATACGGGGATTAGAATCTAGTGCGTTATTCTAAATGACCAGCTGTTACCTTGCCTTCTCGCCACATGTCGTGATCATTATACTTCCAAGCACGGGAACGAGGGTACGGAAACAACAGGCGTTTAGTGGCCTCGGTAACTCGGAGTCACGGTACGCAAAACAAAAAAAGCGTTCGCGTATGAAAGTTCCAACATGACGGCACCCGTATAAGACGAAGCCGCCTATACAGGAAGCGGCCATTTTGTGGGATGTGCCCAAGCGCTCACGGCATTTAGAAAAAAAAATTGTAGTGATTACTTATTGCATTTTTAATAAATGCTGCAATACTCAGAATATAGAATGCAGAAACATGGCTCGTGTAGCAACACCAGCCATAGCCATTTGCTTAACCGCAGCTCGTAACTGATCGGGCTGCATTTTCACAATGCATCTTCGATTGACGAATAACACGTTATTACAGAATACTGATGGATATATTTCTCTTTTATTTCATTATGGTCGCTTGTCGGGAATTTTTTCTAGTTTGGCGTATGCCATAGTGCGTTGTAATTGGCTTCGCCTGCTTCGTCTTAAATTCCAGCCGCGATTCTTAACTGATGTTCTGCAGTACGTTAGTCTCCTCGCCAAAGGAAGAAGCAAGCAGACTTTATTGATTTCATTGATACTGATGGTTTCGTGTCAACAGCTAATCAAACCGTAGTTCATCATGGACAAGATAGTTACGGATGTTGGTATTAAACAAAGTGTCACAACATAGTGGGGTCATCGCAGTCGTTCACGTGTATGTATTTAACATGGCTTCGTTACAGACACTTTTGCATCGTCAGGCATTATGAAAACACCGTCATTGATCGTAAAAAAATGTGCTGCAAAAATTTGTCGACCAAAACGTCACGTGATGACGTCACGAGAGGCGTGTTCTTTCTTAATAATTTATGGCGGCAGTGTAAACTCACCAGGAACCAGTTCCGCAAGTGACATCGGAATGTTTGTTCAACATTTATGATTCATCTAAAATATAGTGTTCGACTAAGCAGTTGTGCAGGCCACGTCCTCTATAATACCTACACTCCCGTCGGTGCACATAACATACTATAGCGTCAGATCTGGCCATTCAGTACAGAATAAAAAGAAAGGAAGGCCATATTCTTGAGTACTTGTACTATCCGGCTGGTATTTTTTTTTTGAGGCTGCCAGAAAGCGCCTTCTACTAAAAGCCTTGTTGGTATTAACAAAATAAATAGGCCATATTCGAACACCGAAGAACACACGCAAAACAATTAAAATTGGCGCGCAGTATACAGCTGCTGTTTATTAAATAGTCTTTCTTGGGATACTTAAACGCAGACATTTTGGTCTGTCTGTCGTTTTTTTTTTCTGTTCGTTTGTCTGTCTGTCACACAATTCAGCCACCTGGCCAAAGTTCAAGCACTTGTTGAACGCATAGCCATCTTAAACTAGTGCCTGCGTTCATACTTGTGAACATTGTCGATCAAAGACCAAATATTGCGCATATCTGAGGTGGTACATCTATACGTATGTATTAGGTGGTGTGTTCCTTTACTAGAAAATGCATCGATACGTAATTCTAAGGAATCTAGTGTTTCTTAGGTTGCGCTGAAAATGCGGCGATATGCACAAAACAAGGCCGGCAAAAAATTATACGACATTCGCTGCGAAGCGCGTAGACACGCGACCAATTTCTTGTTTTCATATTTCGTGCGATCTTTAGAAACCGCTGCAGGCCAGAGGGCATTGAAACAATGTTTATTTGTAGGATAGGGTCGTTTACGCTTTCGTAGGTGTCCTATTTATGGACGCATATTTACCAGGTTTATCTTTAAAGCCATTTAAAGCGTTAGTTCTAACATTCTTGTGTCGTACTATGGTTCTGCACTTACATTTTTTCCCCCGAAACTAATTTGAAAAATTTGATGATGCAGTTTGGGTACAAGAAAGGTGAATTCGCTGTTAACTCGTATTACCTTCGTTACTTCTGCATTGATGAATCCTTATGTTTGGGCGTCACCTGAAGTTGTTTGTACAAAAATAGTCATATCTCCTTAAAGTCGCGTTGTATCTACGCTTTTTTTTTTGTCGCAGGTAAAATTGAGACAAATGCGTATCTCATTGCCTAAGCTGCTTTTCTAAGCGCAACACTAGTAGTTTTGGGATAAAAAGGACACAAGTATAACGCTTTACGATCCTGCAATGCCAAGCCCTGCTTATTCGACCATCAGTTCGGTATTATGTCAGGCTCACTAGGTCACGTGAGTGTCCTGAGATGTGGCCACTTAGCGTAGTCACTTAGCTTATGGCCTGATTAATTATGAGCCATTTTTATCCGTGGCACCTTTACCCGATTTGAGGACACAAGGACGCACTGGAAATTGCCTTCTCTTACCTCATCTCACGCTGAACTCTTCGAGCTCGACGCGTAAGATAGCTCTATCCTGTTTATGACTTCACACGTGACAGTTTACAGGGTATAATTACGTATAAAGCACCAATCGAAACGTTTTGTATAGCGTTCTTGCTATTTTAATATTGCTGGGTTTGGAATGAGTTTAATGGAATCATCAACGGAGAGTAAGTGAGGGAAGAAATCTTCACTATCGGAGAGCCGGCTAACGAGGCCTGTGTTTCGCGCACTGATGACATGGTTTGCAAAACTAGCTCACTTGTGAGGGCCGAATTAATGCTATTCGTTCGTGGAACGGGACAGCATGGCATGACTTAGGGTGAAATCCCCATGCGCATGGGCGGGAACGAGAGAAATGTCGAGCAGAGCGTGTACTCACTCCGACGTACAGGACCCATAAGATGAGCAGGAGCACGATCAGGATGAGGTAGTTGATGAATAAGCTCTGTCCTTCGCGGGAGTCTATTCCTGCCATGGCTTCTTCGAGTTAGCACAGTGTACTTGAAGCCACTATAGGACGTGCGCGCCGGAGTCAATCCGTTGCTGTGGCCGACTTCGAAAGTGCGCCCCACTTAAGGCAAGCCCGCCGGAGGAGATCCCCTCTCCCCCTTCTCGGCTCGGCGCACCGCTCGTTTCTGCGGAGCCACCGACGAGGCCCGTGTTTTGAGGGGGTTCTTTGGCGATCTGGGAATGCGATTGGCCCATCGCCCGGCTTCTGACAAGCTCTCGCCCCGACCACCAACGCGGCCTCCTTTCAGCGAGCGCTCGCATCTCTCTCGTATGATTGGTCTGTGACAGAGTGAGGGGAGCCCGCATCCTCGCCACTTGTAAATTTTAACGTTCTTTTCTTTATCTTAGTTTTTTTTCTCTTTTCACGTTTCTGTTCTTCTGGGCGTCTCATCACAGCGTCTTGCTTGCCTTCCATTTTTCAGTCTCCTATCTTGCTTCTCCTTTTATTTTCTTCCCTCGTCGTTCTCATATTCTTTTTTTTCGTCCACCCCCCCCCCCCTTGTTGCCTTTATTATTTCATATTTTTGCCCCAACTACGTGCTTCGCGATGCTAGTCCCGTCTCCTCGAGGAGAGGAGTGGAGGTGATCCGTGTGTTTGTGAGTCTTGACGCACGTTACTTCAAATTTTATTGTTTTAACAAATGACATTGGTGCTCACGGTCTTTATTTTTCCGGGGGGAGGGGCAGGTGGAGTGCAGTGTGTGAGTACAAACTAGTCTGACATTGCTTTTCTGTTTTGTCTTACTGCCACCGTAATTTGCTAGTGCAGATGTGCGCTTCTCTGTCTTTCGTTTCATTTTTCTGCGCTTAGGAAGTGGCAAAACGGGAGATTTCTTTTTTCGATACTACTTTGCTTTTAACGGCTTCGATGCCACCGTTACCAGAAAATGCTAAATTAATCAAACGATTTTCGGCTACTGCCCCTCCACCTCCCCGCCGCTGTCACAAACGAGCTCTCAACAAAGCGCGTGACCCCATATTCTAACCACTACGTGAAACCTAGGCGCCGGACAGACGCGACAAAAGCCGGCGCAAAGAAGAAACAAGCATTAAAAGATGCCCCGCTCGTGCCTCTTCTCCCCCTCGAAAACGCCGTCCCCACGCCGACCAACCTCCTTGCACCTATCGCCGAGCGATCTCTAGAAACATCTCGAAAGAAAAGGGCGTGGTGGTGCTGCGTTATGTCACGGTTCACGGAAAGTTCGGGAAAGGTCCCGTCCTTTTCCCAGCTTTGGCTGTGCTGCACGCCGACGAAACGCCTGGAACTTTTTCGAACCCAGCGGCTAGAGCACATAAGCCAGCAGCGGATGATGTCCTACGAGCAGATGAAAAGAGTTTGCCGCCACCAGGCGAAGGCTTACAGTTCTACAGTGACCAAGCAGAGACGAAGTGGTTTTTCACCGGCGGGTGAAGGCTTTTCTTACAAACCGCCCGTGGGCGAAGACGTGTTCTGCAGTCGCAGCGCGTGAGTGACCGACATGTTACCAGCGAAGTTTTGTTATTGAAGTGCGGGCATTTGGCAACGCGAGAGTTTCCTGGAAGAGAAACCTTGGACGCAGCGGGACGACAGCCGGCGCTGGACTTTGAGTGAGTGTTTCTTTGAAAAGAGGCATTCAACCTTTGTTCCAAGAACTTTGGACTGAACACGTTTGACGAACACTTTAGTTTATAAGTGCCCTGGTTAGTTAATGCACGAAATTGCATATTAGCGCGTGTTGTATGTGACCGTTGTCTTGAGTGTATCTTGTTGTTGTGTAGCCCATCGTTTTAAGTATCTTGTGATTGTTGACGTAATCTATTGTATTAGTGCCGAGTGCCCATACTTGTGTGTTATTGTTCGGTCGTATTTGATAACATATTTTTGTTTTGTTATCAACTCTCGGCTCTGCCTCGTTCTTTGGACGACAGTCAGCGTTCACTAGTGCGCCAAAAGGACCAATTCTAAATTGTCCGTGCTTTCGTGGTGCGCTTCGGGTGGTCGATACGTCCGTCCTTGGAATCAGCCCGGCAAATTGCCTCCCTAATTAACGGGGCTAGTGACAGCCACCCATTTGTTTACGCGTTACCATAGACAAACTTGTTTGCTGAAATATGCGACGATTATAATTATTAATACCTTTACTGCTGTGCGCTGGTAGTGATAGTTCACTAAGTGAAAATTGCGATAATACAAAAAAAACGTATTTAGAATGGTTGGAAAAATGTAAATTCACTCTACGTTGCTATCTGCGTGGTTTGACAGGTAGGTGACGTAAGAAATAAAGATGCGGATTGGGATAAAGACGTGGGAGATAAGACATAAGGACGTGAGCTGCGCGCGATAAGACACACATGTGATAGCATCAGCTGAATTACAATACAGGTGATTAGATAGATAGATAGATAGATAGATAGATAGATAGATAGATAGATAGATAGATAGATAGATAGATCCTATGAGTCAATAGGTGCGGGGTATAAACTGTGGTGTCTCCACCAGCATTTTCTTCTTGCGCGTTTTCTCTTTTACCAAGAGTCTTCTCGTAATAAAGGTTGTGTTTGTGGTATCGTGAAATAGGAATTCACTATTACGAGAAAAACTTGGCTTTCTTTTTAGTGCCTAGCCCAAGAAATAATTTTTTTACGTGGTTTTGGTTATTTCTTAGTTGAAGTCGACGTTCTGCTCGCGTAATATTTATACAATGCTAATTCGGTCGTTGCATCGTCCTAGCGCACGTTCACGCCTGGCGTTTTCAAAATGTTGTATACATACCTCCTCACGCATTCCAGTGAAGAATTTTTTCTCTTTTTTTTGCTTTTTCCGCGTCTTTTAACTGCGCGTTAACGGGCGGACCCTGTGTATACGTGTATCCCCTACTTCTACATTTTCCCTCCCCTCCCTCATATCTGAGCTTCTTAAGTCGCGACGGTGCGTATTTCAAGATGGCCGCCACGGCGACTCTGCCCCCTCTCAAGCCGAGGTCGCTTGAGCAATATTTAGAAAGCTGCAGCCGCTTTCAAAGGGGCCGTGGATGCAGCAAGTGCTTGCATTCCTCGGGCTGTTTGGTTTCGCGTTTTTTTACCTCTTTCTTTTCTTTCACTGCGGCGTTGGTGTACTCTCTCTCTCTCTCTTTTCGTTTATATTTAACTCCTTGATTGTTTTGAAGCGCTTCGATGGTTATCTGCTCCCGTAGGGCATATGGATAGCATCGCTCTCTTCGGGATTTAAACTTTATTACCGCACTTGAAGGGCTCCCTGAACAGGATGTTATGTCGTTCGAAGAAAAACAGCCCCGCTAAGGCAGCATGTACGCGTTTGAACCTAATGTTTGCGTGCATACTAACGAAGTCTTACATATGTTTCAGAGCCAGCTGTGCAAATAAGTCACATTCTTTTTGAGCGGAACTGAACACAGAGAATAGTGAGGAAAAAAGGGGGGATGAGCTTTCTTAGGGTTTTATACGCAGACCGTTACCTTACGTGACAACAGCGTTGTGTTAAATTTCGGCAAGGGCGCCGGCGTATCTGAAACTCACCTGTTGTACGCGTGGTCTAGAAAAGATGGGATGCTGTAGCTTATTTGCATTTTTTATATGGTACGTACGGAAACGTGGTAACGGTGGACCAAGGTCATTAAAAGTCGAGATAAGCCATCCTGACGCGAAGCTCGAGCTAACTAAAGACGTCCGAGCCAATTTTGTACCACAGTTTTTCAACCAACTTGCATCGCTCTATTGACACACCTGATAACACGCTGAATTCATTGCTCAAAGAAAAAATGTCACAATGACGGAGTGTAATTAAAAAAAAGGAGAATGAATGAAAAGAGGCCTGTTTTATGCTGTACCTGTCTGATATTTTGAGGCACCAATTAATATAACCACCCGAAACTGTCTTCGAATACTACGCAGATTTTGAGGCACCAATTAATATAACCACCCGAAACTGTCTTCGAATACTACGCAGGAGAATTTTGAAGTAAACGGTTTTTTGTCTAGGATAGCCAAGATTGTTTATTTATTTATTTATTTATTTATTTATTTATTTATTTATTGAGAAATATGTGGGAGAACGGGCTTTAGAAAAGCGTTTGCTCTTTAAAAAATTGTTTTTTAGAAGCTACAAATATGTTATGCAAATATTTATATTTCGTACGTGTCTTGCGAAAACCGCTGATTCATCCAAATCAGTGGTTTGTTATGTTTTTGGAAAAGGTGTGTCTGATATTTTGTTCATGCGCGTAGGTTCTCTGTAGTTTACCTACGAAACAGTGTGTTTGATAATTTTCATCCCATCGTGCATCGTAGGATGTTCCAAATATCGCTGTTTACAATGGCGTGGCCAGGTTGTGGCACACCTCCCTTTCGATTTTTTTTTCATCAGCCATATAACAGAGAGCACAAAACGACACTTCATCACACTTACCTGCCTGGATGTCAAGTCAAATCAAGGGCGTGCCCTCTTCCCTCCTAACCAAATTTCTTCCCAACGCTACTGTATGCTATACACACTTGCACAATCCTTTATCCGCTACGAACTCGTTTCTAGAGCAACGCGTTCAGGTGCTAACCATTCGTTCTGAGGCATACAACTGTCTTCGCACTGTCTGCAATATTTGGGGACTAAGGCCACTAACACATCCCCTACTTCATTACGACAGTAAGAAAAGATAGATATGAAGAACAAAAAAAAATCTCTGCATATATTCACTAAGTGAACGACGACAATTGGGCGACAATTAGGCGATAATGGGCGATGATTGGGCGACGATAATTGGAATCGTTCGATGTGACCATAAATCTCCCGTGACGTTGACCACTCACGCATGTAAACGAGTGGCAAGACGCGGTGTACAGTTATATACAACGTTAATTGGTCATAACTGGTGTGTTGTGTTGAGTTGTGAATTTCGTTTTGTCTTCTTTGTTATACTGCTTTGCGGTAACGTATCTAGCCTGAAGTTGGCAATGACTATAGGTCTGTGCACGTTCTCCTGGCGGTTGTTGGTTGTTATCAGTCGGGCGAAGCGCATCGTAGAGCATCTTGCGACGTCGTGTACTGCACAAGCCAGCCTTTGTCCGTGATCGCAATCGTTATAATCTTCATCGTCGTGAGCGTCATCGTCATGACGTAAAGTGGGCACCTTGCATGTGCTGTGCCTTTATGGCTGGGAGAGAATGTGTGGTCTGAAACGCGCTTGTCGTCCATCTTCATCGGCATCATCGTCATCGTGCTCGGCCACGGTGAACGTAAACGCCACCAACGGACAAGCCTCGACCTTAAGGAAATTCGACCTTACAAGAGGCCACTCCCCCCCCCCCCCCCCTCCTCTGCCCCAATGGTACACCACCACTTGGAAAACAAGCAACACCAGCCTTCCCACCCCTATAGCCTTCCGCCACCACCATACAACAACGGTTCGTGCCCGAAAGTGAAATTTTTGCTGACACCCGTGCTTCACAACGGCGCGCAAATTCATAGCCCGAGTCGCTTTGGGACGTTAAACCCCATAAACCAACCAAACAACTTATTTTCAGTGAAAGTAAACATATCAGTCTCTGAACAAACGCATTCCGCGCGTTTAGCGTTCGACGGGCATTGTAAATACTCTTTTGTTGATGCTCGCCGAGCAGCCTCGTTCTAAGGCATCCACAACGCTCGTTATTTCGCCGCCATTCGCCCGCACCTCCGCGGACGCCTCGTCTTGAACAGCGTAAACATATGTCTTCACACTTGTTTTGCTTAACTAAAAGCGGCTCCGTTTTGCTCACCCAGAGTTCCCCCCCGGCCGCAAATAGGAGCTCGGTCACCATCGGAGGCTTCGATGGGAGGAATGCGAAGCGCCTGATCACAATGGCGATCGCTGTTTCCGAACGTAAAGACGACATTGTCATGTAATTGAAAACTGCCTCATGTTGCACGTGTTGGGAATTATGATAATAAAGCTCACGTGGTTTCCTAATGCATTCGTCAAAGACGACTCGATCGGCGAAATCTATCTTCGTCTCCCATTTGTTCTCGAAAACCAGATGCTGTTGTGTCAGCGTAGCTTCGCTATCGCTTCGCAAAAGTGAAATGTTGTATTTTTAGAATTGGCGTTCTTACGACGATATGTCGTTCCACGACACGTTAAATGGTTGCGTTTTGTCAGTACCTATGTATTGATACGCAAACGCAATATAATATGGTTGTTAGTCAGCGCCAGCGTATTTGTGTCATCGGCGTCTCCGTCCTGTTCCAGCGCTCTTTTTTTTGTTCAAAATCAGTACGTACCAACCAGCCTAATTCAAGACGCTAATACTGTTCCTGGTAAAGTGTATTGATTACCCTCCCCCCACCCCATTCAAAAGCTTTCCAGCAGCCCACGTGGTTCTGCGCCGCCTCCGTGATCGGCTATTCCTTGGAGCTAACGACGGTGTCCTGTGGTGACGCAATGAGGTGACGTCATATGTTGACGACGTAGTTGGGTGATTATTTCTTGCATCCCTCGTGATGACACTGACGCCGCCGATGACCAAAAGAAAGGGAGACATATGAGCAGGAAGGCTGTGAGGTTATCCAGATGTTAGCATCGGCT
This sequence comes from Rhipicephalus annulatus, assembly GCA_013436015.1. Lineage (NCBI taxonomy): Eukaryota > Metazoa > Arthropoda > Arachnida > Ixodida > Ixodidae > Rhipicephalus > Rhipicephalus annulatus. The sequence continues at coordinate 110,727 of WOVY01000621.1, forward strand.
TGCTACTCAGCACTGCATGGGGGGGGGGGGGGGGCAATGGTTGACAAAATTTTTCGCGATTTATGAGGCATCTAAGGCCTTAATAATTTGGCAGGGTGCGTAATGCGAGAGAAGGGTGTTTGATTACATTTAATTGCTGCTAGTTGCCTTCCACTGATCAGCAGTGATCAGTAGTGGTGATTAGTCGAAATTATCAAACAGCGCTGGTATTATGCGATCTATAGCGTATACGGTATCCAAACCGGGGTAGTAGCGTGCTTCTTACGCACTCTCAGCGTTTTTCTTTGGGTCCTGTTAATTCTAATGCATAAAGGAAATTTGCACCGAACTTACAATCGGTGTAAAACGAATTATCTTCCATGATGTGGTTATTGCAATGCTGTACATTTCGCTAACGGTTTTTACGTTTGTCACTTTCACAAATGGTACGTTTTGATTATTTATTTGACTCGCCTATTGCAATTAATAATACTTTGTCCGGGTTAGCTACGCAACTTGTCTCTAGTATCTTTTTTTTCGAGAGACACCTTGTGTGGCCAATATATGGATTCAAACACAACCTTGGAACAAAACATGCATACTTTATAATGGGCTTGCAGATTTAAATAATTCTGGAAATCAGTGTGTACATGGTTCGTGAATCTCGATGCCAAATATACTTCAGAAATTATCCATGTTTGATATACAGAAAATGCGTTCATTCAATCAAATAACCAGGTTGGTGACTACACCAAAAATATCTATTCATACCTATTCTGTGCTCTCGATCGGGTAGAAAACCCAGGGCTTACGTTTGTGACTTTCACAAATGGTACGTTTTGATTATTTATTTGACTCGCCTATTGCAATTAATAATACTTTGTCCGGGTAAGCTACGGAACTGGTCTCTAGTATCTTTTTTTTTCCATGAGACACCTTATGCGGCCAATAATATATGGGTTCAAACACAACCTTGGAACAAAACATGCATACTTCATAATGGGCTTACAGATTTAAATAATTCTGGAAATCAGTGTGTACATGGTTCGTGAATCTCAATGCCAAATATACTTCAGAAATTATTCATGTTTGATATACAGAAAATGCATTCATTCAATCAAATAACCAGGTTGGTGACTACTCCAAAAATATCTATTCATATCTATTCTGTGCTCTCGATTCGGTAGAAAACCCAGGGCTTAGTGTAGCCACTTCAAAGTCATGCCTCGGCCAAGGAGCGGGCACTCGGCATTTCATGAAGAAAAGCAGCAAAAAAAAAAGCAGCAAGCATGCCCGCGAAAAATCTAGCAATGTTGCCATGCACATACGGAACACGCTTAAACACTAACAACACAAAAGTCGGCATCACAAAACACAATGAAGGTTAGCAAGGCACTGAGCTAGAAATATTCTTTATTTGTGCCTCGTGCTAGTTGTGCCTTAAAAAATAAATCTGAACGCTCATGTATACTATATACAGTAAGCTGGCCTTCGCTACACAGGCGCGACTAGCTGGGTACATGATAAATTCCGCAAGACACCGATTAACTACGCACGCAACACAGTTTCCTTAAGTCACACTTCTAATACACATATACCCAGAAAGTGTTATGCCTTTTAAGAGCGGGTGTATGTCTCAATAAATAATTAAGTAAACTTGCGCAGCACCACATTCTTTTACCCTCTGCATCGACTGTGTATACCGATTATAGAGACGAGGGTATACATCGAAATTCAAGTTGTCTGCGCAGCATCGTTGGAGTTCTACGACACCGCCATAGCCTAGATGAGGTTGCCATCGCCTTAGCGGCAATTCACCCGGAAGCCAAGATCATCACCGTGAACCCGCAGGCTCGTAACGATGAAGTACATGAGCTCTATAAGGGTCGCTAACGGAAAAGATCAGAGTAGAAGTAGCGGGGCCGAATACTCTATAATACCGTGTTTCGACATCTTGAAACGCGCATTATTTAAGGCAAACGATGAGCAGATTCTTTTTTAGAACGCACTTGAGGGAAATTTTTCGCTAACACAAAAAAATCTGAGTGAAAATATCGGGCCCGAATATTCAATAATACCTTGTTTCGATATCTTAAAACGGCCATTATTCAAGGCAAACGATGACCAGATTCCTTTTTAGAACGCACTTCTGTGAAATTTTTCATAAAGACGGACCAACGGTTGAGTCACACTCTATAGCCTCGCACTGAGCGAAGAACACCAGAGCTCGTATACACTGGCATAAGTGGCATGAGCTTCGATGGAGATCGAAGGGGGTTACGACCCTCCAAAAGTTTTATTTTTGTACGTGTATATACGCACGCGCACACGTGTGAACGCACGCACGAACATAAAAGAGGAGGGGGGTGGGGTTCGCACCATCGTTCTCCCCCTTCTTAATATTATTATCTGGGGTACGTTTTACGGACCAAAACCACAATATCATAGAGTTTCCTACAATACTAGAGAGAACTCTGGCGCTAGTGTCTATGGGAGCTGCAACGCACGACGCTTCAGCGAGCATGGGAATGATGGGTAGAACACACATTTGTCTAATTTTCGTACTTCTGGCCTGCTTCTGGCTCCGTGTGTGTTCGTGTGGCTTGGAGCTGTTTTCTTACGAAACAAGTATTAGTATTAGCAAATAGCAAATGCAATTAATAATAGCAAATAACAAGTATTAGCAAATGTTCAGCGATTTCGCTTCACCACCCTATTTTTTTTTACTTACCTTTCCAAATCGGGTCACTAAGTTCAAAAGGGTTGAATCTTTGTTTCGAAACAAAACCGAACACAGCAATAAGCGAAGCCACAAGTACGATTCGCTGCCCGCTAGTACGAAGACTAGGCAAATGTGTGTACTACCCATCATTCCCATGGTCGCTGAACGATCGCAGCGCCAGAGTGCCCTCTAGTTAATTGTGAGAAACTCTATGCACAATATGACTGCGAGGCACGTGATAATGAAGGACTCCGCAGATTTCGGCCATCTGATGTTCTTCAACGCGCACTGGCATCGTGCAGTACACGGGCCTCTATCGTTTCGCCTGGATCGAAATGCGACCACAGCGACCGGTATCGAACCCACGACCTTAGGATTAGCCGCCCAGCAGTCTACTAACCACACCACCGCGGAAAACCCCCCCTTCCCCTCCCGATAGAAAAATATTCATGGCTTAAAGATGAGCAGTGCGAAGCACTTAAGGTCAGAAATACAGATATTGGTAGACAGAGAAAGCAAAAAGAGTGACCAACACGAATTCTTTTTCTTCCTCAGTAATTCCTTACCTGTGTTTTTCACGCTTCAGTACTTGACCCGCAGGTCGCGGGATCAAATCACGGCGGCGGCGGCTGCTGCATTTTCGATGGAGGCAAAAATGCTGCAGGCCCGTGTGCTCAGATTTGGTTGCACGTTAAGAACCCCAGGTGGTCAAAGTTTCCGGAGTCCTTCACATACGGCGTCTCTCATAAGCATATGGTGGTTTTGGGACGTTAAACCCCACATATCGATCGATTTATAAGTAGGGCACCAAGTATTCTGAAGTGATCACTTGAGTACTTGGTGCAGTTCATCTTCAAGGTAAGGCGAATTCCAACTCGCCCACATTGGTATTTTTGTTTCTCGTTAACTTCCGAGATGGCCTCTCTATTCTGAAGCTTTTACTGTCTAACCTTTATATACAGTCTCATTAACCGTACACATCTTTGTGTCTTAAATTCAATTGGATGGACATCCGTGGAACCCTTCGTGTCGTTTTCGATCTTGCACGATTCGCATATCACTGCGCGAAGTTCATCTCCAGTGTAGGTTCGTACCATACATTTCTCGCGCTTTTCGAGGCAATTTATGTTATTCCACGAGATAAATTTTTGCGTTTCTATATACTTTTAATTTTGAAGTTGCCAGGAACGGAGCATAAAGCATCGCAGTTGTTTCCAGTGAATTCAATCTGTTCGAACGTACCTTGTCTGTTGTGTATCATTGTTACGCAAACAGAATGTGCGGGATTTTCAAGCGAATGTTGTTATCTTTAATTTACCTTTAATTAATACTCTTCCACGGTACTCAGCCTTTAGCTGAGCATTACGAATGCGCAGTTCGAAAATCGCGCACTCGGGCCCCACCGACAACAAAGGGATTTCTATGGCGATTCCCATCTGTCATCATTACTACATTACGTTTAAAGACTACAAATAACTTTACTTGTGCATTCATTGGCTAAATTTTTTTTGTTGGATTCATAGGTTGTGTAAAGAAAAAAGCCAGAGAAAAGCCTCTCGAAGTATTTCCTTGTTTTTGTTAATCATTTAGCTGAAATATGCAGAAAAGTCGCGGAGCTGTTGGTCAGTGCATGCATGCTCTTGGCAGGAGTGGAATGGCGACCTTTGGAGACTGAAGCGCGGACATGCTGCTGTTCCGCTGCTTAGTAAAGCCACACAGTTGTATATGATGCATCTCCAGCAGTAAAAAAAATGAAAGTATCTAAATTTTGGAACTTTAGTTGTAATGTACTCGCAAGGCTCTTTGATATAATTATTTCTCTTGATTGATATGTGGGGTTTTACGTCCCAAAACCACCATATGATTATGAGAGACGTCTAATTATTTCTATTTAAAAGAAAAAATAGAGCAATCATTCATTCATTTTCGATGCAGAGTTCCAGTAAAATTCGAACGCTTTCTTTATTTTTTTCGGAAAGAAAGCTTTCCAGTACGCAAGAAGTCCGTCTTATTCTAGAGCCCCACTTCGACGCCTGTCGGAGGAAGACGGTGCTTTACATCTTAGCAGACCATCGATATGCGAGTGTGAATCAGTGGAGAACAAGGACAAATTTTTCGTCAACTTGGCCATATTTTTTTGCAACAAGCACGAATTTTTTCCGGGCTATGGTTGGGTGCATTACAATTATAGCATTTATTTCATAAACCATTCTCCCCTGAACTGATTGTCCTTGTCGCTCGCGGAGCGGGCGAGTTTTGTTGCAATGTCAACGAGACGTAAAAGCCACTGAGCACGTGCAAGATATAACGCGCTGTAACAGTGGCGCGTCAAAAAAACCTTCACCGTTGTAGTTGGAGCAAAGTACGTGGCTTCAAATTTCCGATTCCTGACCTGTTCCCGCAGAGGTTGAGAAAGACCCGTGCGACGGTTCACTTTTTAGCGAACAACGGACAGCAGCGGTCTTAACTCTTTTCAAAAGTTTGCAAGACTTGAAGAAACCTGGCTGAGTTCACCGCGGTGTCTGCAATTTTGAGAGTGCATTGTTGTGCAATCCGCAGATGGAAATTACCCTAAAAAAATAAAGATCGCCGCTCAAGAACTCTGAAGAGGTGGTTACCCAGCGAAGCCGAAGCGTGTGAGCATAGTGTTCATCTGTGGAAGACTTTTCTGTAGTAGCGTTTTAATTTCTACATGGGTGCTTGAAGCATTGCAATTGGTGACGTTAGTTTATAGGATATAAAGGACGCTTTATGTTCACAAAAACAGCATAGATACTAGTGCAAGTGTGGAGACCCGTCGATGAGACGTACGCTAGCATTCCTTCTTTGCTGTAGTTTTTGCGCACTCGCGAACCACGACGGCTTCCCACCTTAGGAAACCCCGCTGTAAGAAAAAAAGATAAAGGAACTTTAACGTGAAAGCGAATAGCCGAAAAACTCACTCCCGTGTAGAGAACCCATAAGATTAGCAGGAGGACGATGAGGACGGCGTAGTTTATGACCAGGCTGCTGGCTTCTCGGTCCATCGTGAGCTCCGAAGACGTGTGTAGCTCCTGGTTCCCGGATCGTGTCCCCGCTGTGTCGAACTAGAGTTCTGTGTTGTGTCGCGATCCGAGGTCCCCGCTGACTCTTGTGTTTGCGTCGTTCCGGAAACACTTTGCCCCCCTCGTGCGTTGTCGACGGCGAAAGACGACGGTCCCTCAATCCCCTCACCCGCACCGTCCCCTTTCTCTCTTTATTCCGTCGCCCACCGCCTCACCTCCCCGGCTTCGCCGGTAGCCGGCAAATTACGACCATGATGTTCCTGGCACCGAACCATCACCGCGAGCACCATTTAACACCGCCGTCGCCAGAAATTTCCTCCTTTCCTTTCCTCTGACAAACACACGTGGAAGTACGACCACCTCCTTCTACATCCGTGGTCTTCATTGTGTTCTTGTTCTCCTACGCAGGACCGTACGTATACTGTCTCTTCACACCCCCTCACTCTTTATCCTACGCTCATTCTTCGTCCTCTCTCCTGTCCTATTCTACTCTCTTTCTCTCGCATGGAAAGAAACTCTCTCACTCCATGTTTATTCTGGATACATTCTGCGCGACCTTAATTCGCTGCACCCCTGGCCTCGCGCAACTCGTCTCCCCCTCTTCCAGTTGCGCGTTCTATTAACGTAGCTCCATCCCCTCCCGTGCTCCATCACCCCCTTCCCTTTGAGTTTCAACTTCTACCTCTCTCGAACTTCCCTTCATACCACGGACGTCGTTGTCGCCACTGTGTTACGCGTGACGTGAGCCTGAACAATGCCCTGTGACGAAAGCTCGTTCGTGAGATTCTCGCCTCGTTATCCTGTCACAACATTGAAACTGTGTACAACGGGTTGACGAAGTTGCGCAAGGAATGGGCGCCGCAGCAGGAAAGAAAAAGAAAGTACCGAGGGTAACAAGCTTGGACGATGATCTGAAGTTGACGTCAAAGGTGCGCAGCTAAGGGAGCTTAGAGTTGAAGACGTGTTTCAAAGACTGGGAGCACAAAGCAGCGGTCACCTTATCACAGTATCGAATACTGTTCGCGATCAGAGACAGTATTTTGTACCGCGTAGAGCGTGCAATTAATGCCAACTGTGACCATTGTATCTCATGTGATTAGTGTAACACATGTCTTCTGGATGTCTCAATTACGGCTCAATTTCTTGAGTGACAAATATACATGATTCGCCACGATCAGTTGTTGTTACGCAGCTTGTTAGATCCACTACCCGGTTCAAAGCAGCAACGGGTCATATTGTGAATATTGAATTACTTGCCCGGAACCGGACCAATGGGAAACCTTTTAATGATTCACTATTTCATATATAAAAACCTAAGCTTACCTGAAGTCCCAGTTGTATATATTAGGTCAGGTTCACTTGCGCATTTAATATATTTGTTTATAATCTTCCTCTTTCATTAGTATTTCCACCCCTCTCAACTAGGACTTTTTTTTATCCCATTCCACCGTCAATATTCAGAGTTGTATGTAGGCGGTTAGATAAGCGTGGGTTAAAGTTTCTGTTTTTCTAATAAAGAGTCTCTCTCAATCTCTCACCCGCGTGCAATGCTTGTACTCTTTCTTTTTTTTTGTGCTCATAAAAAAAAAGGAAAGACGGTACAGTCTATCGGCTGAAAAATGTGAACTCTTAAAAACAACTAACTTAGGTCACGGGTTCGATTACCAGTCCCGTCAGCTTTGTTATACAATTGGAGAGAAACGAAATTACCTTCGAGGAGTACATTCCCACGTTACCAAGCCGCCGGTGATCGAAAAAAAAAACAAAAAACGAAGAAGCTATACCACATTTAAAAATGATAGTGTTTAAGAATCACATATAGTGCTGGTGATTGGCTGTCACTGCATATTCTGAGAATCAGTCAGTCAATCCAACCTGTTCGCTAAACTTCTAAATGCCGCTTACAGTAAGCAGGACATATGTATGGTTAACCACAGAAGATTACAACTACGACATCTGTACATTCTGTTTCCGTCCACTTGACGTTTACTTTCTATGACGTCATCACAAACCTCCTTCCCTATCTTTCCACGATGTCTTTTTTTTGTTTTTGCCTGTTCGTTATTCTCCCTGCTACACGTTCAATTTTATGTACTTTGTCGCTGGGCTTCTATTTTCCACTACTTTCCTAATCTGAACGTGTCATCGGGCCTCGATGCGTTCAACCTATTTTTATCGTACATTTTTGTAATTATTTCGCTTGTCCTTGTTTTTTGTTTATGCCTGGAAGTTGACGCCTCAGCCCCTTTTATCTTGTTTTTTCATCTGACACGCTCACCGCTTTTCCTATCGCCGCAATCGCCAACTGCACTCTTCCAGCTGCCAATAAGGTCCATCGCTTGTTTCTTTTTGTTTATGACTTCCTCTACCAAGCTTCTCTCCCAACCTCTTTCCTTTCTCAAGCATTCACATCTTGCTGCTCCTACGGCAGCGTTCCTAGCGAACTAAGCTGTTAGTTTAGGTTAACTTAATTATTACTAATACGGTACCCTAATTTCTTCTCGGCATACATCATCCCGACATGTTTTCTTTGTTATTTTTTCTCATCTCGCTTCAGTATACGTCGTTAATCTTTTTCAGTGCCGTCTCTCACGCTCCACCGCTCCCTTAGCTGCCAAAGCCATCGGTGCCCGAACTACCGTATCGTCGTGCGGTATCTCGTTCTTAATAGTGCTATCTCTAATTTTTCTTGTCTCATTTCGCCCTGCATTTCCTCCTTTTATTTTTATTTCCTTCTCTGTCTCACCAGTGCAGTGTCACAGCTGTTGCGAGCAAAGTTATCAGTGCCTTTGTGCACGCCGTCTGTATTTGTACGGTGTTTCATTATTTCAGTGAGGTCGCGGGTTCGAATCCCGGCTGCGGCGGCTGCATTTCCGATGGAGGCGGAAATGTTGTAGGCCCGTGTGCTAAGATTTGGGTGCACGTTAAAGAACCCCAGGTGATCGAAATTTCCGGAGCCCTCCACTACGGCGTCTCTCATAACCATATGGTGGTTTTGGGACGTTAAACCCCACATATCAATCATCATTATTTCAGTGAAGCGCTGCAGATACTAGAGATAAAAGTGGGGACGCTAGTCGGTTACAGAGTGGCAGAAGCCTTCAGAATAGATCGCTTGTGACTGGGGACATCAGGCAGGAAACACTTGCTCCAGGTTCCAATGTGGGTGACGTGGCTGTTATACTCAGCACTTTTAATTGAACGAGGGAGGGGGAGGGGCAGATGAAAGCATGGGAGGAGGTGGAGGGGGGAAGGCTGATTTGGAGATTCACATGGACTCTTTTTTCTGCTTGTCTTCTGTATTTCACCTTCCGTCCCCCCGTCCCCCCCTAGTCTTGAAATAATTAGGCACCTTTCCGAACACGAGACTATGCACTGTCTACACCTGCGATGTTGGGATTGTCTAATTCCCTTGCGTATAACCCGTGGCGTAAAACAAGACATCCAATCCCGAACCAACTTCTTTCGATGCACGGAGATGCGTTCTGCATAACGTACGTAACATGACAGTCACGCGAACTTAACGAGTACTGCTGTTTGGGCGAGTTGGTGCGCCATATTGTTGTGTTGCTTTAGCGCAACTCAGCTTGAGCATGAAGAAAAAAAGGACATAAGCAAGAAAGAAAAAAATACAGCTGACAGGATCAGCGGTCATTCTACCGCCTGTATTATAACAGCCAAGCTGGTTTGAGTCGAAGCTTACACGTGTGTTGGCGGCGTAGCGCTGATCACGTGGCATCACAGTGTGGCGAAAGTGAGGCTCGGTAGGAAAGCGAGGGCTGCTCCGTGTAGGGAGCGGTAAAGGTGAAGCTTTATGGAAAGAATGAACCATTGAGAGGCGCACCAAAAAGGGGGCTCCGAAGCTCGGCTGAAAGGGATAACCAATGAGAGGGCGCCAGGAAAGGAGTGCGAGGCTCAGCGGAAAGGGTCAACTCTAGGGTTAATCAACGAGGGGCACGCCAGGAGGGGCAATAGTGACGGTTAGCGGAGGCCCTCCGCTTTGCTATCTCGACAGTGCTCGCGAAGTGTATCTGACTGTGATTTTTTTCCTTTCTTAATTTTATTCATACTCAAACTGAGTTGCGCCAGAGCAATACAAGACGTCTGGCGAAACGTGAGAGCTAGGATCGACAGTCATGCGGACTGATCGGGCACTTCACGTTTGGATTAAAGGCGAAGACACCTTCCACCATATGCCGCATTATTCTTAATACCTTGCGCAACATCTGTGTAAAGAACGAGGGCTCGCTCGTACTCCAATCGTAGTCTCGGTGTGCTCTCGAAGAGAGAGCCTATTTTCGTCAGACCAGACTTCGCTGGATATCAGCAACGCTGAAGACCTCCTACGTCAGCACGAGTAACGAGTTCACTTTAGCGTGCATCAGAATTATCGGGCTTCTGGTTTTTAGTTTATTGGCTACATTATATACACCAGTTAAATTGAGTTACACGGCATTTCTGCACAGATATGAGGGTATTCGCACACAAATCATGAGCCTCTGCTCCTATTCGCACGTGTTGCAATAAATTGTATATATATATATATATATATATATATATATATATATATATATATATATATATATATATATATATATATATATATATATAGAGAGAGAGAGAGAGAGAGAGAGAGAAGTAAGCTTTAAAAACTATACGATTTCAGAGACTATACTTAACCAATATATACAATTTTTTTACTGTAACTATTTCCGCAACTATGGGAAACACTTCCTGGCCTTTAAGCGATATTAATCTGTTATTAAAATTTTCAATAATTTACCCTTTATGGTCATAGCGTACTAAGCGTGCGAGATTGCAAACCTCGTTGCCTCGTTGATTACCTTCTTCGTTGCATTCATTCAAGGAAGCCCGGAGCCCCGTATACCTGTCCGCACATCGTTTCGGAATCGCGTTTCTATATTTTCCCGCTCCACCCCACCTTGCGAGCCATTTCGGTCGTGCTCCGAGCGTCACCGCTTCCTTGGCGCCCATTGTTTACTTCCCCACAGGCGCCCGCAAACGGTCTTTGCTGCCAACTGGCACCGCGGATTTCGTCAGCGCTTTTTTCCTTCCTCTCTGAGCTCTCGTCGTTTCGTTCTTACCGGCTTCTTGAGTTCGAACAACCGGCGTCTTCGTGTGTCGCTCTACAAGCCCTTACACCACGATTCTCTCGCTGTTTTGCAAGCGCCTCTGTGTAGCCAGGCCGCAGATCAACGCGTAGCTGTAGCACGCAAGCTTTGTTCGGGCACGCTCGGCATCTCCCCGCTGCAGCTTGTATGCGTTCTTTGCTGCGGAGCTGAGTGGCACTGTTGTAACGTTTGATGACGTCTGGAATTAAGCGCTTGCGTTTGAAATTTAAGAAAGACATAACTTGGGAGTAAGAGCGCGATATTTTGTTGCTGACGTACACGCAGGCACTGAGCTGCAGTTCGACCATTTGGGATACAATGAAAAAAAAAAAAGCTGGCCCTGCAACTCGATGCTACTTTCAGGGAGTATACGCAGAGACATGTTAGAAGAACACTAAAGAGAAAGGGCGACTTAATTTAGATTGATAAACTGCATTCTGAGTACTCTAACGCCATAAGTTTCACTGTCATAAGTTCATTGTTAGCAAAGAAAATAAAGGTCGATGTTTAATTTCAAAATTTTGCTCCGAAATCTCCGCGCGTGACGTAACAAATATTCAAATGTATTTTTTCTTATTTTTCCCAATTTGGCTAGATAAAATTTTCCAAAACTTTGCTTGCTAGGTTTACGGTACCCACAGATGACTATATGTACTTCATTTTTATCGAGTAAAAGTTACGTAGAGCCAAGTAGACGCCTTCGAAATTTACTACGTCACGCTATTTGGTGCGGGAATCTCACATTGGTGTTTCCACCGCATTTTTTTCGCGCGTTTCCTCACTTATCAAGCGTCGTGTCGCAGTAAGAGTGGTGTTTTTGGGATTGTGATATTTTACTTTACTGATAAGCGAGAAATCGGTTTGCTCTTTGTAGTGTCACTTTAAAAGAGTGAGCGTGTAAACACGGACGCCAGAGAGAGGTGAAGGAAACATGCATAGCATCGTTCTTGTGTCTCTGTTTGCACGAGTAGTCTTTTAACGTGAACAGCTATTAATTAGCTTGGCTCTCTACAGGCGAGGACAGGCAGTTATGGCACGTCATATTGTAATTTAGCGTAACTTGCGAATTCACACACGCTTAACATTCCCAGCCACTTTCACTCAAGAAACCCACCAGAGACTGGAAACACTCACACATTCGGCCGCGCTTACACTCAAGAAGCACACACCACACACTAGAAACACTACTCGCACACGCTTTCACTCAAGAAACACGCACCACGCACTACAAACACTACTCACACACGCTTTCACTCAAGAAACACACTCCGCGCACTAGAAACACTCACACATTCACCCACGCTTCCACTCAAGAAACACACGCCACGCACTAGAAACACTACTCACACACGCTTACCCTCAAGAAACACGCACCACGCACTACAAACACTACTCACACACGCTTTCACTCAAGAAACACACTCCGCGCACTAGAAACACATATTCACACACGTTTACACTCAAGAAACACACTCCGCGCACTAGAAACACATATTCACACACGTTTACACGCAAGAAATACACTCCGCGCACTAGAAACACTCACACATTCACCCACGCTTACACTCAAGAAGCACACACCACACACTAGAAACACTACTCGCACACGCTTTCACTCAAGAAACACGCACCACGCACTACAAACACTACTCACACACGCTTTCACTCAAGAAACACACTCCGCGCACTAGAAACACATATTCACACACGTTTCCACTCAAGAAACACACTCCGCGCACTAGAAACACATATTCACACACGTTTCTACTCAAGAAACACACTCATCGCACTAGAAACACATATTCACACACGTTTCCACTCAAGAAACACACTCCGCGCACTAGAAACACATATTCACACATGTTTACACTCAAGAAACACACTCCGCGCACTAGAAACACATATTCACACACGTTTACACGCAAGAAATACACTCCGCGCACTAGAAACACTCACACATTCACCCACGCTTCCACTCAAGAAACACACGCCACGCACTAGAAACACTACTCACACACGCTTACACTCAAGAAACACCCACTGCGCACTAGAAACACATCTTCACACACGTTTCCACAATAGAAACACACACCACGCACTAGAAACACTCACTCATTCACACACGTTTCCACTATAGAAACACACACGACGCACTAGAATCACTCACACATTCACCCACGCTTCCACTCAAGAAACACACCACGCGCTATAAACACTACTCACACACGCTTTCACTCAAGAAACACCCACCGCGCGCACTAGAAACACTCACACATTCGCACACATTTCCAGTATAAAAACACACACCACGCACTAGAAACACTCACACATTCATCCAAGCTTCCTCTCAAGAAACTCACACCACGCTCTAGAAACACTACTCACACACGCTTCCACTCAAGAAACACACACCGCGCACTGTGCTTACGTGGGGTGTGTGTTTAAAGTTTGAAACGTGCATGAATATGTAAGTGTTTCGAGGGGCTGCCTACAAGACACTAGTGAGACCGATACTCGAGTACGCCTCTGTGGTTTGGTCGCCTCATCTTGAGCAAGATAAAAACAGGTTAGAATCTGTGCAGAATAAGGCTATACGGTTCGTTTTTAACCGTTATGATCGGGAATTCTCCCCGTCTTCACATGCTCATTTGTTGTCACTTCATTCACTGGAACACCGCCGTACACGTCAGAGTATTATCTTGTTGCACAAGATTGTACACAAAATGACCCGCGTTCGCGCGCCCTTATCTTTCGCTGATATACCAGCGCGTACAACACGTAGTACAGACGCTTTGAACCTTGTACCCTTCAGGTCTCGTTTGGATTGTTACAAATTTTCTTTTTTTCCGCGTGTGGTGGAAGTTTGGAACAAGCTTGATGGTGCATTGCGTAGATTTAACACTGTAGAGTTCGGGGAAAATTTTATGTGTTAGTCACATCAATTTGTGCGCACTATTGTTTGTTTCTGTGCTTTTGCTGATTTTTCTATACCCGCTCCTGCAATGTCCCAGGCATGGGACAGCAGTACTTGTAAATAAATAAATAATAAATAAATAAATAAATAAATAAATAAATAAATAAATAAATAAATAATAAATAAATAAATAAATAAATAAATGAATAAATAAATATTTCTAAGTTGCACTAAATTTACCTACAATATGACGACTTACCAACTAAGCCAACAACAATAGTTTCAATAGGCTCGGGCACAAGACTGTTGTGCCCAGACTCACAGTTCCCGATTGTGCGGGCGTGCTTACCAGTCGTCAAAATTGGATTTGCGCTACAGCAAAATCCTCGGCGACAGGCTTGGTGGCCGCGAATGCTGGCGACAAAATCATAGAAAGCACAGAATCAATTTAGAATAAGAAAATGTTGTTTTATAACTTTATTTCACGTAGATTCCGTATTAGAAGGTTCCGTTTAATAGCAGAGAACAGTGAAACTGAACTTTCCACCTGCCTATTTTTTTTTATTAGGCCGAACTTTTTGCGTCTATAGACACCGAAGTTTGACGGCACCGATATGAACGTGTCTTCTTATTTGGACCTGCTGCCGTACGGTGGGGTGTATCGTGCTTTTACGGTACTTTTCTAAATTACAAATTCAACCTACTTAATATGTGGAAATCATGAGTATACGTGGGTCGGTTTACCCACCCTCTCAAATATGTTTAATTTTGCATGTGTATGCACACGTACAAACGCCACGCACGACACACAACTTATCAAACCCCGGCACCCCCCCCCCCCACATTAACAAAAAAAAATGGCTATATTCTTCTTGGTAAGTGGAAAGCGACAAGAGTATTGATGGAAATAGTTTCTGACGTTCGCAAACTGATCTTTCTTAGTAAATAATTTAGAGGAGCAGGTAATATGGCAGCCGTGAATTTGTTACAACCTATGTAACGTTACACAATGCACCCGAGAAAGCGCAGCTGCGCGCTTTGCACATCTCGTTACAAAGAAGAGAGATCGAATAGGTTTTACTGAGACAAACGCATAATATAGTGGAACAAAACAAGAACACAGAAAGATGCGCAAAGGACAACCGCAGCGTCGTCCTGCGTGCACTGAAAGCTGGCTTCCCAACTGTGCGACGCGTAGTAAGGAGAAACACGCTTTACTCGGTTTACTCTTTTATGTTTGAAACATTTGTTTGTGTCGATGGGAGGGAATGAAGGAGGGTGAGACGACCGGTTGTAACCTATTACGTTCCCACCACAGTAGGTGTAAGGCTAAGAAGCTAAAGAAGGCGGAATGAGCCGTTCGTATGCCTAAGACCTACCCGATCTTCCTTTCAAGCAGCGGATGCATATATTACTCGCCATATACGTATGCTCGCATGTCATCTGCGTACACGATTAATTTTTCAGTGGAAAAAATAATGCACGTATCGTCTATGTAAAGTATAAATAACAAGGGTCCTAAAATATAACCTTGAGGAACGCCTTGTTTAAGTTCTGTTTCTGCCGACGTTAAGCTTCCAAGTTTAACATGTTGTTTTCTGTCGAATGAGTAATTATAATATGTTTAAGAGCAGCACCACGCAATCCGTAATGATATATATTTCCTTCGAGAACATTATGTTTTATGCTATCGAAAGTCTTCCTCAGGTGAAATATTAGTCCAATTGTATATAGTATATTTTTTTTTTCAAAATTACTTAGCACCGTTCAACCCGTGACGCCTACCGTGCGCAACGCTGCTGCAACGCATCCCACCAGGGTTCCCTTCGGGGAAATATTTTCAATTGTTTAGTGCCACGTCTGTGCATATACCCGTCAGGCTAATTAAAAAAAAAACGCACGTTCGGCAAAAAAGCAAATAAAAAACCCAAAGAAAATGACAACATTTCTGAATTGATCCAACGGGCGCAATATTTAGATGAATAAATCGCCGGCCACCGTGTGCGGAAGATGAAACGAAGTATAACACTGGAAACGGTGTGATTTATCTTATTTAGGCAGGAGGATGATAAAATTTCAGCACGCCACCTAAAACTTGTATATGCCGTTTGCAATTCACTAGCTGAAATTATAAATCTTGCGTTCAAGCATGGCATTTTCCTTCTTGTCTTAAGATAGCCAAAGTACTTCCAGTGTTTGAAAAATGTAATCAACAATGTGTTTCCAATTATCGTCCGATCTGTATTCTTTCTTCCCCCAGTAAATTCATCGAAAATTATTTATAGTTTGGCTTAACAAGTACTTGAGTAAGTTTATTGTGTTGAAGTCCTGTCAATTTGGCTTTCGCTCTGGTAGTTAAACTAACCTTGCCCTTCTTTTCCTTTCTGACTACATAAAACTCTCCATTAATTCAGGGTGCATCGTAGGGTCAGTTTTTTTGTACTTTTCAGAGGCATTAGACACCATTAGTCGTCTCATTTTTTTCCAAGAAGCTAAACACTTACGGTTTCTCTGGTCCATCCATCAAGTTCTTAAATAGTTACCTGGCTAATATAAAATATATTGTATACATAGCAGGTTCATTTTCATCTACTAAAACAAGAAATCAAGGTGTTTCTCATAGTTCACTATTTGGCCCCTTACTTTTTTTTACTCTACAATAATGACCTTCCTGACATTATAAGCTAGGTTCACTGTGCTTTATATGCTGAGAATACTACCATTTCTTTTGTTGACAGTTGTGTTACTAGTGTCACTAATAAATTAAATGCTACACTTTGTAACATATCTATGTGGTGTAAAGAAAATAATCTAGTTATTATATATCCAAATAAATCTAAGCTTATGGTTTTTAGATAACCTCAACGCAAGTTAACTTCACTACCAGAGATCACAATACTCTCATTTTATTAATATCAGTGACAGCGTATCATTTCTTGGTGTTATACTAGACACTAAGCTTAAATTCGACCTCCATATTGCTCACGTTAGAAAAATGACAGCATTCGGCATTCGTGCATTACTTAAAGCTTGCTCATATTTTTCTCATAAGGCACTCTTTTTTTTTACTTCGCTTTCATACATTCTCAGATCACTTACGGTATCACTTCATGGGGTAATACTTATCAGTGTCATCTTTGATCCTTACAGCATTTACAAAATAGAGCCCTTCGCATTATTTTTAACTGTGCTCGCAACAGCAATATCACTCACCTCCTCCATTGTAATAACATCGTAAATGCTAGCAACTTAATTAGATATGATTTAATTATGTTTCTTCATAAACTAATAGCACATAAAATTTCTACTAATATCATTGAATATTAACTTTTAGTTAATACTAACAGTACCAGGTTTGCGGCTAACAACAACTTTCTGCTTCCGAAGGTTCATACATACTATGGTAAATAATCTTCACACTTCTGCGTAATCTCATTATACAACTCCTTACCCTCATAACTAAAATGTAAAATTTCTCTGATTTCATTTAAAGAGTCATTAAATCATTATTTGTTAAATTCATAAAATTCTTTATTTATTCTACCAGATTTATTGCTATACATTGTACAAATAATGTGTGTTTTAATAACATTTCTTTTCGTTTTTTTCTGGTTTAGGCATTCTTTGTTTGTTCAGTTGTTCTAGTGTTGTGGTGCTTCTAAATTTACTCATTATATTGTTATGAGACCATGTCCTACAAAAGCGGTTAGATAGGCGCGGAGAAAGACGACGTGATTTGGGTGTAGAACACAGCACTCGTTCTCCAATAAATTCAGTTGTTTTATGTACGATTTTTTCTTTTTGTATGTTTATATGTTTTCTTTTCAAGGTTTTTTAGAAATTTAACACCTTTTTATTATTACCTATATTACCTAATTCATCCAACCATCTCTTTCAAGAAGTGAATTAGTTTAAAAAGCAAGGCACGGTCCCATTCATGGCCTATCCCCCTAGGTTGGTTGCGCCAAGGTGTTGAGGAACCAACCAACCAACCAACCAACCAACCGACCGACCGACCGACCGACCGACCGACCGACCGACCGACCGACCGACCGACCGACCGACCGACCGACCGACCGACCGACCGACCGACCGACCCACCGACCGACCCACCGACCGACCCACCGACCGACCCACCGACCCACCGACCCACCGACCCACCGACCGACCGACCGACTGACTGACCGACCGACCGACCGACCGACCGACCGACCGACCGACCGACCGACCAACCAACCAACCAACGCCAGCCGGCCAGCCGGCCAGCCAGCCAGCCAGCCAGCCAGCCAAAACAAACAAACAAACAAACAAACAACCGTTCTCCATCTTGGCTTGCGCGTTGGCGCTGTGTAAATATATCTTCAAGCGCCTAGTTTAGCGCGTATCTTCACGTAAAATTTTGGTGGAGGTGCTGGGTTACAACGCACGACGGAGTGACGCAGCGGACGCCTAGTCAGTGCTTCCGGCATGTCCACCGGCAGCAACGCTTCGTCAACTGCCGCGCCTAATGCATCAACGTCGCCAACCTCATCTGTTTTTCTCGTGGCTGCTCCACCCCGTGATCCCGGCAACTTTTCGGGAACGGAAGGCGAGGACGTGGATGAGTGGCTTAAACTCTACGAGCTCGTCAGTGAAAACCACAGGTGGGACCCAACCTTCGTGCTGGCAAACATCATCTTTTATTTGCAAGGAACGGCCAAGGCATGGTTTAATAACAATGTGGACGTGATCACGAGCTGGGACGTATGCAATATCAAGTTACGCGAGTTGTTTAGTCAAACTGCCGGCTGCAAGTAGGCCGCTAGGAAAGAACTTGGCACACGTGTTCAGACGTCCTGGCCTGGCGTATATACAAGATGTGCTGACCCTTTGCCGTAAAATTGACCGAACCATGGCTGAAGCAGACAAGGTAGCACGTGCTCAAGGGCATCGCAGATGATGCATTTAACCTCCTTGTGTGCAGAGGCTGTTCTGAACAGTGAACAGTGAACAGTGAACAGTGAACTTTATTGACATCATGTACATAGTACACAATGCCGGAGGCCGGCAGAAAAAGCCATCGCAAGGATAGCTTGACGAAGCTGCGGGCCCCTGTTTTGGCACCAGCGTACAACGGTGTTCTCAGTACATAAACAGACAACAACAATAACAGATAAATCACTTAGTACAGGACCCGAAGGAAAATGTGAGCCCACTACAAATAACCACGTCTTGCGTACAAACCATACACAAAAGAAAATATACACCAACGGTGTATATCTACATCTACCGTGCAAGATGTTATCTCGGAGTGCCAACGCTTTCAAGAGGCTAAAAGCCGTCGCACTTCTCACCACTTTACGCGCCTTCCCAACACTGCTGCGACGTCAACTTGCGAGGATCTTCGTATAGCGACCCAGCCCAATTCACACTCCGGTGACATCACGAGAATCGTGCGCCACGAAATCGAGGCCATATCACCCGCACCCTTAAGAGCACTAGCACCGAGTGGTCCTCATCCGACCATTTCGCTAGTACAGACCGTTGTTCGCCAAGAACTAGCCAATGCGGGTATTCACACGGTCTGTTCTGTGCGCCGTCCCGACGCTGTCAGTTCATCTACCTCGAGCCACCCACAGCATTATCGCCGCCTTCATTCACGTAACCGTGACCCAAATGCGTGGAGGACGCCTGACGACAGGGCGATTTGCCTTCGATGTGAACGAGTGGGACACATTTTCCGCCATTGCCGAAGCACATGGACCTCACCGTATCGGGCAAACTCAAGCTTCTCCAACCTCCACTCACCAGCCCATCTCTATGGCCAGGAACTACCACGGCGTGAGGGCTCAGCTAATTACGACCCGACCACTACGACCACTGCCCAGTACAGTCGCTCACCTTCACCTCGACGTAGATTTTCCCGGTCTCCGCCACCGCCCCGTTCCCCGTCCCCATCCTCTGCCCAGCGGTTTTCTTCGGAAAACTAACGGCTGCAGCTCCTGGAGGTGACGCTGCTGATACGACTTGCTCTCCAATTCCTCCGTTGACGCTGCCGACCAATCAGAACCTGATTGACGTTGAAGTGGATGGTTTAACTATTAAAGCTTTGGTGGACACTGGCGCCCATATTTCTGTGATGAGCTTGCACATTCGTGACCGCTTAAAGAAAGTCCTTACTCCAGCCCCTTCACGCAGTGTTCGTGTTGCTGATGGTGGTACGGCTTCTGTTATTGGCGTCTGTACTGCATGGGTCACTATCGCCGGCTGTCAAACTTCAGTTTTCCTCACTGTTCTATCTTACTGCACCGATGATGTGATCCTCGGTCTTGACTTTTTGTCCTCTCATTCCGCCCTCATCGACTGCTCAGCTGGTACTGCGTAACTTTACCTACCATGTCCGATTGATCCGCCCAGTCCACCCCAAGCTCGTATGTGCTCTGCTGAGCATGTCCGTTTGTCACCACAAACTGTGACCTGCATCACCGTGATGGCCTCACCACCTGTATCCGATGGCGACTATGTGCTCGCGCCCATTACATCCATTCTTTTGACTCACAGTGTTACCTTACCACACACTCTTATTCAACTACGTGCAAACCGCGCCTTGATTCTTGTGCTCAACTTTGCTCTGTGTCCACAAGTGCTCCCGCGTCGAATTGCCCTCGCCATGCTGACTCCCTCTGACGAATGCGTCCTCTCAGCTCTGTCTTTGAACGATGCTGGACACTGTAGCTACACGCATGCTCGATCTTCGCAAGCAAGCCCGTCTGCTGACGTTAAAGAAATGATCGCGTCAGACCTTTTGCCGCATCAAGCTGACAGACTCCTTCACCTCCTTGAGTCATACTGGGACGTGTTTGACTTTTGTGATCGTCCGCTAGGTCAAACCGCTGCTGTAAAGCACCGCATTGACACCGGCGATGCCTCCCTTGTCCACCGACGGCATACTGCGTATCTCCAACCGAGCGTCACATAATTCAAGCAGAAGTCGACAAAAATGCTCGCCAGAGACATAATTGAGCCATCATGTAGTTCATGGGCTTCCCCTGTAGTTCTTGTCAAAAAGAAGGACAACACTTGGCGATTCTGTGTTGATTACCGACATCTGAACAAGTATACTAAAAAGGACGTCTACCCGCTACTGCGCATAGACGGCGCCCTGGATTGTCTTCACGGCGCTAAGTATTTTTCGTCCATCGATCTAAGATCAGGGCACTGCCAAATTGCTGTCGACGACATGGACCGCGAAAAGACCGCTTTTGTCACGCCCGATGGTCTTTACCAGTTTAAGGTCATGCCCTTCGGGTTATGCAATGCTCCGGCCACCTTCAAGCGGATGATAGACCCTCTTTTGCGTGGGTTCAAATTATCAATTTGTCTATGTTACATTGACGACGTTATCGTCTTTTCTCCGACCTTTGAGGCCCACCTCGACCGCCTATCTTCAGTACTGGCTGTTTTTCGCAATGCCGGTCTCCAGCTGAACTCGTCAAAGGCCACTTCGGACGCCAGCAACTAGCCATGTTTGGCCACCTTGTCGATTCCTCTGGTGTACGCCCGGATTGCGATAAAGTGCTAGCCGTGCGGAACTTCCCCATTCCGACCTGCACCAAGAAAGTCCGCAGCTTTCTCGGTCTGTGCTCGTACTTTCGACGTTTTGTGAACAACTATGCGGAAGTAGCCCGTCCTCTCACAAACTTACCGAGAAAAGATGTCTCATTCACATGGGGTGCTGCGCAGGCTACGGCGTTATCTACACTTATTGCATTGCTAACAGAACTACCTGTTCTGGCCCATTTTGACAATGCCGCCCCTACAGAAGTCCGCACCGATGCCAGTGGCTAAGGAATTGGTGCTGTTTTGGTCCAGCATCAAAGCGGCTGCGCCCGCGTTGTCGCCTACGCAAGCCGTCTCCTCTCGCAGGCGGAAAAGAATTAACCACCGAAAGGTAATGCCTTGCTCTTGTTTGGGCAGTAGCGAAATTTCGGCCCTATTTACACGGTCGACATTTTACCGTCACAATCGATCACCACGCACTTTGCTGGCTCGCGTCCTTGAAGGACCCCACTGGGCGCCTTGGTCGATGGGCATTACGACTCCAAGAGTATAACTACTCGGTGTCCCACAAATCTGGCCGCTTACACCATGACGCTGACTGTTATCTCGGAATCCAGTGGACCCACCTGAGGCGTTCGATGAAGCGCCATGTGTACTGTCTCTCTCTCCGCTTTAAGCAACATCCGTGAGGCTATTGTGCTACTGTGGACTCCGGGCTATTGTGCTATTGTGGACTCCGACCAGGCGCGTTGGACTTTCTGAAAAACTGCTTTCCCGCTACTCGGGACCCTACCACGTATTGCGCCAGGTGACAGATGTGACCTACGAGATAGCCCCGCTCCAGTCTTCCTCCTCCTCCTCTTCACTGTCTACAGACATTGTTCATGTATCTCGCCTTAAGCATTACCACTCGGCAACATCATAGAAAGCACTGAGACGGTGCTTCAGCACCCGGGGGTTATGTTATAAGACAATGTCCCACAAAACCGGTTAGATAGGCGCGGAGAAAGACGACGTGATTTTGGTGTAGAACAGAGCACTCGTTCTCCATCGTGGCTTGCGCGTTGGCGCTGTGTAAATATATCTTTAAGCGCCTAATTTCGTATCTTCACGTAACAATATGCCGTGTTTTTGTTTTGGTTTCTTAGATGCATTTTTGGTTTTCATATTTGTTTTTTTTCAGTTATGGTTATAATTCTTTGTTCATTCAGTCGTTCTAGTGTTGTGATGCATCTAAGTTTACTTTTTATACGCTAATGAACCTCTGTTCATCGGCCTGTACAGCAGACTTCTCCGGTCAATTATCGCGTGACACCACTTGTCGTGCTAATAGACCGCCCTTACCGCAGCACCGAAGTTGTGCACGTCTCCCGCATGAAGTTCTTCACTCAACGTTCCTTGTCACCTTGACTTGTAGCGGCCAGGCTGGGCGCTTCCATTTGGAGGGGAATGAGTGTAGGCATAAATCACAAACTTCATCCTCATTTCAGGAGCAGTCAGTCATCATCATCTGTTTGGGCTCCTAATCGTCACCGCTTTTCGGGTGTGTGGCACTTCACTTTCGTGGTGCTTCTTCGCTCCCGCGAATAAACCGAGTCGTTATACGCGGTTGCAACCGAGTCACCATACAATGATTTTTTTTTCAGAAACTCAAAAGAAAAAGGGTCTCTTTCGGTTTATGAGAACACGTAAACTTTTGCCACGCCCAACTAATATTGATAGTGAGATTATGTGTTTGGAAGAAACGAAGAAATCTTTGGAAAACATAGCTAAAGGCCTAGAGGGTCAATTTAAATCCACCAAAACGAACAATTTTCCAAAGCGGTAATATTGGGATTTACTAAGATTACGTTAGAAGAATTACATCAGGTGATTCAAGCGTTACCTACATCAACTCCAGGTCCGGACGAAATCACAGCTCTTCTGATAAAAATAATATTTAAATTATCAGCATGTGACCTCCTATAAACACTCTAAATTTTTTGTTAAAAATGTGCCTGGATTTTGCGCGATTGGAAATTAGCTAAAACAATTCCGATAGAAAAAAGACAAAGATTCGGCTAGAACATTGAAGACATTTGACCCATTTCTTTTACTTCAAATATGGTGAAGCTCATTTAGAGGGCGCTGCATAAGAAAATTACTCTCTGGATGGGGGAAAGTTTTATGTTAAATCCAAACCGCATTGGCTCAAGGGAGGGATTGCTCACTACGATCCACTTGCTGCCGGCAGATGATAGTGGAAAGGGCCCCAATAAATTCATTCCTATTTGGTCGAATGGCGCTCTAGGTGGTTCTATTGGTTGAAGAAGCCCCGCGGGCTCCAGTGGCGGGGATTTGTGGCGTTGACATTCCCGGCAGCTTTTCACGTATCGCTTTACGGATGCGGAAAGCTTAGGCCAGTAGTACGCTTGTCGAACTCGAGCGAGAGTTCGAGAGGAACCTAAGTGACCAGATGTGGTCTCATCGTGGCAGGCGAGAAGAACGTCGTCACGCATGTCAGTTGGCACAACTGGAAGACAGGTTCTCTCATTGCCGTTGGAGTTTTTCTTACACAGGACCACATCTCGCAGACAGAATGACGACAGACGTCGAGAAATACTTCGACGTATGGCAAAGTTGCGCCCTTCAAGGTTTTCGGTAACTGCGGGAATTTCGTCGTCCCCGCGCTGTCGTGTAATCAGATCCGTTGTAGTGAGGGCCCCAATATCTGACCCCACAATTCATCCTTATTCAATCGCACGCACTCGCACAACTACTTTTGCTGCCTCATTTTTTCTTCGCACAGTAGTGGACTGGAATGGCCTTCCCCGTGACATTGCAGCCATCACGTGTTCATCAATGTTTGCGCAAAACATAAATGCATATTGTTTGTCAGAAGATCACTCTCTGTAACCTGCATTTGTTAGCCCACCCCTTATGTAATACCCCCTCACCGGGGTTTTTTAGGTAATGAAGTGAAGAACTGAAGTGAAGACGCAGGATGTTTTCACCCCAGTGTGTATCATGTGATGCTCAGCACAGACACATAATAAAAGATGACTGGAGAAATTAGTTATACCAATAGAAAATAATTATACTCCGCAGGGCATTAAAGCAATATTGTGTGTTACCTTGGAAATGGTTCTTATTTGTTTTGTTGTTGATGCAACCACATAATTCGTGAAAAAACGTGAAAAAAGCTCCGCTAGCAATTTGTCACCTGAGCTGTAATCAGTTTCAGTTTCAGTTTATTTTTACTTTCGTACAAAACATACATGCTTACATAAACATACAGAAGGAGGTCCCAGAGCACTTGGTTGAAGGGGGACCTCCGATGAAGCAATCCCCATAGGGCTTGCTTCATCGTACATTTACCATGCAGCAGGAGGTTTGTTTTTATTTGCTGCATTGCATAAAACATGGCTAGAACTGTACATGGGCTGCACTTGCATGTATGGCATCAACAAAACCACTCAAAAGACAGAATGAAGAACATCAGTTTATTTTAAGGTACACAAAAATGTCACATTCTACTTTGATACTGACAGGTAAGAGATCGACGAATCCAACTTTTTGCACACATACTGTGAACAATTTACTAAATTCTTCGTTGCTGCAGACTCGTTCAGCAAGAAGGCAAGAGCCAGTGATTTGTGCAACATGGTAATCATATGAAATAAGACACACTGATTAGAGGCTCGTTACAAGCCACTTCACGGTTGTTTTCTAGGAACACATGCTTTCTTAGCCCCTTCGTCATAGCAAGAATGCAGTTCTAGACAAGGCACCCAACATGTGAGGCTTTTAATATACGAGTGTTTTTTGGGTGCATTGGAGACCACTTCATAGAAAAGAGGACAATAAATCTATCTGCGATATAATACAGTGTATACCATAGTATAATCGACAATGGCACCATATCCTGCTCCCTGCAGCATTGTGAAGCACAATAAAAATAAGGCAGATCTTTCCTTTAAGAATGAATACACGTGGTAATCAAGTTTTCAGAATTGAAACGTTGTAAGGCACTGATTTCATGTACTAGGCACCCTCTTGCAAAACAAACAGTATGTACCGGAGCAAAGTGGTGCCAGCTATGTGCCAGTGTGAAAGAACATGACGTTAGTGTGGTTCGTGCTTGCCGGGTTTCTGCCTGAACGAGCTCGTTGTAGCTAACGCTTCGTCAATAATAATAACTCTTTGTATAGGCAAACTATCTTGTTGCATTATGACAAGTTGTAGAGAAGTGACTGTGGTGGCCGGAATCAAATTCCCGAACTTCAGGTCGGCAGGTGAGCATTTGAGCCCCTTATCCAGCGGGGTGGACGCAACTTCAAGCAGTCGTGTGGCTCAAGGGTAGAAAACCTGGCTACTTCACAGAATGCCTGGGTTCACTTTGCGCTTTAACTGTGATTTTTATTCTGTATGGTCTAGAGATATTTTACTCTCCGGCATTGTCACTGAAACAGGCAGCAGATTTTTTTTTGACATTTAATGTTATCATGGTAAGATTTTTGATGTCTGTTTTAGCGATACTTGAGAATAAAGCCTTGCTGTGGGCTTATAACCTGCAGGACACGCCCAAATTCAGTTCAAGACACGCCCAACCTCACCTAGGCAATCATTGTTTGTTCTGAATAAACAGTGAATGAATGAATGAATGAAATTTTATGGGTCATAGGTACGCACCAGATGTGTTTGGGAAAGGGTTTCATGATGTCACGCGACCGGTATTTCATGTCATTCAAGCCATGACGCGTCAGTCATGTTTGTCTTACACTCATACATATGCCAGTTTCGGTACGTACTAGTAAAAGAGGTGATCATTCGAGCACCCAGACGCAGGCAGCTAGATAGATGGATAGATAGAAATAGTCAAAATACCTTTATTTTCCTAAAAATGTTTTGATACTCGTATGGTGCACATACACTTAAGAACAAATTGAATGGGGTGCATTGAAACTGGTGAACAAGAGATTGAGTGCAAAGATAGCAAAATGTTGGCAAAAAAAATCTCAACGAATTGGCATTCGAATCTATCTATTGACAATCCAAAAACAACCACTCGGCTATACAGGCACACGAGCAGAATTGATCATAGCTTTTTATAGTGTAGTGTGCAAGGGGGTTGGTAAGCTAAGCGAGAGTGAGGAACAGGAAAAAAAGGGGGAGGGTGAAAGTGTCGCATAGAAAGAATGAGGAAGGAACAGAATAAAAAAGTGAGGGAGAAAGGTGAAAAAAGAGAAATAGAATGAAATCTAAAATAGAGACAAAAATCAATTGTAGGAAAGAAGACAGAAATAACAGATAAAATTAAAAAGAGGGGAAAAAGACTAATAACACAAAAACAAGGAAGTTTGTTCAGTATCATTTTCTTGAGGCTTGGCACCACTATTGCAAATCTGCCTCAATCTTTTGTCCCATTGTTATCACATGAGAACAACACTCAGCATTGGTTTCAGATTAAATCAAAGGTCTGAAAAACGTGTCCCGCCGACCTTTATTGAGTGGCCAAGCCTGCACAAAACACTTTGAAGCCGATATTCTTACACTACTGACGAGGCCCTTCAATCGACCATGAGGATCGTCTCTGCAGAAGAATACAAACATTTCTTCTTTTATCGCTGCTAAATTTCACAAGGCATCAATCGAGGATGTTTAGAACTTCAGCAGCTGTTTTGTACTTTACAAGGAAGAAAGTTGTGTCATTTTGCTGAATAGCACTCGCACTTATTTCTTGCCTCTTGCCCTTGATGACGTTTTCAGGCAAATCACACAGATGTAATTGGTCTCAAGCACCCCATGCAGTCAGAACATACCAACGAAGTAAATACTCTTTATTTTGTAATAAGCATCCATATTTTAGCCATCCTGAATGTCGGTATCATCAACTGTCTCGCATTTTAGTGACAACTCCACTCAGAAATGTCCCTATATATAAGATGCAGTAAAAAGGCCTTTTAAATTACATTACTTGACGTTTTTCATCTCTCCTCTACATAACATTTCTGCGCCATGCTAGCCTTTTCAGGACTAAACTTTGTGGTTATGGTCCATCAGATCAGGGGAGTTTGATACTTTCGGTTTTCTTCTAATGGTGTGCATTCTCATAAAGTTAGTGGCAAGATGGTGCAGTGGTGTGTATGTGTTTTTCTTGCGTCTTGTTTTTTTCGCTGTGTCGATTTCATCATGCATACAATGCATCTGTGCAGAGATTTGAAAATAGTCAGCACAACTGCAGATAAAGCAACACTAGTGACACGAGGGCAAGCACAGGCTTCCAACTGAAATTTTATACAATATACAATACATAACCCACATACAAAATATTAACATGCTCATGGTAAGAAAAAATAACTTAAGTGAAAGTGCACTGAAACAAACTGTAAAAAAAACTAAGGCAAAATAGCACATGACAATGAATACAGGTAAGCCAGTTCTTTAACAGATCGGAACATCGAAGGTTTAATGTCACCAGCTTCCTTTTGCTGTTCATGCAGCCTCAATAATAATGCTGGTGCTATCATAAAGGTGAACTGCAATAGCTTCTGTTTTCTCGAACAGAGGCTGGCAACCACATTTATCAACAATCAGAAGCCAAAGAACCATCTCCATCTATGGTTTTTACCTTTTGACAATGTTCCCGCAACCGTGTACTTAGCCACTTGTCTCTTTGACCCACACAACGGTGTCCACAGAACCAAGATATGCTGTAATCGATGCCTCCTGCACATTAAACAAAGTATCGCTGTGCATAGATTGGCTATGGTTCAAAGCTCTTTAGACATCACAAGTTCAATTACATAAATGAGATTGTTTATTCAGTGCATTGGTAAAATGGGAAAGGATCTAAACATATGGTTACAGGGAAATTTTCGAAAAGTAAAATACATGGATAGAGACATTTCTTTTGGTTCTCATAAATAAAGATACAAATGCTGGTGCCTGTTTGAGAAAACACAAATTCTTTTAACTCATCTTCATGATGGCACCCAGAACCTTCAATACTTTTGACTGCAAGGAACTGGCTTACCTGGATTCATTGGCATGTTCTATGTCACCACTTTTCGTTGTTTTTTTTTGGTCTCTGTGATTTTATGATTCACTTCGATTTTTTTCAGAATAAGCATGTTGTTTTTTTATCTCGGGTGTAGGAAACACATTTGGGAGTTGAGATAAATTTCAATTGGATGTCAGCGCTAATTCTCGTCTCACTTGTGCTGCTGCGTTTACCGCTGAGCAGTTTGAAGTATGGAATACCAACTAGTCCACGTCCACATATGTTGCTCCATGCGCAAAAACCCTGGGGTGCTAGCCGCATGCTCAAAGTCGAATGTTTTTTCATAGCTCGCGCAGCCATGGAAGCGAATAGCGAGGCTTGATTGAGCATGCGGGTGTCACATGGGCACTTTCTATCGAAAGTGAATTTATGGACCATGATTGACTCATGTCCGCATCTAACGATATCAAGAAACTTTGACTGAATAGCCATCGAAATTATATCGTGTGATGCCTGTAGTTTGAAATCAGAAATGGTCGGCAGATTTTCTGAATGGTGTAGTGGATAAAGTACCGCTCACTTAACAGCTCAGCTAATACGAGTTCGATGCTACTACGCATGTAAAATGAAGTATTCGACGAACAAGCGCGAGAATCTGAGCAGGTTGCCGAACGGGCGCGCAAAACACAGAACTACAAGCGCACCCAGCAAAACTGGCAACACGTACGGACTATACCACAGCGTCACCACCTCACACACAACAGAAGTAAGTATCACGGATGTCAAAGAGCACTGAAACAGGTTGACGTGTCCCAGACATTGTGGCCTTCACGCAAGCTCAGTCGAACCACGAAATTCAGCTGTTCCAAACGCGAACGCAATCTAACTATTCACGTTCACAACGCACAACGACGTGAACACCGAGCCGACCATAAACACGACAAAATAAAGGTTCCATAGGTTGCCTTAACCGGCGTTGTAAACTTTGACGAAAAGCCGCAATGTTCCACAAATCCGCCTAGATACAAGCCAAGCTGGGTGAAAATAGCGCTTTCGTTATGTTGACCGGGTGAATGTAGCATACGGGCTATTCTCACCAGGTCACAGCAGCGGCGGCCTTCCTTTCGGACGGGGCCGGTATGTATAAAAAAGTTATAAAAACAGTATGTATAAAAAAAGTTAGTTCCCTCGATCTCTTACCTGTCAGCATCAAAGTAGAATGTAACATTTTTATGCGCCTTAAAATAAACTGATATTTATAACTCTGTTTCCTGTGTGGTTTTGTCGATGCTTAATGTATGAAATCAGTGCCTTACAACGTCTCACTTCTGAAAGCTTGATTACCACGTGTATTCAACTTTAAAGGAAAGATCTGCCTTATTTTTATCGTGCTTCACTATGCTGCAGGGAGCAGGAGAAGGTGCATTGTAATTTATACTATTTATTGTATACGCTGTATTCTATCGCAGATAGATTCATCGTCCTCTTTTCTATGAAGTGGTCTCCAATGCATCCAAAAAACACTCGTATATTAAAAGCCTCACATGCTGGGTGCCTTGTCTAGAACTGCATTCTTGCTATAGTAAAGGGGCTAAGAAAGCATGTGTTCCTGGAAAACAACCATGAAGTGGCTTGTAACGAGCCTCTAATCAGTGTGTCTTATTTCATATGATTACCATGTTGCACAAATCACTGGCTCTTGCCTTCTTGCTGAACGAGTTTGAAGCAACGAAGAATTTAGTAAATTGTTCACAGTATGTGTGAAAAAAGTTGGATTCGTCGATCTCTTACCTGTCAGTATCAAAGTAGAATGTGACATTTTTGTGTGCCTTGAAATAAACTGATGTTCTTCATTATGTCTCCTGTGTGGCTTTGTCGATGCCACACATCCACGTACAGCCCATGTACAGTTCTAGCCATGTTTTATGCAATGCAGCAAATAAAAACAAACATTCTGCTGCATGGTAAATGTACGATGAAGCAAGCCCTATGGGGATTACGGCTCAGCTGACAAATTGCTAGCGGAGCTTTTTTCACGTTCTACAGAATCATGTGGTTGCATCAACAACAAAACAAATAAAAACCATTTCCAAGGTAACACACAATACTGCATTGATGCCCTGCTAAGTATAGTTATTTTCTATTGGTATAACTGAATTCTCCAGTCATTTTATTATATGTCTATGCAAAGCATCTTCTGGTACACAATAGGGCAAAAACATCCTCCGTCTTCAGCTTCAATAAAGTCTTTCTTTTTTTGCAGCCCTGCCTGTTCTTCAAAAATTTTGGACAGCTTAAAAATGGGACTGTGCTGTATTTGCCAAGACTGAATTATGCCATGCAGTTTCTTTATGAGGAAGAAATCAGACAGCACCACAATTAAAAGATGAGGTGATAATGGCAGACCTATGTTGTGTCTGTTGTCTTATCTCTAATTTATCTACAGTGTGGCATGATTCTCCCCTAAAATAGATGTATTCAGTAGTACACCTTCAGTGTGTGCTACTAAGCACTTTGTGAAAAAATGCTACACACAATAAATGAGGGAGCTATTCATTTAAAAGTTTGGTATAGTAGCGGAAGCTTCACTTTGTTATGCATAGGTTCTATAACAAAAAAAACTGAAAATGATTATACCACTCTTGCAGAAAGTTAAAAGCATGCCAGCGATTCTAAAGCTGAAGAAGAAAGGACAATGTATTCCAAAGAACTAGTACTCTTATGTAATAGGATATCACAATCTTGTTCACTTAAAATAAAGCGATATTCATAACCTGAAGAGGAAGAGGAAGAAAGTTTAAGCGGAAACACAGAGAGGTTAGCCAATTCTTAGACCGACTGGCTACCCTGTGCTGGGGAAAGGGGTGAGTGGAATGAAAGATATTAAAAAGAAATGTTGCGAAGAGAGAGAGAAATTACAAAAAAAATTGCGACAGAGGAAAGGCAACATCAAAGAGTATAGGACACTAAAGTCTGTCTCTGAGGCCAGTTGTCCGCAAAAAGCACAGACAAGCTTTCAAAGCCTTCTGGGCTGAGGATTTGCTCAGCCAATGACCCAGAATCCTTTGTTCCGACAAAGGCCGATCGTCCAGTCTATCCAGAGCTGCAGTGAGTTCTTGTCTTTGCGCGTTGAAATGGGTGCACTCACACAGAAGGTGCGCGATGGTTTCTTCGCAGCTGCAGTAAGTGCATGTAGGAGAGCTGGCCATCCCAATGAGATAAGAGTATGTGTTCGTCAAGGCCACTCCAAGCCACAGGCGGCATAGAAGAGTCTCCTCAGCTCGAGATATCCTTGGGGGAAGACTAAGCTGCAGATCAGGATCCAAGTTATGCAGGTGCGCGTTTGTGAAGTCGGTTGAGTTCCACTGTACCAGTGTGAGGTCACGTGCAAGCGAACGAAATTTTGTAGCTGCGTCGGTTCTTGAGAACGGGATGGCTGTGTATTGGGTACCATTGTGTGCAGATCTAGCAGCCTCATCTGCGCGATCATTGCCATATATACCGCAATGACCTGGTATCCACTGATACACTATGCTGTGCTGTTTCTCAATTGCTTGGTGATGAATAAACCTTATTTCAGTTACTAACTGTTCATTAGGACCTTGGCGAAAGGGTGACATAAGACATTGAAGAGCTGCCTTCGAGTCCGAGAAGATAGACCAAATTCCCGAAGGTTCTTCCACTGTAAACTCCAGATCTGCACGTATGGCGGCGAGTTCTGCAGCTGTCGACGACGTCAAATGCAATGTCATGAATTTATTTGTAATGTCACGGGAACAACCACCGCCCCTGCAGAGCTTACTGAAGACACCGAGCCATCCGTGTAAATGTGAAGGCGTCCGTTGTGCCTCTCTTGCAGGAAGAGTAATGTGGCCTGTTTCAGGGCTAGATGCGACGACGTTTTCTTATTTTCGGTGCCAGGAATTGTTAGAACGGCTTTGAGTGGGTGTAGGCACCATAATGGCATCGGCGGCCGTGCTGCATGCGTAAATTAAGGGCAATGGAAGCACTGCGCAATGCTGAGCTACAGTTGCACTGAACGCTGAGTGGGGCCTAGAAGTTCGAAGTGAGGCGAGGTGATGAGATGGAAGCCGAGCGAAATGTCTTATGTGCATTCTCAAAGCGTCTACGTGGATGTATGCGTTGACTGGATAATCACGCGCAATGATGACTGGCGCTGCTGTAGACGTACATCTCGGGAGACCAAGGCATATTCTCAGTGCTTGGGCTTGGATCGACTGGAGGACGCGCAAATTTGTTCTTCGGATTCCGCAAAGCACGGGTAAGCTGTATCGCATATAACCGAGGAACAGAACAGTGTAGAGTTGAAGCATTGCTCGTACCGATGCACCCCACGTTTTTCAAGCAAGAAACCTCAGTACGTGGGTGATCATGGTGAGTTTAGTTTTCATGTGGGCGATGTGAGGGCTCCAGGAGAGGTCGCGATCAACTATGACTCCGAGGAATCGGTGGTTCTTCACGTAGTTGATCGTGTGTCCGTTGATTCTAATAACAAATGGGCTCATCGCCTTGTGCGTGTATGCTATAAGCGAGCATTTCTCTGATGACAGCTCTAGTTCCCGTTATTCCAGGTACTTTGTCGCTATTGTAGCCGCTCTCTGAAGCCGGGCACGCAAATGAAGGCGTGTTACGTCTGACGCCCATATGCAGATGTCATCTGCATATATTGATAGATGGACAGATTATGGAAGTGCGTCATCCAGGCCGAGTAGCGCTAGATTGAAAAGTGTGGGGCTAAGAACACCACATTGAGGCACACCACGACGGTTGCAATGAAGCGTTGTTGTGCCATTTTCCGTCTGTACAAAGAAAGTTCTGCTTTTCAGATAGCTGTGGATCCAATGGTAAACCCGACCCCCTAATCCAACATTTTCCATGACATCCAGAATGGCTTCATGTGATACGTTATTGTATGCACCTTTCACGTCCAAGAACAACGCCGCAGATAAACGTTTCAGTCTTTTTTGATGTTGAACAGAGAAGACCAGGTCTATAACGTTAACAATTGCGGACCGCCCAGGCCGAAAGCCCGTCATTGCATGAGGGTATACCTCGTGGTGCTCCAGGTACCACTCTAGGCGAGTCAAAGTCATGCTCTCCATCACTTTCTCGAAACAGCTGGTAAGCGCGATGGGGCAAGAAGAGGTCAAGTGCAGAGGAGATTTACCTGGTTTAAGCATAGGGACGAGGCGGCTGGATTTCCATGAATGAGGGATAAATACGCTGTTCCACGAGTCGTTGTACACGGATATAAGGGTCGGTCGAGCTGCTTCTCCGAGGTTGCAAAGAGCCATGTATGTGATCCCATCCGGACCAGGCGATGAAGATCGTTTGCATGCCGTCAAGACCGCTTGTAAATCCTCTAGAGAGAAAAAGGTGTCCATTCTTGAATCTCTGGAAACTGGAGGGTTTCCTAGGTGGCGCGTGGTGCACGCGGACGCCTGACCGGCAACTTTCATGCAGAAATCTTCTGCTACTACAATTTCGGTGCGGCCTTGGTGGAGAGAAAGACACTTGAAGGGGCGATGTTGATGTGGCGATGTTCGTAGGTCACGAACAATCCTCCATGTCTGCGTCAAAGGCTTGTGTGGATTCAACGATTCGCACAGATGTTTACAGCGCAAGGACTGAAATGAATTGATTCGCCGCTAAATTTTTTTCCTTAGGCGCCTTGCCTCCCTCAAGCCGTGAACGGACTTAGTGTGCCTATACCTTCGTTCTGCACGACGACGGATTGCTCTGAGCCGTTCCAATGCCACTTGATGTTGACAATATTCTGAAGAATGTTGAATATGATAGGTCGCTTCTTGAGTAGCACCTCTAATCATATCCTCGAGGGTGTCAAGAGGAGGCGCTTTATTTTCTTGACACCTCTTTTCCTTCAGTGACCTGAACTTTGTCGAAGTGTCCTATGTTGTGTCTATGTTGAGACCTATATGTCTGTACAGGTATGTTGAGTCTGCTCAGTTGAAGTGTCGTAGTTTGGCAATTTTCTAGGCCCTTGATCTTTAGATAAGTTGGTATGTGGTCGCTTCCATGAGTTTCATAGTCTGCGAACCACTTGACCTTTCCATTTAGGCTTCGTGACACAAATGTCAAGTCGAGGCAGTTGCTGAACGTCATTCCCCGTAGAAACGTTGGGCTTCCGTCGTTTACACAATGCAGGTGCTGCACCAGAGCAAAGGAGAATACTTGCCTTCCGCGACTGTCTGTTTTCTGGCTTTCCCATAGTGGGTGGTGAGCATTGAAATCTCCGGTGATGATCCATGGTCCAGGTATGGTTGTCTTTCAGGTTCAAAACGGCTTGAAGGTGATATATATCGCCTATTATCGTGAAATTTACGTCTCTACGTTTAACTGTCAAGTAGACATACTGGTTGTCATCGTAAGGTGCTACACGGTGCTCGATAAAGGTAAGGTCGCATCCGATATAACCTGGTTTCCTCTATGGCTTTGGTGATGCCAGGGGTGTATGCATTGTCCCTGTACTGCTGTAGCCATGAACGAAACACAGCAAAGAAAAACACTTTCTTCTATACACTATAAGTACGTCCCAAGAACGAGTATGGATATGATGACTAATTACCAATTAGGCTGTTTTGAACAAAGAATTAACAGACTATATGTGGTTGTTTCAACAGGGAAAGAAATAAAACCTGAGACCAATGTTGCACCTATGCTGTCTCCAATGTAGTTATTTCCTTTTGCCAGGATTTATATACCAGCCATTCTTTAGCATGTGTCTATGCCAAGCAATATTATGACTCATAATAGAGCCAAAATATGCTGCGTCAAGTAAGGGCAATGTTTGCTGGGTTACATTTATCAAATTTATCGCAATGGTTAGGCTGCATTTGCACAGACTTGATTTAGCCATGAATTTATGAGGACGACGTGAATTGATCAGCACTATATAAAAAAAAGGTGGGGCGAAAATTACAGACAGAGCATATGTGTTCATTGCCTTCTCTTTATTTCATCGACAGCGCTGTTACTCCCTCCTAAAAAAGGTATTATTCAATACTACATTTGCGTACACATGTGCGTGTGCCACCAAGCACATTCCAAACAAGTGCTTCACAAAAAGTGTGTAAGTCACTCCTTTCAGGGCCAATGCATGTGGTATCTAATAAGTGTGCCATTTTTGCCAAAAAGTTATAAAAGCATATGCCAGCAATTCTAAAGATGGACAGAAAGGGAATTTCTTTCAAATGCTATAGGTATTTAATAGGCGACAAACTTTGAATACAGCTTTCTGAAATAATCAGATTTGCAAGGAACTGCAAGGTTAGTACTGTTTATTTAGTACTGCAGATGACTTCCAGTACCCATGGTCACAAATCCCTTATATAGTGTACTGCGCACATACATGTGCATCGTCACTGCACAACAAAAATCATTGCAGTTAATGAATCACGGAACCAAGTTTTTTGTAATAATTGCAGCCACATAAACAGCTTAGTTCATCTTAGATTCCAAAAGATGCACTTTGCACCCGGACATACATGCAAGAGATGCTTGTACTGCAAAGGAAACAAGTCGTGCGAGGAATACGTGCAGGGGATAATTAACAGCATGATGTTGTGAAACCAACGTGATTATCACAACTGACATATTAATTATAATAGCAGAGTTTATTGTATGACCTAATTTTTATGGTTGATTTTTCCTGCGGTTGTAGAAAAGTTGTGAGTGACTCGTTGAAAGAGATAGCGGTGATATTCCACGCTTGCTCATTTCTTTTTTTTTTCATATGGTCGTTTTGGTGCCATGGTAAATTGATCGGTGCCGGCCGCTCCAGAATGTTTGAGAAACTTCTAGATTGTTATGGACTTTTTGCGTGTACGACTCGTACTTGAGGGTACTAACACCGGTTTTATTACTGTGCTCTCAACGCGAGCCTCTGCGATAACGCTCGTTTCACTGACGGTTAGAGTATTGGTGGCCGTGAACTACTGCGAGTGTACGTGTGATCGAGTGAACTTTGTTTTCCGGGCACAAGTCAACTCGATTTGAAAGTTTCTTCCATAAACAGCTGATGACTGAACGGCATGCCATCGTAAACACACATGAAAATAGATACTGCAAGACTTAGATCGTCAGATGAGAAGCGGTTCTGAATGCCATGACGAATGATATACATCGAACTACGTACTGGACGCAAAGCGCGTGAGCTGAAGTGCGTTGGCGGGTTAGTTTGTTTATTATACTTGTACGCGCGATAGCTTGAGATATATCCATGTCATGTCATCACGAATATGGTCTCTAGAGATAACGTTGACCCTCATATCTATGGGTGCAGGGTAGCTAGTAACGAGGAAAGCAACCAGGGAGACTCTTTGACAGGTGGTATGAACAGATACGATTCCAAAGTGGCAGCAGTATCTAAGATAAGTAGAATTCGGGGCAGAAATAGACGTAGCCACGAGCGCCGAGCCAATTCAGACATAGGGTATATTTACATGCAGGGTGGCAAGAACAGGCTGAAATGGGAAGAGATAGAAGAACGGCTAAGAGAGGAGAGGTCAATGGTATACGGTTTTGTAGAAACACATCTTAGGGAACTGGAACAACCTCCTAGCAATCCGAACTACGCGTGGGAATATTGTAATAGAGCAGAAGGCAGTAGAAAGGGGTGTGGTATTGGAGCATTCATTCATAAAAGTACAGACTGGCAAAGGGTCAAGCAGGAGTGCAAGTAACATTTATGGCTAAAAGGGAAAGTGGCAGGGCAGATGCCACTCCTTGGTTTGGTCTACTGGACGGGAGCAAAGGCCAGAGAGGAAAACCAGGCAATGGTAGAGTGCATATTAAAGGACATTGAGGAGTTAGGAGGAGAGCGCGAGATACTTATACTAGGAGATATGAATGCGCACATAGATAAAAATGGGTATACCGACCCAACAGGCAAAATGATCATGGATATGTGTGAAAGACATGATTTGATAATTTGCAACAGTACCGAGAAGTGTGAAGGGCAAATAACATGGGAGGTAGAAAGGCTGCAGTAGACGATAGCTTACGCACTGATGTCACATAGGATGAATTATAAGCTCAGGGGAATGCACGTAGATGAAAATGGCTCCAGAAGTCTGGTAGTGATCACAAACGTATCTAAGTTTTGGACCAACAGTGAAAGTGGGAAGCAGACAAAATGAGCAACTACAGGAAAATGTTTATTCAGAAAGGCAAATAGAAATAGCTACTAAACAAATTGAGAAAGTAATCACTGAGGATAATAAAACAGTGTGGACATACACGAATCTATTTGGAGTGTTTGAGCTAGAACTTGCTAAAGCACGTGACAAGTCACCCCGAAGAAGAAGACACAAGCCCAAGAGTTGGTGGGATGAGGATGTTAAGAGAGTCATAGCAAAACGTCAGGAAGCCTCTAGGGAACAGACATGCTAAGCAGTGGGGTGAACCGACAGACGATGTTGAAAGAAAATGGGAAACCTTTCTAAGCTGTAGAAGGGATGCATTCCTTCTGATCAATGAAAAGATTAGAAGAAAGGGAGCTCAGTGACTGGAAGAAGTACTTAAAAAAGATAGAAAGGCAGCTGCGAAATTTTGGAACCATATAAACTCCCTGAGAAATGAGACGAGCCTAGAACAGAGGTTTATAACTAAAGCTCAAGGTACTAGGCTAGAAGGAGACAAAGCTATTGAATATATAAGAACAAGGGTGACAGGAAAATTTCAACAAAGAAGTGCCTTATGCACCACAATAGACAAGGATGAATCAAGTGGCGCAATGGCTCCATTTTCACAACGAGAGTGGGAAAGGGCTCAGAAGAGGGTTCCTAGTAATAAGTGTTCTTTTAGGCCCATTTAAAATCAGTTCGCGAAGTTCAAAAGGGTTCGTTCTTTCCTTCGGAACAAAACCGGAGCACAGCAATAAACGAAGCCATAAGTACGGTTCGACGCCCGCAAGTACGAAGACTAGGCAAATCTATGTAATACCGATCATTCTCATGGTCCTTGAACGATGGTAGCGCCAGAGTCTCCTGCACTTAATTTTTGGAATCTATGCCGCCAACGCCAAATTTGCTGCTTCAGATTTAAAAGATATGGTGCTCTATAGCCACCTACGGTAATTGTACCACAAAACTCCTCTAATCATCAGCAGAACACCTTCCTTGAGTAAAAAAAATTAGATACCACCTGCATTGAAACATGTGTTCAGGTGTTCATGCCTAACTATCCCTCCATTTGGTGCCCGACTTCTTTGTCGTGGAAGCTGCATCGTAGTGTTTCCAACTTGGTTATGCTACACTCCGCCTGCCGAGTATTTCAAGGGCGTTTTTCAATATTGCCCTTGAAGGCAACAAACTTTTTATCAGGCGCACCCAGCGTGAAACTTCGCAAAATACCCGAAATAATGGTTACTAGCACGGTAACACGAGACACCACAATGCAATGGCTTTTAAATACCTTTTATATTTTTTCCTTGGAGCTGAAATAATATTCACATAAGAGGAAGCCCTAACTTGTGGAAGAAGCAAAAGAAATCGCAGCATATTCACAGAGTAAATGATAACGAGTGGACGAAGCAGTGGTGTCATTCGGTGTTAGCTTAACTCACACGTGACATTGACCATTCACGCATGTGAATGCGTGACAAAGCGGTGTATGGTTATATATACAATCTTTATTGGTCACTTATTTTATGTTGTGCTGAGTTGCGAATTTTGTTTTGCCTTCACATATCGCATCTAGGTGGCAATATGATTCCTCTGCACGTTTTCTTGGTGGTTTTTTGTTGTTTACCGTCATACGAAATGCATCATAGTACACATCGAAACGGCATCTACTGTTCAAGACGGTCGTTGCCCATGATTATCATCGTTTTTACCGTCATCAGGGCTATCGTCATCTTCATGGCGTATTGTGGGTATTTTACATGTGCTGTGCCGTGACGACAGAAAGGGAATGTATGGTTTGGAATGCGCTTGTTCTTCATTGTCATTTGCGTCAGCGCCATCGTATGTAGTGATGGCTACGGGGCACAATAACGTTGCCGCCAACGCACAAGCCTCGAATTTAGGGAGCTTCGCCCCTATGTGTTGGTGGGAGATCTGTTGATCCTGACTGAGGATCGCGGCTCGAGTTGGCCTGTTCTGTTCTCGCACCTAAAATGGCAAAATAACCATGAGCCTAAGAGCCTGCATGTAAAACGATCATGTGCAGGCTCCGTACTATGAAAGGTCGCATTTGTGAGCCTCAAAAATGAAGACGTGCCAGCCGACAGAGTGCCACCCTCCAGCACTCTCTCCAGCACCTTCCAGAAGAGCAGCCTGCTTACTCCTACCCTTACCTCCTCTGACCATCTCAAGCCCCATCTTTCGGAGCTCGGGTCAAACAGATCGGCCAGATGCCTGACTCTAAGGGGGACTACTGAAGTTGGCCTCCTTACCACATTGCGCCTTTCACGGACACATCTCTGTAGCCATCACAGTAACACCGCTTAGCCACGCGTAGCCATAGCTCCACCGCTGGCAACTATCTATTAACCCTTCCGAGCCAACCTGGGTTTCACGACTTCACCTGTGCTGGTTAAAGACTCGCATGCGCCCAGCACATACCATTGCCAAGCCGAAAATGTATTCTCAGTTTCTCAGTCATGACCCTGGTGGTTATTGGTAGCTTATAAAGCAACTATGTACAATTTGTAACCCACTTGGCTTTTACATCAGGGGAGTCAGATGACGAGTAGGTATTCCAAAGCTTACGGCCTGTTAGAAAAGCCTTCCCTATAATTATTATTGTTGTGTGCGTGTGTGTGCGTGTGCGGGTGCATGTGCGTGTGTGTGTGCGTGTGTGTGTGTGCGTGTGTGTGCGTGTGTGTGTGTGTGTGTGTGTGTGTGTGTGTGTGTGTGTGTGTGTGTGTGTGTGTGGCAAAAGTGGCTAACGATTTATAGTACTTGGCACTCTGCTATGGGAGAGCAAAACGCCGTCCCGTCAACCTCAGCACTGACTGAACTGACAAGGGCCATAGGGCTGTAACTTAAAGCCCTTCAACACAACAATCAGCCACAACATCAATCATGTGGGCAGCCACTAGGTGAGCGTACTGCTTGTGGCAATTAAGGTCCCTATACATGAAACAAGTTGACTTGTTTCATCTAGAGACTTTAGTGGTACTTACCTCGGAATTTGATGATGATTTATGGCAGGCGTCCGCAGCCTGCTGTCCGTAGGGCAGTGTTTTGTGGCCCCCGGCACGAAGGCAACCCTTCTCCCTTTCCCGGGACAATTCGTATCTGAAGGTCGACATGGAGTATTGACCTAATAGGGGGTTTTCACTTGAAACCTGTTTGATTGGAACTTAGTGTCAGCAGTGCTGAAAATAAACATGATTTTTTGTTCCAATATGGTGAATAATTCACATCTTTCTAAAGGGAACTCTGATAAGATGCGAAGCAGCAGCGTTGCACGCTGGTGGCGTCACGCGTTCAACGGCGCTAACGCAGGCGCTGCGGTGAGCGCCGGAAGATTCGTTTGAAGTGATGGCTGGCGTAGGTCTTGACGTTTCTTCCGGGTGGACACGGGTGCTAGACCGGAGGTTACGCGCGTTTCGCCTTGACTACCACGACCTTGTGATCGATGAAATGCACGCTGAGAGGTTCCTGCAGACATTCGATGCCGAAATTGGCAAAGACCAGATCGATGCAGCTTCACCTTAT
Organism: Rhipicephalus annulatus; assembly: GCA_013436015.1. Lineage (NCBI taxonomy): Eukaryota > Metazoa > Arthropoda > Arachnida > Ixodida > Ixodidae > Rhipicephalus > Rhipicephalus annulatus. Next base: position 151,746 of record WOVY01000621.1, read on the forward strand.
CGTGGTGGGTAGTTTCCGCGTGAACCGATGAGTCGGCGGTGTAGCGAGTGGCGGTCGCGCTAGCGGAGCGAGCGGCGGTAGCGGTAGGTGTGGCGGATGAGCGGACGAGGCGGCTGCTGCGCGCGCAGTGGTGAGCGCACGGCAGGCGAGGAAGAGTGTGACGTCAGCGTGTACTGCGAGAGAGTGTGACGTCAACGCGCAGCTGCGGCATGACATGCTTGGCACCGCTACAACACCTGCGGTGAGGCGAACGCGTAGCAGCTTGTTCGTGCGGACGCACGCACGTACGGCGTTACACAGGCTAGTCAAAGAGCTGCTTCGCATGTAAGGTAGTCAACTCGTCGATTTTTTACGCTTTTCCTGCCTTGTCAAAGGTGATACATTGTAGCATTCCCAACACTGAGCCTCGTGTGAGCTCCCGGGATAAAATAGAGGAGGCACTGTCCCGGGTCACCCAGGTTTACCAGGCCTATTTCATTCGATGACAACGCCAGCAAGGTTGGCTAACGCAATCACTTGCTTTTTAGATGAGAGACAGCTTATGGCGAAGCTCGATCCGGTGTGCATAACTACTCTTACTACGCACACGCAACAGCTGGCCCATGCATTGATTGAACCACTGTGTCGGTGTAAGATACAAACCTAGGCCAGAACGTGCTCACGCGTTCCGGTCTATCTATACTCCATTTCATATATCAGGTGCAATGCGTTGATGGAGGCTAGTGATACTTCTTGCCATGAATGCGTTCACACTAAGAAATAGTACGATGATTTTTGCATCTGATGCATGCTTTTATTCTATCGCTGGTCTGGATATTGCCGCGTGCATAGCTGCATTTAGCGGCGAGATAGCAACGACAACGAAGAACGCTGTTTTGCTCGAGAGGCGCAGCGCAGGCAAGTGAAGAAGACGACAATCTTAGCGGCGTTCTCTGAGAGCATCTCTACAAGTTCCACTGTCCGTGGTTTTAAATAAACCCCCTGTAATTTATAACCCGCGACACTGGTGGAGGAGCTGGGTACTACCACCTCATGGTCAGCACCCCTGTGAGAAGCCCCTAGTCCAGCCCTGCGAGACAGCCACGCGTGGAGACGCCTGTGCACCACTCAAGCCGTCGCCTTCAAGGTCTTCAATCGGAATTTGGCCTTTTAAAGGGAGCAACACTTTGGACAGCCACCCCTACTCAAGAAATGGCAAGGAGTCCTGCACAGGTGACGGTCCAGAATATGCGCATTCCTGAACCGTTTCATGGCCGGCCGAACGAAGATGCGCAAGACTGGCTTGAGCGGTTTGAATGGGTAGCTAAATCGAACTACTGGAGCCTCGAGGGAAAGCTCTTCCATGTATACTTCGCCCTTGAAGACGGCGCGAAGACGTCGTTTATAAATCGGGAGGCATGGATGGAAAAACTTTATTTCGTCAGAAAGCAACTGAGCATGATTCCGTGTTAGATGGCCATCAACCCAAGGTTGGCGGCGACCTGTGTGGCCCACTCCACGACCCTTAACTGGACGCCTGGGTCTGAGCTGGTCAACACGGCCTCCCAGTGCTCAAGAGAGGGATCACGCATAATATCCACCGGCGGCGGCACTATGCTACATTCCCAAAGTATGTGATCATATGTTGCCACAGCCTGACACCATTTGCATTGCGGCCTAATCTCCTCCGGGTACATTTTGTTCAACACGTAAGGGTTGGGGAAAGATCGCGTCTGCAGTTTTCTCCAGACGCATTCCTGCGCCTTAGTCAACCGCTTGTGCTGGGGCGGATAAAACCTCCGCTCTAGTTTACAATGGTTCGTTTATCATGAAAGGACAGCAGCCCATCTCTCGCGGACCTCCCCGGAACTGGCGGCTCACCTACCCGGCTGACGAAACCTCGAGCATTCAGGTAAGCCGCCTCGTTCCCAGGGTTCCCAGAGTGTGCTGGTACCCAGACAATTTCTATTTCTCTCATTTTTCGTCCCATGACCCCATGCAGAAATCGTGCGGCGGTTGCCGATATTCTGCCCCACACCAGATTTTGGATGGCTGTCTTTGAATCCCTGAAAATAAAATATGACTGCGAATTAGTTATAGCTAGCACTATTGCCGCTTCCTCTGCAGTTTCCGAGGAGCGGGTCTTGACCGATCCAGAGGCGACCAAGCGCCCCCGCCTGTCCACCACCACAATCACAAAAGCGTCTTTGTCCTTCTATTCCGCAACATCTGTATAGACTGCCACTTTGTACTCGCCGTACTCAACGTGTAAAGCTCTGGCTCTTGCCTGCCTGCGCTGCGTATGGTGAATCGGATGCATATTTTTGGGAAAAGGTTTTATGTACAGCGCCTTATGTAACTGTCGCCGCACCTGAATTTTAGTGTCCCCAGTGGGAGCCTCTGCTCCAATGCCAATCCTCTCCAATATAATCCTGCCCGCTTTGGTTGTCGAAAGCCCAGCATGCTGCATCACCAGATGCGCCTCCCATAATTCATCCAGGGTGTTGTTTACCCCTAGTTTTAACAGCCTTTCTGTAGGCGCGTTGTTAGGCAACCCAAGCGCTGCCTTGTAAGCGTGCCGGATCATAGTCTCGACCTTACCTTTTTCTGCGGCATCCAACTTCATATAAGGTGTCGCGTAAGTAATCCTGCTGAGCACAAATGCCTGTACCAGCTTACAGAGTTCTTTTTCTTTAACCCCGCTCTTACGGTTAGCGATTCTTCTGATTAGCCTGCCAGTAGCATTGACCGTGGTCTTAAGTTTTTCAAGGGCCACCCTATTCATCCTGTTAGTTTGCAGATACAGGCCAAGAATTCTAATCGTTTGAGCTTCAGCTACCAGCCTACCCCCTACCTTTACCTCTAACGGCGGTGGCGGAATATAGTGTCTTGCATGTAGCCCTCTGGGTTTGTCCCGAACCACAAAGAGCTCGGACTTTGGCTGAGAGCATGAAAGTCCCGCCTCCCCTGCCAACTATTCGACAATATTAGCTGCCTGTTGCAGTGTTTCTTCCAGATGCGCGTCACTACCCCTGGTTACCCATAGAGTAATATCATCTGCATAAATAGTGTGTTTGAGTCCTGGTATCTCCTCCAGCCTCGGCGGTATTTTAATTAAGGCGATGTTAAACAGGAACGGTGACAAAACTGAACCCTGCGGCGTCCCTTTGCCTCCCGACGCGAATGAGTCCGATTTGATATCTCCTATTGAAATTTCTGCGGTTCAGCCCTACTAGAATGATCTGATGTAGTGAAATGTCCTGACCCCTGGGCCGATTTCTGATAGGTTATTCAATATTGCCTCATGCGAAACATTGTCGAAAGCTTTATTCAGGTCAAGCTCCAATACAGCTTTGGTGCCCGTGCCATGCCCGGGATTGACTACATCATGTTTTAACTGTATCATGACATCCTGTGTGGACAAATTGGCCCTGAAACCTATCATAGTTGGGCGAAAGATGGCCTTGTCCTCTGCATAATTCTGAAGCCTGTTGAGAACCATGTGCTCCATCAATTTGCCCACGCATGATGTCAGCGATATGGGGCGCAGGTTTTCCAAGCAGAGTTTCTTGCCTGGCTTCGGAATAATAAATCGGGAGGCAACATTGACGACATGGGAGGAGTTTTGTCGTCGGTTTCTTGACACCTTCGGTAACGCGAACCGACGCGAAAACGCACAACGCCTTCTTGAAGGACACACCCAACAGCTGCATGAAAGAGTCGCCATGTTTGCCGAGGATATGGTGCGTCTGTGCCACCGCGCGGACCCCAACATGCCCGAGGCTCAAAAGCTAAGCCATCTCATGAGGGCGTCAAAGAGCAGCTGTTTGTTGGTCTTGTGCGCAATGCGCCGACAACAGTAGACGAGTTCACCAGGGAGGCCACCGCAATAGAGCGTGCGCTGCAGCAACGGTACCGACAGTCTGATCGCCCGGCCACCGGCGCAGCTGCAGGTGCCGCAGCACTTACCGCAAACGACGAGTTTTCTCTACGCCACCTGATTAGACAGATCGTGCGTGAGGAGAACGCGAAGGAGAACGCAAAATACACATTGCAGTCACAGGCGCCCCCGCAGTAGGAGTCCACGGTAGCCTCCGTCGCTGAAGTCGTTCGCCATGAACTTCGACAAGCGTTTGCCTCTCCTCAGCAGTATTCCGCTCCACCGCACCGTCCAAACTCGTGTACCTATGCAGACGCTGTGCGTCGTCCATTGGCTCCAGAAGTAGCCTACCAGCCGAACGGATACAGCTATGCAGACGCTGTTCGCCGACCCACGCCCATGCCAGCGCCGCAGTACCTCGAACCGTATCCTGTGGCAGCCTGGGCTCAGCAGGATTCTGTCGGGCGACCCTGTATGCGGAAGACCGACATATGGCGTACTGCTGATCGCCGACCCCTCTGCTACAACTGTGGAGAGCCAGGGCACATTTACCGTTTTTGCCCACATTGCCGAGCTGAATACCGCGGTAGTGCACCTACAGCTACGCGGCGACAGTTCGACGAAAGCCATGCCCCCATCGACGACGACCAGGCTGCAGGCGGGAAGGCTCTTCTACCTTCCGGACGCGCTCACCGTCCCCGGCTCGCTTTGGTTCACCAAGCTGCCGTAGTTTTGCTGACGCCGTCAGAGGTCGGTCTCCCAGCCCACGGCGGGGAAACTGAAAGCAGCGACCTCTGGGGGGAAAGTTGCCAGCCGTCGAATTGCCGAAAATCCCCCACTGCTGCCGAAACACGTGAGAGATGACGATGAAGACTCCGCCGAGAAAACTGTGACGGCCGACCTCGCTGTGACGATTGACGGCGTTGAAGTGACGGCCTTAGTCGATACGGGTGCAGACTTCTCCATAATGAGTGAACGATTGGCAGACGAACTTAAGAAAGTCAGGATGGAATGGACGGGCCCTGATATCCGAAATGCTGGAGGCCAGATAATGACTCCCACCGGAAAATGCACAGCAAGACTCACGATTGACAATGTGGCCTTTGTAGCCACATTTCTGATCCTACCGGAGTGCTGCAAACCTATGATACTGGGAATGAACTTTTTAAGAGAGTACGGTGCTGTGGTCAACATACGCGATGGTGTGATCACATTCGCTGCTGACAAGTCTGTGACCCAAGATCCAGACCAAGAACCCAGGGTGTTACGTGTGGTTGACGACGACGTCTGCGTGCCACCACTGTCAAGTAGTCTTGTTTTCGTGTGTTGTGATGTGCACCGTAATGAAGACGCCATAGCTGAACTCATCACTGCCCTTCTTTTTCGCCAAGGCATCGCCATCGCTCGCGGCATCGTCAGCTTAGTGGATGTGCGCGCAGAGGTGCTTCTGACCAACTTCACGAATGAGCGCCGGCACATCGGTAAAGGCACGGCTGTGGCGTACCTCGAAGAGCTCGACTACTCTCACGACTGTCTTCTAATGCAAGGGAAGCCACAGCTCAATCACCTCCACATACACCACCAGTTGATATCGATCCGAGTCTAACACCGACTGAAAGATGCCGTCTTATGGAGCTGCTCGACCAGTTCAAGGACTGCTTCTCATCGACATCCCGAGTGGGTCGAACGCCTCTGACTAAGCATCGCATCATTACGGAAGACACAGCAAGACCGATCCGACAGAACCCATATCGCGTCGCTCAGAAAGAACGTGAGGTAGTCCAGCAGCAAGTCAAGAAGATGCTAGAGGACGATGTAATCCAACCATCAAAGAATCCTTGGGCATCGCCAGTGGTACTCGTGAAAAAGAAAGAAGGCAGCTTGCGTTTCTGCATCGATTATCGTAAGCTGAACCATGTTACAAAAAAGACGTTTATCCATTACCACGGATCGATGACTCTTTGGACAGGCTACGGCATGCGCGCTACTTCTCGTCAATGGACCTTAAAAGTGGTTACTGGCAAATAGAAGTAGATGAGCGCGACCGAGAAAAGACCACCTTCGTGACGCCAGACGGGCTTTATGAATTCAAAGTCCTCCCTTTCGGTCTATGCTCAGCCCCAGCCACGTTTCAGAGACTAATGGATACCATTCTGTCTGGCCTGAAATGGAAAACATGCCTTGTGTACCTCGACGACGTGATCGTTTTTTCGGCCACGTTTGAAGAGCATCTAAAGTGGCTACTGTCAGTCCTTCAAGCCATACGGTCCGCTGGACTTACACTCGAACCGGAAAAATGCCACTTCGGCTTCGAAGAACTCCAGTTCCTGGAACACGTGATCAGTCGCGAAGGTGTGAAGCCTGACCCAGATTAAACGGCAGCCGTCGCAAAGTTCGCAAGGCCTGTTGATAAGAAAGCGGTCAGGCGTTTTCTGGGTCTCTGCGCCTACTACCGGCGATTTATAGCAGGCTTTGCACACATCGCCTCTCCACTCACCCGACTTACAAGGGAGAACATTGCATTTGTATGGGGTGAAGAGCAAGAAGCTTCGTTCAACGAGCTGCGACAGCGTCTACAAACTCCACCTGTCCTCGCTCACTTCGACGAGAATGCACCAACAGCCATCCATACAGACGCCAGCAATGTGGGCCTAGGTGCTGTTCTTGTACAATGCCAAGATGGTGTGGAGAGAGTGGTCGCCTACGCTAGCAGAACGTTGACACGCGCCGAGTCCAACTACTCAACAACGGAGAAGGAGTGTCTGGCCGTAGTTTGGGCAGTTGCGAAGTTCCGCCCGTACTTATATGGCCGTGCCTTCCAAGTCGTAAGCGACAATCACTCTCTTTGTTGGTTGACCAACATGAAAGACCTATCTGGACGTTTAGCACGATGGAGCTTACGGCTCCAAGAGTACGACATGGTTGTAGTTTACAAGTCCGGAAGGCAACACTTAGACGCCGACTGTTTGTCAAGGTCACCGATTGAATCACCGGCTATAGAGGATGATGATTTCCCAGGTTTTTTAGGAGTTGTTGATGCAGCTATCATTTCACGGCAACAACAAGATGATCGGGAGCTCAACTCGCTTATAGAATTCTTGAACGGACGAGCCGCCAACGCACCAAGACTGTTTTCGAAGAACTTATCGTCATTCTGTTTACGGGATGGAATTCTGTACAAAAAGAACTTTTCATCAACAGGTAGAAGCTATCTGCTGGTAGTTCCTGGAGCTCTCCGCAGCGAAATTTTACAAGCCTGCCATGACGAAGCCACTGCGGGCCACCTCGGTTTCACAAGAACACTGACACGCATCAAAGAAAAATATTACTGGCCAAGAATTGCAGCAGAGGTTAAAAATTATGTCCGAACATGCATTGACTGTCAGCGGCGCAAGGTACCGCCTGTCAAACCCGCTGGGCTATTACATCCTGTGCCCGTGCCAGAAACGCCGTTTTCTCAAATCGGAATGGATCTGCTGGGCCCATTCCCAACATCGGACAGCGGCAACAAATGGGTTAAAGTGGCGACGGACTACTTCACCCGATACGCGGAGACCAAGGCAATCGCGAGTGGCACTGCAGCTGAAGCGGCCCAGTTCTTCATTGAGAACATTGTCCTGAGACATGGTGCTCCAGCTGTCGTCATAACAGACAAAGGCACCGCGTTTATAGCCGAGCTTTTGCGCACTGTGCTTACGCTCAGTGGCAGGGCACATAGGAAGACGACAGCTTACCACCCACAAACGAATGGGCTTACAGAACGACTTAACAGGACAATCGCTGACATGCTTTGCATGTACGTCGACGTAGAACACAAGAATTGGGACCGAATATTGACGTACATCACATTCGCGTATAATACGGCACGCCAGGAAACAACAAAAAAGACGCCGTTCACGCTAATTCATGGCAGAGAAGTTACGACAATGCTTGACGCCATCCTGCCTTACGATTGCAATAATTCAGAGACAGACGCCGCAGACTTCATTGAGCGCGCCGAGGAAGCAAGGCAGCTTGCCCGCGTAAGAATAATGAACCAGCAGCAACTTGACGCCCAACGGTACAACCTTCGCCATCGATTCGTCATTTATCAACCAGGAGATGGAGTCTGGGTTTGGTTTCCTGTACGACGAAGAGGCCTCTCAGAGAAACTCCTACGGCGATACTTCGAACCCTACAAGTTTTTCCGCCGTCTTAGCGACGTGACGTACGAAGTCGTGCCCGACGCCTCCTCCTGTTTGAAACGTCGCCAGCATCTGCCTGAGACAGTGCACGTGGTCCGCATGAAACTTTACCACTCTCAGTGATGTGAACACCCACTGGCTGCATCTCTACCTATTGAGCATCGGGACGACGCTCACTCTGGCGGGCGGGTAATGCCGCGTGCATAGCTGCATTTAGCGGCGAGATAGCAACGACAACTAAGAACGCTGTTTTGCTCGAGAGGCGCAGCGCAGGCGAGTGAAGAAGACGACAATCTTAGCGGCCTTCTCTGAGAGCGTCTCTACAATTTTCACTGTCCGTGGTTTTAAATAAACCCCCTGTAATTTATAACCCGCGACAATATTAAATTAACATGCGTTGGTAGTAGGAGGTAAAGACGCCCAGTTATACGGCTGCCTATAAGTTGTTCTGAATACCTTAGCGTCTCTTTGTTCTCATCTCTTCATGTTTTATCTGTCGTCTTTCGCGACGTTGTTCCAGCGCGTTCGTGCTTGTCTCGCACGAGCACTTACAACGATGAGCCCTGCCGCGGTGGTCTAGTGGCTGAGGTACTCGGCTGTTGACCCGCAGGTCGCGGGATCGAATCGCGGCTGCGACGGCTGCGTCTTCGATGAAAGCGAAAATACTGTAGCCCCATGTGCTCAGATTTGGGTGCACGTGGAAAAACCCCAGGCGTTAGAAATTTCAGGAGCCCTTCACTATGGAGTCTCTCATAATCATATGGTGGTTTTGGGACGTTAAACCACAGCGATGAAAGCCAAACACAAGATGCACGTAGTCGCACATCTTTCCGATGCGTTGCACCTGATGTAAGAAACGGAGTGTAAATAGGGGCTGGGTAAGGCGCTGTAGCCTCTCCCCCTTAGACTCTATCAGCAATGATGTGCAGCCTACCGGAGAGCCTCACACCACTCACATGGAGTGGACGTGTTTTTTTCCACAGTCCTTTGATTTTGGCATTTCTTGCCCAATTCCGTGGGCGTATTCTTTTATTTCTCGTATAAATCATGAGTAGCATTCTCGAGTGGAGCCCTTTTAGGGCTTTAAGGTTTAGCATATAACTTCCCAATCCCCTTTTCCTTTTTCTTTTTATCATCGTTAAATTTATTTTATCACTATGGTACCACTCTCGACGGTCCCTCAAAGCTATCGCTAATGGTGGGTGGCCTACCTGAACGGCCGTTGTTAGGGTGGAGACATCTTAATAAGTGCTTTCAAGAAACTCAGCCAAAATCAGCGGGCAACGGGGCACGCTGTTGCCAGCTTCCACCAAATTCAGCATAGTTTTCTGTGCGCCGCCATTTTGGAGCAAGCCGCCCTTGTAACAACACACAACACCTGGGCTTTTGACAGCGGCGGTTCTCAGGGTCGTGTAAGCGACCCAGTTCTCAAAGTGAGCGCACGAAGAAATTCGCAGCCCACACACGAACACTTGTGACATAATACTGAGGTTACGCTGACACGAACGCAAGCGTGGCAACAGCTCAGACTAGCGAGCGCGTCTCCGTACGAACGCGCGGACGCGTCCCGTTTGTGGGCTTCCTACTCGCAATGCGTGGACGCAGCAACGACAGCTTCGGTTATCTACTCATTCGCGAACACCGCGAAACACATATACGTGTGCCGCAGGAAAAAACAGTGAACGAAATACGCAGTACTCGCGGAGCAAACACGAGACGCACTGGTGGGCTTCCAGCCGTCTCACTTCATTTGAGCCAGCCATAGTTGTCGTCGGCCAGGGCTCGCTGGGAAGCGGAACATTCGCACCCCCTTTCTGTTGTGGTTAGTGCAGAGCGGTACGCAGAATCCAGGCATTTTAAGGCTTCGCCGGCAGCGTTTAACACGCTACCGCAACGTTCGACGCCGTATTAGTGGAGAGTTTTAGTGCTGCGTACGTGGCATCGTTGCGTACGTAAGGACGCCACGTTCTGCGTAGTGCGCATGCGCAAACCGCAACGCGCACGTATCGCGTTACGTACGCAGCTGCTGCGTACGCACGCATGAGATGCGTGCGTGCGTACGTATGAGGTGATCGCGCCGCTCTCGAAGAAGTTCGCGACAGCGCGAGACTTTGTTTTGCAAAATGGCGGCATCGAAGGCAAGCACCACGGAGGAAGGAAAGGTAAGGAGAGGCCCTGACTTCACTCATTGTGAAGCCGCGATGAAGCCGGAAGTCGGCTATATTGACTAGGCAAATTCTCCTCTCTTGTTTACATATGAATGCGAAGCAGAAGGCGCGACTCCCTCTCTGGCTCGGAAAGCACGTGGGGTGCGCAGCGCGTGTGTCGTGACGATCTGAAACTAATGGAACTGGGCTCACCACTCTGAGCCAGCGGGACACCTTCAGCAAAATCGCTTCGTCCGAGAAATAACAGGGAGTAACAGCTCGCCGACAACCAAGCAACTACGAGAGAACGCGCGCTAGATGCACTGACAACAGCGAGTGCTTTCACGTCATTAATTCAGCAACTGTACAGACAACACGATCGGCCGTGTGCCTTTTACGGTTGCATTCCGCCACGCGGCCAACGCAGCGTCCTGAAACTGTGTGTTCCGCGTGAAACTCTCCGGCGTCAGCATTCTGCGACCGTGGTGACTTTGAGCACGGTGCTAGTGACAGTTGAACGTGGTTGCTGTTACGTGTAGATTACATGCAATGCTGGTGGAGAGTATACCAAGCGGAACAGAAAAGGTGGTTGAATACGCACATGCAAGTTGTTATTGTACACACACAACACGAAACTACGTTTGTGCACATGGTCCTCACGGCGTTTTGCTGGGCTCAACAGCATCGTCCGTTGTCACAATCAGGAGCACTGCTCAACCGTCACTGACCTGCAAGGCGTTCGTCGTCATTCAGCTTCGTCATGGTGCCCAACGCAAGTTCGCTGAACACTAACTGCTTCATCCGCGTCATCCACCGCACAACACATGGATATGCACTTCTTCTACGCACTGTTGAAACCCCGTGATGTACAAAGGGATTTGTAAACGTTGCTAAGAGTAATGTAAAGGCCAGGAGAACACCGCGTAACCAATAACGCGGCGCAGAGCACGGATATTGTCCGCCACGGCTCAGTACGAGACCTGGGGAGGCACACATTCCGCCGCCAGCCGCGGCCGCTCACTGCTAGACCAGCTCCACTGCGCAACACGCAACCATAGCAACGCCGCCATTGTCCCTAGTGAATATGGCCGCCATGATGTCATTTCCGCCACATTTTTAGATGCGGAAGCATCTTATACTCGCACCTTGTAGTGCGCCGTCCGCACCGCTTCTCGAACATTCGACAGCTGACGCGCGCGCATGCGCCGTCGCGCCGTCGCCCACCATCTGTGCCGCGCGCGCTTCTCCTTCGAGAACATTCGACAGCTGACAGCGCATGCGCCGTCGCGCCGTCGCCATCTGTGCCGCGCGCGCGCTTCTCCTTCGAGAACATTCAACAGCTGACAGTGCATGCGCCGTCGCGCTGTATATATACTCAAGGTCGGCGCTCGCTCGCTCAGTTGCCGCTCGTCGGTTGGTTTGTACGGCGCGTCGACGTCCAAGGTCGCGGTGAAATGAATTCCAACGAATCCACAAACACAATGATCGACGTCCCTTCGACCAGCGCCGTCCTTTCGCATACGTGTGTACGTGTTCACTCATTTAACACCCCCTCCTACAACCACGTTAACCAATTTAGCCATCGACCCAAGTAAGTCGCAATTTAACACCCCATTTCACAACCACGTTAACCAATTTAGCCATCGACCCAAGTAAGTCGCACTTTAACACCCCGTTAACCAATTATATGCTCCGCATCCTCCTCAGTGTTCCCCCGAGGGAAGCTTCGGGCAATTTTTTTTACGCCCTGCGCCGGCTGGGCATGCCCTCTTCTTACCTTTTCTTCCTCCGTGGCAAGCACCGACTGGCTCTGTGGCTTAAAATATGGCTATAATCTGGCTATAACACTTGGATTGACTCACATTGGCTGTCAACAACACGTGCGTCTATTTTGATCTACCAGATGGCGCAACACGCTTCACGCTCGTTACGTACGCGGGTACTACGGCATACTAAAAGCTGATTAGTGGCAAACGACGCCACGTAACGCAAAGCGCTTGCGTGATGCGTACGTAGCAGCATTCCGCAGTACTAAAACTCTATTGAGAACTAAACGCAACCGGGCGTAGACGCAGTGCGTGCACCAAGATGGGGCGACAGCGCGGCGTTGCTATCTGGCAACATTGTGTTTTGGCGGGTGGCGGTGCGTTGGTGGCATGTAGTGGGTCAAAGGCTGACATCACCCTTAAAACGGCCGTTCATGTAGGCTCCCTAGCCTGAAGGCTTCCCTTCAGGGTATGCTCTCGACTTGGCAAAAAGAGCCAAGGCTTGCGGCCCACTCTTCAAAACCGCAGCACAGGTCCTGCACACAGGGAAATCCGGCCAATCAAGCCCGCCACGTCCTTCACCTACTTCCAGCGCACGTACGAGGCAGGGAGACTCAAATCAGCCGTGAGCTGGCTGTCCCAACCTTCCCTGCCAACCGCGAGAAACGCTGGCCCAAGGCTCCGGCCACGGAGGGCGAAAAACGTCACGCCGAAAAAGCGCCCAGTCACTAGGAGGCAGACGGCCGCCACCCCGCCATACTGCGAACCGCTCTCCGTGCCGGGAGACAGAAATATGTATATAGTGATTGCTGGGGGAAAGGAAAAAGGCACCAATTTCTGCCTGCCTTTTGGCGACACGGCTAAGTGCCCAGATATACAAGCCAGCAGCAGCAAGGAGGGTGGCCTCGCAAAAAAGACAAAAACTGAGCAGTCTCCCTCCCTTCAGAAGAGCGACGCCGCCAGTGATGTTTCTTCCCCCTCCACTAACACGTCCCCCCCACTTCCTTCTCGTCGTGGTTCCACAACACACCGGCCTCCTCTCCCAAACCTTGCTCTCTCAGTCTTACTTGGGAAGTAAAAACAGCGCACAAATATAGACAAGGATACAGGAAGAGACGACACGGCGCGGTGTCGTCTCTTCCTCTATCCTTGTCTATATTTTAGGGGCAACGCACCTTATAGCGGCACCCATTCATCCCTCGTAGCCGTAGTGGTAGTAGTGTGTAACCAGTATTACATTTTGACCTCCAAGATGTCGTCTCTTCCTCTGTCCTTGTCGATATACGCGGTGTCGTCTCTTCCTCTGTCCTTGTCTATATTTTAGGGGCGAAGCTTCTTATAGCGGCACCCGTTCGTCCATCGAAGTCGTTGTAGTAGTAGTGTGTAACCAGTATTACATTTTGAGCTCCAAGGTGTCGTCTCTTCCTCTGTCCTTGTCTATATTTTAGGGGCAACGCTCCTTATAGCGGCACCCGTTCGTCCCTCGTAGTCGTAGTAGTAGTAGTGTGTAACCAGTATTACATTTTGACCTCCAAGGTGTCGTCTCTTTCTCTGTCCTTGTCTATATTTTAGGGGCGACGCTCCTTATAGCAGCACCCGTTCGCCCCTCGTAGTCGTAGTAGTAGTAGTAGTAGTAGTGTGTAACCACTATTACATTTTGACCTCCAAGGTGTCGTCTCTTCCTCTGTCCTTGTCTATATATTAGGGGCGAAGCTCGTTATAGAAGCACCTGTTCGTCCCTTGTAGTCATAGTAGTAGTAGTGTGTAACCAGTATTACATTTTGAGCTCCAAGGTATCGTATCTTCCTCTGTCCTTGTCTATACACGCGGTGTCGTCTCTTTCGCTGTCCTTGTCTATATTTTAGGGGGGAAGCTCCTTATAGCGGCACCCGTTCGTCCCTCGTAGTCGTAGTAGTAGTAGTGTGTAACCAGTATTACATTTTGAGCTCCAAGGTATCGTCTCTTCCTCTGTCCTTGTCTATATACGCGGTGTCGTCTCTTCCTCTGTCCTTGTCTATATTTTAGGGGCGATGCTCCTTATAGTGGCACCCGTTTGTCCCTCGTAGTCGTAGTAGTAGTAGTGTGTAACCAGTATTACATTTTGGGCTCCAAGGTATCGTCTCTTCCTCTGTCCTTGTCTATATTTTACAGGTGAAGCTCCTTATAACGGCACCCGTTCGTCCCTCGTAGTCGTAGTAGTAGTAGTGTGTAACCAGTATTACATTTTGAGCTCCAAGGTATCGTCTCTTCCTCTGTCCTTGTCTATATACGCGGTGTAATCTCTTCCTCTGTCCTTGTCTATATTTTAGGGGCGAAGCTCCTTATAGTGGCACCCGTTCGTCCCTCGTAGTCGTAGTAGTAGTAGTGTGTAACCAGTATTACATTTTGACCTCCAAGGTGTCGTCTCTTTCTCTGTCCTTGTCTATATTTTAGGGGCGACGCTCCGTATAGCGGCACCCGTTCGTCCCTCGTAGTCGTAGTAGTAGTAGTGTGTAACCAGTATTACATTTTGGGCTCCAAGGTATCGTCTCTTCCTCTCTCCTTGTCTATATACGCGGTGTAGACTCTTTCTCTGTCCTTGTCTATATTTTACGGGCGAAGCTCCTTACAGCGGCACCCGTTTGTCCCTCGTAGTCGTAGTAGTAGTAGTGTGTAACCAGTATTACATTTTGAGCTCCAAGGTATCGTCTCTTCCTCTGTCCTTGTCTATATACACGGTGTCGTCTCTTCGTCTGTCCTTGTCTATATTTTAGGGACGAAGCTCCTTATAGTGGCACCCGTTCGTCCCTCGTAGTCGTAGTAGTAGTAGTGTGTAACCAGTATTACATTTTGAGCTCCAAAGTGTCGTTGCTTCCTCTGTCCTTGTCTATATTTTAGGGGCGACGCTCCTTATTGCGGCACCCGTTCGTCCCTCGTAGTCGTAGTAGTAGTAGTGTGTAACCAGTATTACATTTTGAGCTCCAAAGTGTCGTCGCTTCCTCTGTCCTTGTCTATATTTTAGGGGCGACGCTCCTTATTGCGGCACCCGTTCGTCCCTCGTAGTCGTAGTAGTAGTAGTGTGTAACCAGTATTACATTTTGAGCTCCAAAGTGTCGTCGCTTCCTCTGTCCTTGTCTATATTTTAGGGGCGACGCTCCTTATAGCGGCACCCGTTCGTCCCTCGTAGTCGTAGTAGTAGTAGTGTGTAACCAGTATTACATTTTGAGCTTCAAAGTGTCGTCGCTTCCTCTGTCCTTGTCTATATTTTAGGGTCGACGCTCCTTATAGCGGCACCCGTTCGTCCCTCGTAGTCGTAGTAGTAGTAGTGTGTAACCAGTATTACATTTTGAGCTCCAAGGTATCGTTTATTGCTCTGTCCTTGTCTATATACGCGGTGTCGTCTCTTCCTCTGTCCTTGTCTATATTTTAGGGGGAAGCTCCTTATAGCGGCACCCGTTCGTCCCTCGTAGTCGTAGTAGTAGTAGTGGGTAACCAGTATTACATTTTGAGCTCCAAGGTATCGTTCCTTCCTCATTCCTTGTCTATATACGCGGTGTCGTCTCTTCTTCTGTCCTTGTCTATATTTTAGGGGCGAAGCTCCTTATAGTGGCACCCGTTCGTCCCTCGTAGTCGTAGTAGTAGTAGTGTGTAACCAGTATTACATTTTGAGCTCCAAGGTGTCATTTCTTCCTCTGTCCTTGTCTATATACGCGGTGTCGTCTCTTCTTCTGTCCTTGTCTATATTTTAGAGGTGACGCTCCTTATAGCGGCACCTGTTCGTCCCTCGTAGTCGTAGTAGTAGTAGTGTGTAACCAGTATTACATTTTGAGCTCCAAGGTGTCGTCTCTTCCTCTGCCCTTGTCTATATTTTAGGGGCGACGCTCCTTATAACGGCACCCGTTCGTCCCACGTAGTCGTAGTAGTAGTAGTGTGTAACCAGTATTACATTTTGAGCTCCAAGGTATCGTCTCTTCCTCTGTCCTTGTCTATATACGCGGTGTCGTCTCTTCCTCTGTCCTTGTCTATATTTTAGGGGCGAAGCTCCTTATAGTGGCACCCGTTCGTCCCTCGTAGTCGTAGTAGTAGTAGTGTGTAACCAGTATTACATTTTGAGCTCCAAAGTGTCGTCGCTTCCTCTGTCCTTGTCTATATTTTAGGGGCGACGCTCCTTATTGCGGCACCCGTTCGTCCCTCGTAGTCGTAGTAGTAGTAGTGTGTAACCAGTATTGCAATTTGGGCTCCAAGGTATCGTCTCTTCCTCTGTCCTTGTCTTTATACGCGGTGTAGTCTCTTTCTCTGTCCTTGTCTATATCTTACGGGCGAAGCTCCTTACAGCGGCACCCGTTTGTCCCTCGTAGTCGTAGTAGTAGTAGTGTGTAACCAGTATTACATTTTGAGCTCCAAGGTATTGTCTCTTCTTCTGTCCTTGTCTATATACGCGGGGTCGTCTCTTCCTCTGTCCTTGTCTATATTTTAGGGGCGAAGCTCCTTGTAGTGGCACCCGTTCGTCCCTCGTAGTCGTAGTAGTAGTAGTGTGTAACCAGTATTACATTTTGAGCTCCAAAGTGTCGTCGCTTCCTCTGTCCTTGTCTATATTTTAGGGGCGACGCTCCTTATTGCGGCACCCGTTCGTCCCTCGTAGTCGTAGTAGTAGTAGTGTGTAACCAGTATTACATTTTGAGCTCCAAAGTGTCGTCGCTTCCTCTGTCCTTGTCTATATTTTAGGGGCGACGCTCCTTATAGCGGCACCCGTTCGTCCCTCGTAGTCGTAGTAGTAGTAGTGTGTAACCAGTATTACATTTTGAGCTCCAAGGTATCGTTTATTGCTCTGTCCTTGTCTATATACGCGGTGTCGTCTCTTCCTCTGTCCTTGTCTATATTTTAAGGGGAAGCTCCTTATAGCGGCACCCGTTCGTCCCTCGTAGTCGTAGTAGTAGTAGTGGGTAACCAGTATTATATTTGAGCTCCAAGGTATCGTTTCTTCCTCTGTCCTTGTCTATATACGCGGTGTCGTCTCTTCTTCTGTCCTTGTCTATATTTTAGGGGCGAAGCTCCTTACAGCTGCACCCGTTTGTCCCTCGTAGTCGTAGTAGTAGTAGTGTGTAACCAGTATTACATTTTGAGCTGCAAGGTATCGTCTCTTCCTCTGTCCTTGTCTATATACGCGGTGTCGTCTCTTCCTCTGTCCTTGTCTATATTTTAGGGGCGAAGCTCCTTATAGTGGCACCCGTTCGTCCCTCGTAGTCGTAGTAGTAGTAGTGTGTAACCAGTATTACATTTTGAGCTCCAAGGTGTCGTTTCTTCCTCTGTCCTTGTCTATATAGGCGGTGTCGTCTCTTCTTCTGTCCTTGTCTATATTTTAGGGGCGACGCTCCTTATAGCGGCACCCGTTCGTCCCTCGTAGTCGTAGTAGTAGTAGTGTGTAACCAGTATTACAATTTGAGCTCCAAAGTGTCGTCTCTTCCTCTGTCCTTGTCTATATTTTAGGGGCGACGCTCCTTATAGCGGCACCCGTTCGTCCCTCGTAGTCGTAGTAGTAGTAGTGTGTAACCAGTATTACATTTTGAGCTCAAAGGTATCGTCTCTTCCTCTGTCCTTGTCTATATACGCGGTGTCGTCTCTTCCTCTGTCCTTGTCTATATTTTAGGGGCGATGCTCCTTATAGTGGCACCCGTTCATCCCTCGTAGTCGTTGTAGTAGTTGTGGGTAACCAGTATTACATTTTGAGCTCCAAGGTATCGTTTCTTCCTCTGTCCTTGTCTATATACGCGGTGTCGTCTCTTCTTCTGTCCTTCTCTATATTTTAGGGGCGAAGCTCCTTACAGCTGCACCCGTTTGTCCCTCGTAGTCGTAGTAGTAGTAGTGTGTAACCAGTATTACATTTTGGGCTCCAAGGTATCGTCTCTTCCTCTGTCCTTGTCTATATACGCGGTGTAGTCTCTTTCTCTGTCCATGTCTATATTTTACGGGCGAAGTTCCTTACAGCGGCACCCGTTCGTCCCTCGTAGTCGTAGTAGTAGTAGTGTGTAACCAGTATTACAATTTGAGCTCCAAAGTGTCGTCGCTTCCTCTGTCCTTGTCTATATTTTAGGGGCAACGCTCCTTATTGCCGCACCCGTTCGTCCCTCATAGTCGTAGTAGTAGTAGTGTGTAACCAGTATTACATTTTGAGCTCCAAAGTGTCGTCGCTTCCTCTGTCCTTGTCTATATTTTAGGGGCGACGCTCCTTATTGCGGCACCCGTTCGTCCCTCGTAGTGGTAGTAGTAGTAGTGTGTAACCAGTATTACATTTTGAGCTCCAAAGTGTCGTCGCTTCCTCTGTCCTTGTCTATATTTTAGGGGCGACGCTCCTTATAGCGGCACTCGTTCGTCCCTCGCAGTCGTAGTAGTAGTAGTGTGTAACCAGTATTACATTTTGAGCTCCAAGGTATCGTTTATTGCTCTGTCCTTGTCTATATACGCGGTGTCGTCTCTTCCTCTGTCCTTGTCTATATTTTAGGGGGAAGCTCCTTATAGCGGCAGGCGTTCGTCCCTCGTAGTCGTAGTAGTAGTAGTGTGTAACCAGTATTACAATTTGAGCTCCAAGGTATCGTCTCTTCCTCTGTCCTTGTCTATATACGCGGTGTAATCTCTTTCTCTGTCCATGTCTATATTTTAGGGGCGAAGCTCCTTATAGTGGCACCTGTTCGTCCATCGTAGTCGTAGTAGTAGTAGTGTGTAACCAGTATTACATTTTGACCTCCAAGGTGTCATCTCTTTCTCTGTCCTTGTCTATATTTTAGGGGCGACGCTCCTTATAGCGGCACCCGTTCGTCCCTCGTAGTCGTAGTAGTAGTAGTGTGTAACCAGTATTACATTTTGGGCTCCAAGGTATCGTATCTTCCTCTGTCCTTGTCTATATACGCGGTGTAGTCTCTTTCTCTGTCCATGTCTATATTTTACGGGCGAAGCTCCTTACAGCGGCACCCGTTTGTCCCTCGTAGTCGTAGTAGTAGTAGTGTGTAACCACTATTACATTTTGAGCTCCAAGGCATCGTCTCTTCCTCTGTCCTTGTCTATATACGCGGTGTCGTCTCTTCCTCTGTCCTTGTCTATATTTTAGGGGCGAAGCTCCTTATAGTGGCACCCGTTCGTCCCTCGTAATCGTAGTAGTAGTAGTGTGTAACCTGTATTACATTTTGAGCTCCAAAGTGTCGTCGCTTCCTCTGTCCTTGTCTATATTTTAGGGGCGACGCTCCTTATTGCGGCACCCGTTCGTCCCTCGTAGTCGTAGCAGTAGTAGTGTGTAACCAGTATTACATTTTGAGCTCCAAAGTGTCGTCGCTTCCTGTGTCCTTGTCTATATTTTAGGGGCGACGCTCCTTATTGCGGCACCCGTTCGTCCCTCGTAGTCGTAGTAGTAGTAGTGTGTAACCAGTATTACATTTTGAGCTCCAAAGTGTCGTCGCTTCCTCTGTCCTTGTCTATATTTTAGGGGCGACGCTCCTTATAGCGGCACCCGTTCGTCCCTCGTAGTCGTAGTAGTAGTAGTGTGTAACCAGTATTACATTTTGAGCTCCAAAGTGTCGTCGCTTCCTCTGTCCTTGTCTATATTTTAGGGGCGACGCTCCTTATAGCGGCACCCGTTCGTCCCTCGTAGTCGTAGTAGTAGTAGTGTGTAACCAGTATTACATTTTGAGCTCCAAGGTATCGTTTATTGCTCTGTCCTTGTCTATAT
This sequence comes from Rhipicephalus annulatus, assembly GCA_013436015.1. Lineage (NCBI taxonomy): Eukaryota > Metazoa > Arthropoda > Arachnida > Ixodida > Ixodidae > Rhipicephalus > Rhipicephalus annulatus. The sequence continues at coordinate 171,398 of WOVY01000621.1, forward strand.
ACGCGGTGTCGTCTCTTCCTCTGTCCTTGTCTATATTTTAGGGGGAAGCTCCTTATAGCGGCACCCGTTCGTCCCTCGTAGTCGTAGTAGTAGTAGTGGGTAACCAGTATTACATTTTGAGCTCCAAGGTATCGTTTCTTCCTCATTCCTTGTCTATATACGCGGTGTCGTCTCTTCTTCTGTCCTTGTCTATATTTTAGGGGCGAACCTCCTTATAGTGGCACCCGTTCGTCCCTCGTAGTCGTAGTAGTAGTAGTGCGTAACCAGTATTACATTTTGAGCTCCAATGTATCGTTTCTTCCTCTGTCCTTGTCTATATACGCGGTGTCGTCTCTTCTTCTGTCCTTGTCTATATTTTAGGGGCGACGCTCCTTATAGCGGCACCCGTTCATCCCTCGTAGTCGTAGTAGTAGTAGTGTGTAACCAGTATTACATTTTGAGCTCCAAGGTGTCGTCTCTTCCTCTGTCCTTGTCTATATTTTAGGGGCGACGCTCCTTATAGCGGCACCCGTTCGTCCCTCGTAGTCGTAGTAGTAGTAGTGTGTAACCAGTATTACATTTTGAGCTGTAAGATGTCGTCTCTTCTTCTGTCCTTGTCTATATTTTAGGGGCGACGCTCCTTATAGCGGCACCCGTTCGCCCCTCGTAGTCGTAGTAGTAGTAGTGGGTAACCAGTATTACATTTTGAGCTCCAAGGTATCGTTTCTTCTTCCTCTGTCCTCGTCTATATACGCGGTGTCGTCTCTTCTTCTGTCCTTTTCTATATTTTAGGGGCGAAGCTCCTTATAGTGGCACCCGTTCGTCCCTCGTAGTCGTAGTAGTAGTAGTGTGTAACCAGTATTACATTTTGAGCTCCAAGGGGTCGTTTTCTTCCTCTGTCCTTGTCTATATACGCGGTGTCGTCTCTTCTTCTGTCCTTGTCTATATTTTAGGGGCGACGCTCCTTATAGCGGCACCCGTTCGTCCCTCGTAGTCGTAGTAGTAGTAGTGTGTAACCAGTATTACATTTTGAGCTCCAAAGTGTCGTCTCTTCCTCTGTCCTTGTCTATATTTTAGGGGCGACGCTCCTTATAGCGGCACCCGTTCGTCCCTCGTAGTCGTAGTAGTAGTAGTGTGTAACCAGTATTACATTTTGAGCTCAAAGGTATCGTCCCTTCCTCTGTCCTTGTCTATATACGCGGTGTCGTCTCTTCCTCTGTCCTTGTCTATATTTTAGGGGCGATGCTCCTTATAGTGGCACCCGTTCATCCCTCGTAGTCGTAGTAGTAGAAGTGTGTGTAACCAGTATTACATTTTGACCTCCAAGGTGTCGTCTCTTTCTCTGTCCTTGTCTATATTTTAGGGGCGACGCTCCTTATAGCGGCACCCGTTCGTCCCTCGTAGTCGTAGTAGTAGTAGTGTGAAACCAGTATTGCAATTTGGGCTCCAAGATATCGTCTCTTCCTCTGTCCTTGTCTATATACGCGGTGTAGTCTCTTTCTCTGTCCTTGTATATATTTTACGGGCGAAGCTCCTTACAGCGGAACCCGTTTGTCCCTCGTAGTCGTAGTAGTAGTAGTGTGTAACCAGTATTACATTTTGAGCTCCAAGGTATCGTTTCTTTCCTCTGACCTTGTCTATATACGCGGTGTCGTCTCTTCTTCTGTCCTTGTCTATATTTTAGGGGTGACGCTCCTTATAGTGGCACCCGTTCGTCCCTCGTAGTCGTAGTAGTAGTAGTGTGTAACCAGTATTACATTTTGAGCTCCAAGGTGTCGTCTCTTCCTCTGTCCTTGTCTATATTTTAGGGGTGACGCTCCTTATAGCGGTACCCGTTCGTCCCTCGTAGTCGTAGTAGCAGTAGTGTGTAACCAGTATTACCTTTTGAGCTCCATGATGTCGTCTCTTCCTCTGTCCTTGTCTATATTTTAGGGGCGAAGCTCCTTATAGTGGCACCCGTTCGTCCCTCGTAGTCGTAGTAGTAGTAGTGTGTAACCAGTATTACATTTTGAGCTCCAAAGTGTCGTCGCTTCCTCTGTCCTTGTCTATATTTTAGGGGCGACGCTCCTTATAGCGGCACCCGTTCGTCCTTCGTTGTCGTCGTAGTAGTAGTGTGTAACCAGTATTATATTTTGAGCTCCAAGGTATCGTTTCTTCCTCTGTCCTTGTCTATATATGCGGTGTCGTCTCTTCTTCTGTCCTTGTCTATATTTTAGGGGCGAAGCTCTTTAGAGTGGCACCCGTTCGTCCCTCGTAGTCGTAGTAGTAGTAGTGTGTAACCAGTATTACATTTTGAGCTCCAAGGTATCGTTTTCTTCCTCTGTCCTTGTCTATAGACACGGTGTCGTCTCTTCTTCTGTCCTTGTCTATATTTTAGGGGCGACGCTCCTTATAGTGGCACCCGTTCGTCCCTCGTAGTCGTAGTAGTAATAGTGTGTAACCAGTATTACATTTTGAGCTCCAAGGTGTCGTCTCTTCCTCTGTCCTTGTCTATATTTTAGGGGCGACGCTCCTTATAGTGGCACCCGTTCGTCCCTCGTAGTCGTAGTAGTAGTAGTGTGTAACCAGTATTACATTTTGAGCTCCAAGATGTCGTCTCTTCCTCTGTCCTTGTCTATATTTTAGGGGCGACGCTCTTTATAGCGGCACCCATTCGCCCCTCGTAGTCGTAGTAGTAGTAGTGTGTAACCACTATTACATTTTGACCACCAAGGGGTCGTCTCTTCCTCTGTCCTTGTCTATATACGCGATGTCGTCTCTTCCTCTATCCTTGTCTATATTTTAGGGGCGAAGCTCCTTATAGCGGCACCTTTTCGTCCCTCGTAGTCATAGTAGTAGTAGTGTGTAGCCAGTATTACATTTTGAGCTCCAAGGTATCGTATCTTCCTCTGTCCTTGTATATATACGCGGTGTCGTCTCTTTCTCTGTCCTTGTCTATATTTTAGGGGCGAAGCTCCTTATAGCGGCACCCGTTCGTCACTCGTAGTCGTTGTTGTAGTAGTGTGTAACCAGTATTACATTTTGAGCTCCAAGGTATCGTCTCTTCCTCTGTCCTTGTCTATATACGCGGTGTCGTCTCTTCCTCTGTCCTTGTCTATATTTTAGGGGCGAAGCTCCTTATAGTGGCACCCGTTCGTCCCTCGTAGTCGTAGTAGTAGTAGTGTGTAACCTGTATTACATTTTGAGCTCCAAAGTGTCGTCGCTTCCTCTGTCCTTGTCTATATTTTAGGGGCGACGCTCCTTATTGCGGCACCCGTTCGTCCTTCGTAGTCGTAGTAGTAGTAGTGTGTAACCAGTATTACATTTTGAGCTCCAAAGTTTCGTCGCTTCCTCTGTCCTTGTCTATATTTCAGGGGCGACGCTCCTTATTGCGGCACCCGTTCGTCCCTCGTAGTCGTAGTAGTAGTAGTGTGTAACCAGTATTACATTTGAGCTCCAAAGTGTCGTCGCTTCCTCTGTCCGTGTCTATATTTTAGGGGCGACGCTCCTTATAGCGGCACCCGTTCGTCCCTCGTAGTCGTAGTAGTAGTAGTGTGTAACCAGTATTACATTTTGAGCTCCAAGGTATCGTTTATTGCTCTGTCCTTATCTATATACGCGGTGTCGTCTCTTCCTCTGTCCTTGTCTATATTTTAGGGGCAAGCTCCTTATAGCGGCACCCGTTCGTCCCTCGTAGTCGTAGTAGTAGTAGTGGGTAACCAGTATTACATTTTGAGCTCCAAGGTATCGTTTCTTCTTCCTCATTCCTTGTCTATATACGCGGTGTCGTCTCTTCTTCTGTCCTTGTCTATATTTTAGGGGCGAACCTCCTTATAGTGGCACCCGTTCGTCCCTCGTAGTCGTAGTAGTAGTAGTGCGTAACCAGTATTACATTTTGAGCTCCAATGTATCGTTTCTTCCTCTGTCCTTGTCTATATACGCGGTGTCGTCTCTTCTTCTGTCCTTGTCTATATTTTAGGGGGCGAAGCTCCTTATAGTGGCACCCGTTCGTCCCTCGTAGTCGTAGTAGTAGTAGTTTGTAACCAGTATTACATTTTGAGCTCCAAAGTGTCGTCGCTTCCTCTGTCCTTGTCTATATTTTAGGGGCGACGCTCCTTATAGCGGCACCCGTTCGTCCCTCGTAGTCGTAGTAGTAGTATTGTGTAACCAGTATTACATTTTGAGCTCCAAGGTATCGTTTCTTCCTCTGTCCTTGTCTATATACGCGGTGTCGTCTCTTCCTCTGTCCTTGTCTATATTTTAGGGGGAAGCTCCTTATAGTGGCACCCGTTCGTCCCTCGTAGTCGTAGTAGTAGTAGTGGGTAACCAGTATTACATTTTGAGCTCCAAGGTATCGTTCTTTCCTCTGTCCTTGTCTATATACGCGGTGTCGTCTCTTCTTCTGTCCTTGTCTATATTTTAGGGGTGACGCTCCTTATAGTGGCACCCGTTCGTCCCTCGTAGTCGTAGTAGTAGTAGTGTGTAACCAGTATTACATTTTGAGCTCCAAGGTATCGTCCTCTTCCTCTGTCCTTGTCTATATTTTAGGGGTGACGCTCCTTATAGCGGTACCCGTTCGTCTCCCTCGTAGTCGTAGTAGCAGTAGTGTGTAACCAGTATTACCTTTTGAGCTCCAAGATGTCGTCTCTTCCTCTGTCCTTGTCTATATTTTAGGGGCGAAGCTCCTTATAGTGGCACCCGTTCGTCCCTCGTAGTCGTAGTAGTAGTAGTGTGTAACCAGTATTACATTTTGAGCTCCAAAGTGTCGTCGCTTCCTCTGTCCTTGTCTATATTTTAGGGGCGACGCTCCTTATAGCGGCACCCGTTCGTCCTTCGTTGTCGTCGTAGTAGTAGTGTGTAACCAGTATTATATTTTGAGCTCCAAGGTATCGTTTCTTCCTCTGTCCTTGTCTATATATGCGGTGTCGTCTCTTCTTCTGTCCTTGTCTATATTTTAGGGGCGAAGCTCTTTAGAGTGGCACCCGTTCGTCCCTCATAGTCGTAGTAGTAGTAGTGTGTAACCAGTATTACATTTTGAGCTCCAAGGTATCGTTTCTTCTTCCTCTGTCCTTGTCTATAGACACGGTGTCGTCTCTTCTTCTGTCCTTGTCTATATTTTAGGGGCGACGCTCCTTATAGTGGCACCCGTTCGTCCCTCGTAGTCGTAGTAGTAATAGTGTGTAACCAGTATTACATTTTGAGCTCCAAGATGTCGTCTCTTCCTCTGTCCTTGTCTATATTTTAGGGGCGACGCTCCTTATAGCGGCACCCATTCGCCCCTCGTAGTCGTAGTAGTAGTAGTGTGTAACCACTATTACATTTTGACCACCAAGGGGTCGTCTCTTCCTCTGTCCTTGTCTATATACGCGATGTCGTCTCTTCCTCTATCCTTGTCTATATTTTAGGGGCGAAGCTCCTTATAGCGGCACCTGTTCGTCCCTCGTAGTCATAGTAGTAGTAGTGTGTAGCCAGTATTACATTTTGAGCTCCAAGGTATCGTATCTTCCTCTGTCCTTGTCTATATACGCGGTGTCGTCTCTTTCTCTGTCCTTGTCTATATTTTAGGGGCGAAGCTCCTTATAGCGGCACCCGTTCGTCACTCGTAGTCGTTGTTGTAGTAGTGTGTAACCAGTATTACATTTTGAGCTCCAAGGTATCATCTCTTCCTCTGTCCTTGTCTATATACGCGGTGTCGTCTCTTCCTCTGTCCTTGTCTATATTTTAGAGGCGAAGCTCCTTATAGCGGCACCCGTTCGTCCCTCGTAGTCTTAGTAGTAGTAGTGTGTAACCTGTATTACATTTTGAGCTCCAAAGTGTCGTCGCTTCCTCTGTCCTTGTCTATATTTTAGGGGCGACGCTCCTTATTGCGGCACCCGTTCGTCCTTCGTAGTCGTAGTAGTAGTAGTGTGTAACCAGTATTACATTTTGAGCTCCAAAGTGTCGTCGCTTCCTCTGTCCTTGTCTATATTTCAGGGGCGACGCTCCTTATTGCGAAACCCGTTCGTCCCTCGTAGTCGTAGTAGTAGTAGTGTGTAACCAGTATTACATTTTGAGCTCCAAGGTGTCATTTCTTCCTCTGTCCTTGTCTATATACGCGGTGTCGTCTCTTCTTCTGTCCTTGTCTATATTTTAGAGGTGACGCTCCTTATAGCGGCACCTGTTCGTCCCTCGTAGTCGTATAGTAGTAGTGTGTAACCAGTATTACATTTTGAGCTCCAAGGTGTCGTCTCTTCCTCTGCCCTTGTCTATATTTTAGGGCGACGCTCCTTATAACGGCACCCGTTCGTCCCACGTAGTCGTAGTAGTAGTAGTGTGTAACCAGTATTACATTTTGAGCTCCAAGGTATCGTCTCTTCCTCTGTCCTTGTCTATATACGCGGTGTCGTCTCTTCCTCTGTCCTTGTCTATATTTTAGGGGCGAAGCTCCTTATAGTGGCACCCGTTCGTCCCTCGTAGTCGTAGTAGTAGTAGTGTGTAACCAGTATTACATTTTGAGCTCCAAAGTGTCGTCGCTCCTCTGTCCTTGTCTATATTTTAGGGGCGACGCTCCTTATTGCGGCACCCGTTCGTCCCTCGTAGTCGTAGTAGTAGTAGTGTGTAACCAGTATTGCAATTTGGGCTCCAAGGTATCGTCTCTTCCTCTGTCCTTGTCTTATATACGCGGTGTAGTCTCTTTCTCTGTCCTTGTCTATATCTTACGGGCGAAGCTCCTTACAGCGGCACCCGTTTGTCCCTCGTAGTCGTAGTAGTAGTAGTGTGTAACCAGTATTACATTTTGAGCTCCAAGGTATTGTCTCTTCCTTCTGTCCTTGTCTATATACGCGGGGGTCGTCTCTTCCTCTGTCCTTGTCTATATTTTAGGGGCGAAGCTCCTTATAGGGCACCCGTTCGTCCCTCGTAGTCGTAGTAGTAGTAGTGTGTAACCAGTATTACATTTTGAGCTCCAAAGTGTCGTCGCTTCATCTGTCCTTGTCTATATTTTAGGGGCGACGCTCCTTATTGCGGCACCCGTTCGTCCCTCGTAGTCGTAGTAGTAGTAGTGTGTAACCAGTATTACATTTTGAGCTCCAAAGTGTCGTCGCTTCCTCTGTCCTTGTCTATATTTTAGGGGCGACGCTCCTTATAGCGGCACCCGTTCGTCCCTCGTAGTCGTAGTAGTAGTAGTGTGTAACCAGTATTACATTTTGAGCTCCAAGGTATCGTTTATTGCCTCTGTCCTTGTCCTATATACGCGGTGTCGTCTCTTTCCTCTGTCCTTGTCTATATTTTAGGGGCGAAGCTCCTTATAGCGGCACCCGTTCGTCCCTCGTAGTCGTAGTAGTAGTAGTGTGTAACCAGTATTATATTTGAGCTCCAAGGTATCGTTCTCTTCCTCTGTCCTGTCTATATACGCGGTGCTGTCCTCTTCCTTCTGTCCTTGTCTATATTTTAGGGGCGAAAGCTCCTTAGAGCGGCACCCGTTTGTCCCTCGTAGTCGTAGTAGTAGTAGTGTTGTAACCAGTATTACATTTTGAGCTCAAGGTATCGTCTCTTCCTCTGTCCTTGTCTATATACGCGGTGTCGTCTCTTCCTCTGTCCTTGTCTATATTTTAGGGGCGAAGCTCCTTATAGTGGCACCCGTTCGTCCCTCGTAGTCGTAGTAGTAGTAGTGTGTAACCAGTATTACATTTTGAGCTCCAAGGTGTCGTTTCTTCCTCTGTCCTTGTCTATATAGGCGGTGTCGTCTCTTCTTCTGTCCTTGTCTATATTTTAGGGGCGACGCTCCTTATAGCGGCACCCGTTCGTCCCTCGTAGTCGTAGTAGTAGTAGTGTGTAACCAGTATTACAATTTTGAGCTCCAAGGTGTCGTCTCTTCCTCTGTCCTTGTCTATATTTTAGGGGCGACGCTCCTTATAGCGGCACCCGTTCGTCCCTCGTAGTCGTAGTAGTAGTAGTGTGTAACCAGTATTACATTTGAGCTCAAAGGTATCGTCCTCTTCCTCTGTCCTTGTCTATATACGCGGTGTCGTCTCTTCCTCTGTCCTTGTCTATATTTTAGGGGCGATGCTCCTTATAGTGGCACCCGTTCATCCCTCGTAGTCGTAGTAGTAGTAGTGGGTAACCAGTATTACATTTTGAGCTCCAAGGTATCGTTTCTTCCTCTGTCCTTGTCTATATACGCGGTGTCGTCTCTTCTCTGTCCTTGTCTATATTTTAGGGGCGAAGCTCCTTACAGCTGCACCCGTTGTCCCTCGTAGTCGTAGTAGTAGTAGTGTGTAACCAGTATTACATTTTGGGCTCCAAGGTATCGTCCTCTCCTCTGTCCTTGTCTATATACGCGGTGTAGTCTCTTTCTCCTGTCCTGTCTATATTTTACGGGCGAAGCTCCTTACAGCGGCACCCGTTCGTCCCTCGTAGTCGTAGTAGTAGTAGTGTGTAACCAGTATTACCAATTTTGAGCTCCAAGGTTCGTCTTTTCCTCTGTCGCTTGTCTATATTTTAAGATGCTACGCTCCTTATAGTCGGCACCCCGGTCAGTCCCTCGTAGTCGTAGTAGTAGTAGTGTGTAACCATTATTACTTTTGTTCTCCAAGATTCTCGTGCTTTCTCTTCCTCTTCCTTGTCCTATATTTGTATAGGGGCGACGCTCCTTATAGCGGCACCCGTTCGTCCCTCGTAGTCGTAGTAGTAGTAGTAGTGTGTAACCAGTATTACATTTTGAGCTCAAAGGTATCGTCTCTTCCTCTGTCCTTGTCTATATACGCGGTGTCGTCTCTTCCTCTGTCCTTGTCTATATTTTAGGGGCGATGCTCCTTATAGTGGCACCCGTTCATCCCTCGTAGTCGTAGTAGTAGTAGTGGGTAACCAGTATTACATTTTGAGCTCCAAGGTATCGTTTCTTCCTCTGTCCTTGTCTATATACGCGGTGTCGTCTCTTCTTCTGTCCTTGTCTATATTTTAGGGGCGAAGGTCCTTACAGCTGCACCCGTTTGTCCCTCGTAGTCGTAGTAGTAGTAGTGTGTAACCAGTATTACATTTTGGGCTCCAAGGTATCGTCTCTTCCTCTGTCCTTGTCTATAATCGCGGTGTAGTCTCTTTCTCTGTCCATGTCTATATTTTACGGGCGAAGCTCCTTACAGCGGCACCCGTTCGTCCCTCGTAGTCATAGTAGTAGTAGTGTGTAACCAGTATTACAATTTGAGCTCCAAAGTGTCGTCGCTTCCTCTGTCCTTGTCTATACTTTAGGGGCGACGCTCCTTATAGCGGCACCCTTTCGACCCTCGTAGTCGTAGTAGTAGTAGTGTGTAACCAGTATTACATTTTGAGCTCCAAAGTGTCGTCGCTTCCTCTGTCCTTGTATATATTTTAGGGTCGACGCTCCTTATAGCGGCACCCGTTCGTCCCTTGTAGTCGTAGTAGTAGTAGTGTGTAACCAGTATTACAATTTGAGCTCCAAGGTATCGTTTATTGCTCTGTCCTTGTCTATATACGCGGTGTCGTCTCTTTCTCTGTCCTTGTCTATATTTTAGGGGGAAGCTCCTTATAGCGGCACCCGTTCGTCCCTCGTAGTCGTAGTAGTAGTAGTGGGTAACCAGTATTACATTTTGAGCTCCAAGGTGTCGTCTTTTCCTCTGTCCTTGTCTATATTTTAGATGCGACGCTCCTTATAGCGGCACCCGTTCGTCCCTCGTAGTCGTAGTAGTAGTAGTGTGTAACCAGTATTACATTTTGTGCTCCAAGATGTCTTCTCTTCCTCTGTCCTTGTCTATATTTTAGGGGCGACGCTCCTTATAGCGGCACCCGTTCGCCCCTCGTAGTCGTAGTAGTAGTAGTGGGTAACCAGTATTACATTTTGAGCTCCAAAGTATCGTTTCTTCCTCTGTCCTCGTCTATATACGCTGTGTCGTCTCTTCTTCTGTCCTTGTCTATATTTTAGGGGCGAAGCTCCTTATAGTGGCACCCGTTCGTCCCTCGTAGTCGTAGTAGTAGTAGTGTGTAACCAGTATTACATTTTGAGCTCCAAGGTGTCATTTCTTCCTCTGTCCTTGTCTATATACGCGGTGTCGTCTCTTCTTCTGTCCTTGTCTATATTTTAGGGGCAACGCTCCTTATAGCGGCACCCGTTCGTCCCTCGTAGTCGTAGTAGTAGTAGTGTGTAACCAGTATTACATTTTGAGCTCCAAGGTGTCGTCTCTTCCTCAGCCCTTGTCTATATTTTAGGGGCGACGCTCCTTATAGCGGCACCCGTTCGTCCCACGTAGTCGTAGTAGTAGTAGTGTGTAACCAGTATTACATTTTGAGCTCCAAGGTATCGTCTCTTCCTCTGTCCTTGTCTATATACGCGGTTTCGTCTCTTCCTCTGTCCTTGTCTATATTTTAGTTCGATGCTCCTTATAGTGGCACCCGTTCGTCCCACGTAGTCGTAGTAGTAGTAGTGTGTAACCAGTATTACATTTTGGGCTCCAAGGTATCGTCTCTTCCTCTGTCCTTGTCTATATTTTACGGGCGAAGCTCCTTATAGCGGCACCCGTTCGTCCCTCGTAGTCGTAGTAGTAGTAGTGTGTAACCAGTATTACATTTTGAGCTCCAAGGTATCGTGTCTTCCTCTGTCCTTGTCTATATACGCGGTGTCGTCTGTTCCTTTGTCCTTGTCTATATTTTAGGGGCGAAGCTCCTTATAGTGGCACCCGTTCGTCCCTCGTAGTCGTAGTAGTAGAAGTGTGTGTAACCAGTATTGCAATTTGGGCTCCAAGGTATCGTCTCTTCCTCTGTCCTTGTCTATATACGCGGTGTAGTCTCTTTCTCTGTCCTTGTCTATATTTTACGGGCGAAGCTCCTTACATCGGCACCCGTTTGTCCCTCGTAGTCGTAGTAGTAGTAGTGTGTAACCAGTATTACATTTTGAGCTCCAAGGTATCGTCTCTTCCTCTGTCCTTGTCTATATACGCGGGGTCGTCTCTTCCTCTGTCCTTGTCTATATTTTAGGGGCGAAGCTCCTTATAGTGGCACCCGTTCGTCCCTCGTAGTCGTAGTAGTAGTGTGTAACCAGTATTACATTTTGAGCTCCAAAGTGTCGTCGCTTCCTCTGTCCTTGTCTATATTTTAGGGGCGACGCTCCTTATTGCGGCACCCGTTCGTCCCTCGTAGTCGTAGTAGTAGTAGTGTGTAACCAGTATTACATTTTGAGCTCCAAAGTGTCGTCGCTTCCTCTGTTATTGTCTATATTTTAGGGGCGACGCTCCTTGTAGCGGCACCCGTTCGTCCCTCGTAGTCGTAGTAGTAGTAGTGTGTAACCAGTATTACATTTTGAGCTCCAAGGTATCGTTTATTGCTCTGTCCTTGTCTATATACGCGGTGTCGTCTCTTCCTCTGTCCTTGTCTATATTTTAGGGGGAAGCTCCTTATAGCGGCACCCGTTCGTCCCTCGTAGTCGTAGTAGTAGTAGTGGGTAACCAGTATTACATTTTGAGCTCCAAGGTATCGTTTCTTCCTCTGTCCTTGTCTATATACGCGGTGTCGTCTCTTCTTCTGTCCTTGTCTATATTTTAGGGGCGACGCTCCTTATAGCGGCACCCGTTCGTCCCTCGTAGTCGTAGTAGTAGTAGTGTGTAACCAGTATTACATTTTGAGCTCCAAAGTGTCGTCGCTTCCTCTGTCCTTGTATATATTTTAGGGTCGACGCTCCTTATAGCGGCACCCGTTCGTCCCTCGTAGTCGTAGTAGTAGTAGTGTGTAACCAGTATTACAATTTGAGCTCCAAGGTATCGTTTATTGCTCTGTCCTTGTCTATATACGCGGTGTCGTCTCTTCCTCTGTCCTTGTCTATATTTTAGGGGGAAGCTCCTTATAGCGATACCCGTTCGTCCCTCGTAGTCGTAGTAGTAGTAGTGGGTAACCAGTATTACATTTTGAGCTCCAAGGTATCGTTCCTTCCTCATTCCTTGTCTATATACACGGTGTCGTCTCTTCTTCTGTCCTTGTCTATATTTTAGGGGCAAAGCTCCTTATAGTGGCACCCGTTCGTCCCTCGTAGTCGTAGTAGTAGTAGTGCGTAACCAGTATTACATTTTGAGCTCCAATGTATCGTTTCTTCCTCTGTCCTTGTCTATATACGCGGTGTCGTCTCTTCTTCTATCCTTGTCTATATTTTAGGGGCGACGCTCCTTATAGCGGCACCCATTCGTCCCTCGTAGTCGTAGTAGTAGTAGTGTGTAACCAGTATTACATTTTGAGCTCCAAGGTGTCGTCTCTTCCTCTGTCCTTGTCTATATTTTAGATGCGACGCTCCTAATAGCGGCACCCGTTCGTCCCTCGTAGTCGTAGTAGTAGTAGTGTGTAACCAGTATTACATTTTGAGCTCCAAGATGTCGTCTCTTCCTCTGTCCTTGTCTATATTTTAGGGGCGACGCTCCTTATAGCGGCACCCGTTCGCCCCTCGTAGTCGTAGTAGTAGTAGTGGTTAACCAGTATTACAATTTGAGCTCCAAAGTATCGTTTCTTCCTCTGTCCTCGTCTATATACGCGGTGTCGTCTCTTCTTCTGTCCTTGTCTATATTTTAGGGGCGAAGCTCCTTATAGTGGCACCCGTTCGTCCCTCGTAGTCGTAGTAGTAGTAGTGTGTAACCAGTATTACATTTTGATCTCCAAGGTGTCATTTCTTCCTCTGTCCTTGTCTATATACGCGGTGTCGTCTCTTCTTCTGTCCTTGTCTATATTTTAGGGGCGACGCTCCTTATAGCGGCACCCGTTCGTCCCTCGTAGTCGTAGTAGTAGTAGTGTGTAACCAGTATTACATTTTGAGCTCCAAGGTGTCGTCTCTTCCTCTGCCCTTGTCTATATTTTAGGGGCGACGCTCCTTATAGCGGCACCCGTTCGTCCCACGTAGTCGTAGTAGTAGTAGTGTGTAACCAGTATTACATTTTGAGCTCCAAGGTATCGTCTCTTCCTCTGTCCTTGTCTATATACGCGGTGTCGTCTCTTCCTCTGTCCTTGTCTATATTTTACGGGCGAAGCTCCTTATAGCGGCACCCGTTCGTCCCTCGTATTCGTAGTAGTAGTAGTGTGTAACCAGTATTACATTTTGAGCTCCAAGGTATCGTGTCTTCCTCTGTCCTTGTCTATATACGCGGTGTCGTCTGTTCCTTTGTCCTTGTCTATATTTTAGGGGCGAAGCTCCTTATAGTGGCACCCGTTCATCCCTCGTAGTCGTAGTAGTAGAAGTGTGTGTAACCAGTATTACATTTTGACCTCCAAGGTGTCGTCTCTTTCTGTGTCCTTGTCTATATTTTAGGGGCGACGCTCCTTATAGCGGAACCCGTTCGTCCCTCGTAGTCGTAGTAGTAGTAGTGTGTAACCAGTATTGCAATTTGGGCTCCAAGGTATCGTCTCTTCCTCTGTCCTTGTCTATATACGCGGTGTAGTCTCTTTCTCTGTCCTTGTCTATATTTTACGGGCGAAGCTCCTTACAGCGGCACCCGTTTGTCCCTCGTAGTCGTAGTAGTAGTAGTGTGTAACCAGTATTACATTTTGAGCTCCAAGGTATCGTCTCTTCCTCTGTCCTTGTCTATATACGCGGGGTCGTCTCTTCCTCTGTCCTTGTCTATATTTTAGGGGCGAAGCTCCTTATAGTGGCACCCGTTCGTCTCTCGTAGTCGTAGTAGTAGTGTGTAACCAGTATTACATTTTGAGCTCCAAAGTGTCGTCGCTTCATCTGTCCTTGTCTATATTTTAGGGGCGACGCTCCTTATTGCGGCACCCGTTCGTCCCTCGTAGTCGTAGTAGTAGTAGTGTGTAACCAGTATTACATTTTGAGCTCCAAAGTGTCGTCGCTTCCTCTGTCCTTGTCTATATTTTAGGGGCGACGCTCCTTATAGCGGCACCCGTTCGTCCCTCGTAGTCGTAGTAGTAGTAGTGTGTAACCAGTATTACATTTTGAGCTCCAAGGTGTCGTTTCTTCCTCTGTCCTTGTCTATATACGCGGTGTCGTCTCTTCTTCTGTCCTTGTCTATATTTTAGGGGCGACGCTCCTTATAGCGGCACCCGTTCGTCCCTCGTAGTCGTAGTAGTAGTAGTGTGTAACCAGTATTACATTTTGAGCTCCAAAGTGTCGTCTCTTCCTCTGTCCTTGTCTATATTTTAGGGGCGACGCTCCTTATAGCGGCACCCGTTCGTCCCTCGTAGTTTGTAGTAGTAGTAGTGTGTAACCAGTATTACATTTTGAGCTCAAAGGTATCGTCTCTTCCTCTGTCCTTGTCTATATACGCGGTGTCGTCTCTTCCTCTGTCCTTGTCTATATTTTAGGGGCGATGCTCCTTATAGTGGCACCCGTTCATCCCTCGTAGTCGTAGTAGTAGTAGTGGGTAACCAGTATTGCAATTTGGGCTCCAAGGTATCGTCTCTTCCTCTGTCCTTGTCTATATACGCGGTGTAGTCTCTTTCTCTGTCCTTGTCTATATTTTACGGGCGAAGCTCCTTACAGCGGCACCCGTTTGTCCCTCGTAGTCGTAGTAGTAGTAGTGTGTAACCAGTATTACATTTTGAGCTCCAAGGTATCGTCTCTTCCTCTGTCCTTGTCTATATACGCGGGGTCGTCTCTTCCTCTGTCCTTGTCTATATTTTAGGGGCGAAGCTCCTTATAGTGGCACCCGTTCGTCCCTCGTAGTCGTAGTAGTAGTGTGTAACCAGTATTACATTTTGAGCTCCAAAGTGTCGTCGCTTCCTCTGTCCTTGTCTATATTTTAGGGGCGACGCTCCTTATTGCGGCACCCGTTCGTCCCTCGTAGTCGTAGTAGTAGTAGTAGTGTGTAACCAGTATTACATTTTGAGCTCCAAAGTGTCGTCGCTTCCTCTGTTATTGTCTATATTTTAGGGGCGACGCTCCTTATAGCGGCACCCGTTCGTCCCTCGTAGTCGTAGTAGTAGTAGTGTGTAACCAGTATTACATTTTGAGCTCCAAGGTATCGTTTATTGCTCTGTCCTTGTCTATATACGCGGTGTCGTCTCTTCCTCTGTCCTTGTCTATATTTTAGGGGGAAGCTCCTTATAGCGGCACCCGTTCGTCCCTCGTAGTCGTAGTAGTAGTAGTGGGTAACCAGTATTACATTTTGAGCTCCAAGGTATCGTTTCTTCCTCTGTCCTTGTCTATATACGCACTGTCGTCTCTTCTTCTGTCTTTGTCTATATTTTAGGGGCGAAGCTCCTTATAGTGGCACCCGTTCGTCCCTCGTAGTCGTAGTAGTAGTAGTGTGTAACCAGTATTACATTTTGAGCTCCAAGGTGTCGTTTCTTCCTCTGTCCTTGTCTATATACGCGGTGTCGTCTCTTCTTCTGTCCTTGTCTATATTTTAGGGGCGACGCTCCTTATAGCGGCACCCGTTCGTCCCTCGTAGTCGTAGTAGTAGTAGTGTGTAACCAGTATTACATTTTGAGCTCCAAAGTGTCGTCGCTTCCTCTGTCCTTGTATATATTTTAGGGTCGACGCTCCTTATAGCGGCACCCGTTCGTCCCTCGTAGTCGTAGTAGTAGTAGTGTGTAACCAGTATTACAATTTGAGCTCCAAGGTATCGTTTATTGCTCTGTCCTTGTCTATATACGCGGTGTCGTCTCTTCCTCTGTCCTTGTCTATATTTTAGGGGGAAGCTCCTTATAGCGATACCCGTTCGTCCCTCGTAGTCGTAGTAGTAGTAGTGGGTAACCAGTATTACATTTTGAGCTCCAAGGTATCGTTCCTTCCTCATTCCTTGTCTATATACACGGTGTCGTCTCTTCTTCTGTCCTTGTCTATATTTTAGGGGCAAAGCTCCTTATAGTGGCACCCGTTCGTCCCTCGTAGTCGTAGTAGTAGTAGTGCGTAACCAGTATTACATTTTGAGCTCCAATGTATCGTTTCTTCCTCTGTCCTTGTCTATATACGCGGTGTCGTCTCTTCTTCTATCCTTGTCTATATTTTAGGGGCGACGCTCCTTATAGCGGCACCCATTCGTCCCTCGTAGTCGTAGTAGTAGTAGTGTGTAACCAGTATTACATTTTGAGCTCCAAGGTGTCGTCTCTTCCTCTGTCCTTGTCTATATTTTAGATGCGACGCTCCTAATAGCGGCACCCGTTCGTCCCTCGTAGTCGTAGTAGTAGTAGTGTGTAACCAGTATTACATTTTGAGCTCCAAGATGTCGTCTCTTCCTCTGTCCTTGTCTATATTTTAGGGGCGACGCTCCTTATAGCGGCACCCGTTCGCCCCTCGTAGTCGTAGTAGTAGTAGTGGGTAACCAGTATTACAATTTGAGCTCCAAAGTATCGTTTCTTCCTCTGTCCTCGTCTATATACGCAGGTGTCGTCTCTTCTTCTGTCCTTGTCTATATTTTAGGGGCGAAGCTCCTTATAGTGGCACCCGTTCGTCCCTCGTAGTCGTAGTAGTAGTAGTGTGTAACCAGTATTACATTTTGATCTCCAAGCTGTCATTTCTTCCTCTGTCCTTGTCTATATACGCGGTGTCGTCTCTTCTTCTGTCCTTGTCTATATTTTAGGGGCGACGCTCCTTATAGCGGCACCCGTTCGTCCCTCGTAGTCGTAGTAGTAGTAGTGTGTAACCAGTATTACATTTTGAGCTCCAAGGTGTCGTCTCTTCCTCTGCCCTTGTCTATATTTTAGGGGCGACGCTCCTTATAGCGGCACCCGTTCGTCCCACGTAGTCGTAGTAGTAGTAGTGTGTAACCAGTATTACATTTTGAGCTCCAAGGTATCGTCTCTTCCTCTGTCCTTGTCTATATACGCGGTGTCGTCTCTTCCTCTGTCCTTGTCTATATTTTACGGGCGAAGCTCCTTATAGCGGCACCCGTTCGTCCCTCGTAGTCGTAGTAGTAGTAGTGTGTAACCAGTATTACATTTTGAGCTCCAAGGTATCGTGTCTTCCTCTGTCCTTGTCTATATACGCGGTGTCGTCTGTTCCTTTGTCCTTGTCTATATTTTAGGGGCGAAGCTCCTTATAGTGGCACCCGTTCATCCCTCGTAGTCGTAGTAGTAGAAGTGTGTGTAACCAGTATTACATTTTGACCTCCAAGGTGTCGTCTCTTTCTGTGTCCTTGTCTATATTTTAGGGGCGACGCTCCTTATAGCGGAACCCGTTCGTCCCTCGTAGTCGTAGTAGTAGTAGTGTGTAACCAGTATTGCAATTTGGGCTCCAAGGTATCGTCTCTTCCTCTGTCCTTGTCTATATACGCGGTGTAGTCTCTTTCTCTGTCCTTGTCTATATTTTACGGGCGAAGCTCCTTACAGCGGCACCCGTTTGTCCCTCGTAGTCGTAGTAGTAGTAGTGTGTAACCAGTATTACATTTTGAGCTCCAAGGTATCGTCTCTTCCTCTGTCCTTGTCTATATACGCGGGGTCGTCTCTTCCTCTGTCCTTGTCTATATTTTAGGGGCGAAGCTCCTTATAGTGGCACCCGTTCGTCTCTCGTAGTCGTAGTAGTAGTGTGTAACCAGTATTACATTTTGAGCTCCAAAGTGTCGTCGCTTCATCTGTCCTTGTCTATATTTTAGGGGCGACGCTCCTTATTGCGGCACCCGTTCGTCCCTCGTAGTCGTAGTAGTAGTAGTGTGTAACCAGTATTACATTTTGAGCTCCAAAGTGTCGTCGCTTCCTCTGTCCTTGTCTATATTTTAGGGGCGACGCTCCTTATAGCGGCACCCGTTCGTCCCTCGTAGTCGTAGTAGTAGTAGTGTGTAACCAGTATTACATTTTGAGCTCCAAGGTGTCGTTTCTTCCTCTGTCCTTGTCTATATACGCGGTGTCGTCTCTTCTTCTGTCCTTGTCTATATTTTAGGGGCGACGCTCCTTATAGCGGCACCCGTTCGTCCCTCGTAGTCGTAGTAGTAGTAGTGTGTAACCAGTATTACATTTTGAGCTCCAAAGTGTCGTCTCTTCCTCTGTCCTTGTCTATATTTTAGGGGCGACGCTCCTTATAGCGGCACCCGTTCGTCCCTCGTAGTCGTAGTAGTAGTAGTGTGTAACCAGTATTACATTTTGAGCTCAAAGGTATCGTCTCTTCCTCTGTCCTTGTCTATATACGCGGTGTCGTCTCTTCCTCTGTCCTTGTCTATATTTTAGGGGCGATGCTCCTTATAGTGGCACCCGTTCATCCCTCGTAGTCGTAGTAGTAGTAGTGGGTAACCAGTATTACATTTTGAGCTCCAAGGTATCGTTTCTTCCTCTGTCCTTGTCTATATACGCGGTGTCGTCTCTTCTTCTGTCCTTGTCTATATTTTAGGGGCGAAGGTCCTTACAGCTGCACCCGTTTGTCCCTCGTAGTCGTAGTAGTAGTAGTGTGTAACCAGTATTACATTTTGGGCTCCAAGGTATCGTCTCTTCCTCTGTCCTTGTCTATAATCGCGGTGTAGTCTCTTTCTCTGTCCATGTCTATATTTTACGGGCGAAGCTCCTTACAGCGGCACCCGTTCGTCCCTCGTAGTCGTAGTAGTAGTAGTGTGTAACCAGTATTACAATTTGAGCTCCAAAGTGTCGTCGCTTCCTCTGTCCTTGTCTATACTTTAGGGGCGACGCTCCTTATAGCGGCACCCTTTCGACCCTCGTAGTCGTAGTAGTAGTAGTGTGTAACCAGTATTACATTTTGAGCTCCAAAGTGTCGTCGCTTCCTCTGTCCTTGTATATATTTTAGGGTCGACGCTCCTTATAGCGGCACCCGTTCGTCCCTTGTAGTCGTAGTAGTAGTAGTGTGTAACCAGTATTACAATTTGAGCTCCAAGGTATCGTTTATTGCTCTGTCCTTGTCTATATACGCGGTGTCGTCTCTTTCTCTGTCCTTGTCTATATTTTAGGGGGAAGCTCCTTATAGCGGCACCCGTTCGTCCCTCGTAGTCGTAGTAGTAGTAGTGGGTAACCAGTATTACATTTTGAGCTCCAAGGTATCGTTCCTTCCTCATTCCTTGTCTATATACACGGTGTCGTCTCTTCTTCTGTCCTTGTCTATATTTTAGGGGCAAAGCTCCTTATAGTGGCACCCGTTCGTCCCTCGTAGTCGTAGTAGTAGTAGTGCGTAACCAGTATTACATTTTGAGCTCCAATGTATCGTTTCTTCCTCTGTCCTTGTCTATATACGCGGTGTCGTCTCTTCTTCTATCCTTGTCTATATTTTAGGGGCGACGCTCCTTATAGCGGCACCCGTTCGTCCCTCGTAGTCGTAGTAGTAGTAGTGTGTAACCAGTATTACATTTTGAGCTCCAAGGTGTCGTCTTTTCCTCTGTCCTTGTCTATATTTTAGATGCGACGCTCCTTATAGCGGCACCCGTTCGTCCCTCGTAGTCGTAGTAGTAGTAGTGTGTAACCAGTATTACATTTTGAGCTCCAAGATGTCGTCTCTTCCTCTGTCCTTGTCTATATTTTAGGGGCGACGCTCCTTATAGCGGCACCCGTTCGCCCCTCGTAGTCGTAGTAGTAGTAGTGGGTAACCAGTATTACATTTTGAGCTCCAAAGTATCGTTTCTTCCTCTGTCCTCGTCTATATACGCTTTGTCGTCTCTTCTTCTGTCCTTGTCTATATTTTAGGGGCGAAGCTCCTTATAGTGGCACCCGTTCGTCCCTCGTAGTCGTAGTAGTAGTAGTGTGTAACCAGTATTACATTTTGAGCTCCAAGGTGTCATTTCTTCCTCTGTCCTTGTCTATATACGCGGTGTCGTCTCTTCTTCTGTCCTTGTCTATATTTTAGGGGCAACGCTCCTTATAGCGGCACCCGTTCGTCCCTCGTAGTCGTAGTAGTAGTAGTGTGTAACCAGTATTACATTTTGAGCTCCAAGGTGTCGTCTCTTCCTCAGCCCTTGTCTATATTTTAGGGGCGACGCTCCTTATAGCGGCACCCGTTCGTCCCACGTAGTCGTAGTAGTAGTAGTGTGTAACCATTATTACATTTTGAGCTCCAAGGTATCGTCTCTTCCTCTGTCCTTGTCTATATACGCGGTGTCGTCTCTTCCTCTGTCCTTGTCTATATTTTAGTTCGATGCTCCTTATAGTGGCACCCGTTCGTCCCTCGTAGTCGTAGTAGTAGTAGTGTGTAACCAGTATTACATTTTGGGCTCCAAGGTATCGTCTCTTCCTCTGTCCTTGTCTATATACGCGGCGTCGTCTGTTCCTTTGTCCTTGTCTATATTTTAGGGGCGAAGCTCCTTATAGTGGCACCCGTTCATCCCTCGTAGTCGTAGTAGTAGAAGTGTGTGTAACCAGTATTACATTTTGACCTCCAAGGTGTCGTCTCTTTCTGTGTCCTTGTCTATATTTTAGGGGCGACGCTCCTTATAGCGGAACCCGTTCGTCCCTCGTAGTCGTAGTAGTAGTAGTGTGTAACCAGTATTGCAATTTGGGCTCCAAGGTATCGTCTCTTCCTCTGTCCTTGTCTATATACGCGGTGTAGTCTCTTTCTCTGTCCTTGTCTATATTTTACGGGCGAAGCTCCTTACAGCGGCACCCGTTTGTCCCTCGTAGTCGTAGTAGTAGTAGTGTGTAACCAGTATTACATTTTGAGCTCCAAGGTATCGTCTCTTCCTCTGTCCTTGTCTATATACGCGGGGTCGTCTCTTCCTCTGTCCTTGTCTATATTTTAGGGGCGAAGCTCCTTATAGTGGCACCCGTTCGTCTCTCGTAGTCGTAGTAGTAGTGTGTAACCAGTATTACATTTTGAGCTCCAAAGTGTCGTCGCTTCCTCTGTCCTTGTCTATATTTTAGGGGCGACGCTCCTTATTGCGGCACCCGTTCGTCCCTCGTAGTCGTAGTAGTAGTAGTGTGTAACCAGTATTACATTTTGAGCTCCAAAGTGTCGTCGCTTCCTCTGTCCTTGTCTATATTTTAGGGGCGACGCTCCTTATAGCGGCACCCGTTCGTCCCTCGTAGTCGTAGTAGTAGTAGTGTGTAACCAGTATTACATTTTGAGCTCCAAGGTATCGTTTATTGCTCTGTCCTTGTCTATATACGCGGTGTCGTCTCTTCCTCTGTCCTTGTCTATATTTTAGGGGGAAGCTCCTTATAGCGGCACCCGTTCGTCCCTCGTAGTCGTAGTAGTAGTAGTGGGTAACCAGTATTACATTTTGAGCTCCAAGGTATCGTTTCTTCCTCTGTCCTTGTCTATATACGCGGTGTCGTCTCTTCTTCTGTCCTTGTCTATATTTTAGGGGCGAAGCTCCTTACAGCTGCACCCGTTTGTCCCTCGTAGTCGTAGTAGTAGTAGTGTGTAACCAGTATTACATTTTGAGCTCCAAGGTGTCGTTTCTTCCTCTGTCCTTGTCTATATACGCGGTGTCGTCTCTTCCTCTGTCCTTGTCTATATTTTAGGGGCGAAGCTCCTTATAGTGGCACCCGTTCGTCCCTCGTAGTCGTAGTAGTAGTAGTGTGTAACCAGTATTACATTTTGAGCTCCAAGTTGTCGTTTCTTCCTCTGTCCTTGTCTATATACGCGGTGTCGTCTCTTCTTCTGTCCTTGTCTATATTTTAGGGGCGACGCTCCTTATAGCGGCACCCGTTCGTCCCTCGTAGTCGTAGTAGTAGTAGTGTGTAACCAGTATTACATTTTGAGCTCCAAAGTGTCGTCTCTTCCTCTGTCCTTGTCTATATTTTAGGGGCGACGCTCCTTATAGCGGCACCCGTTCGTCCCTCGTAGTCGTAGTAGTAGTAGTGTGTAACCAGTATTACATTTTGAGCTCAAAGGTATCGTCTCTTCCTCTGTCCTTGTCTATATACGCGGTGTCGTCTCTTCCTCTGTCCTTGTCTATATTTTAGGGGCGATGCTCCTTATAGTGGCACCCGTTCATCCCTCGTAGTCGTAGTAGTAGTAGTGGGTAACCAGTATTACATTTTGAGCTCCAAGGTATCGTTTCTTCCTCTGTGCTTGTCTATATACGCGGTGTCGTCTCTTCTTCTGTCCTTGTCTATATTTTAGGGGCGAAGGTCCTTACAGCTGCACCCGTTTGTCCCTCGTAGTCGCTAGTAGTAGTAGTGTGTAACCAGTATTACATTTTGGGCTCCAAGGTATCGTCTCTTCCTCTGTCCTTGTCTATATACGCGGTGTAGTCTCTTTCTCTGTCCATGTCTATATTTTACGGGCGAAGCTCCTTACAGCGGCACCCGTTCGTCCCTCGTAGTCGTAGTAGTAGTAGTGTGTAACCAGTATTACAATTTGAGCTCCAAAGTGTCGTCGCTTCCTCTGTCCTTGTCTATATTTTAGGGGCGACGCTCCTTATAGCGGCACCCTTTCGACCCTCGTAGTCGTAGTAGTAGTAGTGTGTAACCAGTATTACATTTTGAGCTCCAAAGTGTCGTCGCTTCCTCTGTCCTTGTATATATTTAGGGTCGATGCTCCTTATAGCGGCACCCGTTCGTCCCTTGTAGTCGTAGTAGTAGTAGCGTGTAACCAGTATTACAATTTGAGCTCCAAGGTATCGTTTATTGCTCTGTCCTTGTCTATATACGCGGTGTCGTCTCTTTCTCTGTCCTTGTCTATATTTTAGGGGGAAGCTCCTTATAGCGGCACCCGTTCGTCCCTCGTAGTCGTAGTAGTAGTAGTGGTAACCAGTATTACATTTTGAGCTCCAAGGTATCGTTCCTTCCTCATTCCTTGTCTATATACACGGTGTCGTCTCTTCTTCTGTCCTTGTCTATATTTTAGGGGCAAAGCTCCTTATAGTGGCACCTGTTCGTCCCTCGTAGTCGTAGTAGTAGTAGTGCGTAACCAGTATTACATTTTGAGCTCCAATGTATCGTTTCTTCCTCTGTCCTTGTCTATATACGCGGTGTCGTCTCTTCTTCTATCCTTGTCTATATTTTAGGGGCGACGCTCCTTATAGCGGCACCCGTTCGTCCCTCGTAGGTCGTAGTAGTAGTAGTGTGTAACCAGTGTTACAATTTTGAGCTCCAAGGTGTCGTCTTTTCCTCTGTCCTTGTCTATATTTTAGATGCGACGCTCCTTATAGCGGCACCCGTTCGTCCCTCGTAGTCGTAGTAGTAGTAGTGTGAAACCAGTATTACATTTTGAGCTCCAAGATGTCGTCTCTTCCTCTGTCCTTGTCTATATTTTAGGGGCGACGCTCCTTATAGCGCACCCGTTCGCCCCTCGTAGTCGTAGTAGTAGTAGTGTGTAACCAGTATTACATTTTGAGCTCCAAGGTGTCGTCTTTTCCTCTGTCCTTGTCTATATTTTAGATGCGACGTCCTTATAGCGGCACCCGTTCGTCCCTCGTAGTCGTAGTAGTAGTAGTTAGGTGTAACCAGTATTACATTTTGAGCTCCAAAATGTCGTCTCTTCCTTCTGTCCTTGTCTATATTTAGGGGCGACGCTCCTTATAGCGGCAACCCGTTCGCCCCTCGTAGTCGTAGTAGTAGTAGTGGGTAACCAGTATTACATTTGAGCTCCAAAGTATCGTTTCTTCCTCTGTCCTCGTCTATATACGCTGTGTTCGTCTCTTCTTCTTTCCTTGTCTATATTTTAGGGCGAAGCTCCTTATAGTGGCACCCGTTCGTCCCTCGTAGTCGTAGTAGCAGTAGTGTGTAACCAGTATTACATTTGAGCCCAAGGTGTCATTTCTTTCCTCTGTCCTTGTCTAATACGCGGTATTTTGTCGTCTCTTCTTCTGTCCTGTCTATATTTAGGGGCGAACGCTCCTTATAGCGGCACCCGTTCGTCCCTCGTAGTCGTAGTAGTAGTAGTGTGTAACCAGTATTACATTTTGAGCTCCAAGGTGTCGTCTCTTCCTCTGCCCTTGTCTATATTTTAGGGGCGACGCTCCTTATAGCGGCACCCGTTCGTCCCACGTAGTCGTAGAGTAGTAGTAGTGTGTAACCAGTATTACATTTTGAGCTCCAAGGTATCGTCTCTTCTCTGTCCTTGTCTATATACGCGGTGTCGTCTCTTCCTTCTGTCCTTGTCTATATTTTAGGGGCGATGCTCCTTATAGCTGGCACCCGTTCGTCCCTCGTAGTCGTAGTAGTAGTAGTGTGTAACCAGTATTACTATTTTGGAGCTCCAAGGTATCATGTCTTCCTCTGTCTTGTCTATATACGCGGTGTCGTCTGTTCCTCTGTCCTTGTCTATATTTTAGGGGCGAAGCTCCTTATAGCGGCACCCGTTCGTCCCTCGTAGTCGTAAGTAGTAGTAGTGTGTAACCAGTATTTACATTTTGAGCTCCAAGGTATCGTGTCTTCCTCTGTCCTGTCTATATACGCGGGTGTCGTCTGTTCCTTTGTCCTTTGTCTTATATTTAGGGGGCGAAGCTCCTTATAGTGGCAACCCGTTCGTCCCTCGTAGTCGTAAGTAGTAGATAGTGTGTGTAACCAGTAGTGCAATTTGGGCTCCAAAGGTATCGTCCTCTTCCTCTGTCCTGTCTATATACGCTGTTGTAGTCTCTTTCTTCCTCTGTCCTGTCTATATTTTACGGGCGAAGCTCCTTAACGCCGGCACCCGTTTGTCCCTCGTAGTCCGTATTAGTAGTAGTGTGTAACCAGTATTACATTTTGAGCTCCAAGGTTGTCGTTTCTTCTCTGTCCTTGTCTATATACGCGGTGTTGTCTCTTCTTCTTTCCTTGTCTATATTTTAGGGGCGACGCTCCTTATAGCGGCACCCGTTCGTCCCTCGTAGTCGTAGTAGTAGTAGTGTGTAACCAAGTATACATTTTGAGCTCCAAAGTGTCGTCTCTTCCTCTGTCCTTGTCTATATTTTAGGGGCGACGCTCCTTATAGCGGCACACCCGTTCGTCCCTCGTAGTCGTAGTAGTAGTAGTGTGTAACCAGTATTACATTTTGAGCTCAAAGGTATCGTCTCTTCCTCTGTCCTTGTCTATATACGCGGTGTCGTTCTCTTCCTCTGTCCTTGTCTATATTTTAGGGGCGATGCTCCTTATAGTGGCACCCGTTTCATCCCTCGTAGTCGTAGTAGTAGTAGTGGGTAACCAGTATTACATTTTGAGCTCCAAGGTATCGTTTCTTCCTCTTGTCCTTGTCTATATACGCGGTGTCGTCTCTTCTTCTGTCCTTGTCTATATTTTAGGGGCGAAGGTCCTTACAGCTGCACCCGTTTGTCCCTCGTAGTCGTAGTAGTAGTAGTGTGTAACCAGTATTACATTTGGGCTCCAAGGTATCGTCTCTTCCTCTGTCCTTGTCTATATACGCGGTTGTAGTCTCTCTTTCTCTGTCCATGTCTATATTTTACGGGCGGAAGCTCCTTACAGCGGCACCCGTTCGTCCCTCGTAGTCGTAGTAGTAGTAGTGTGTAACCAGTATTACAATTTGAGCTCCAAAGTGTCGTCGCTTCCTCTGTCCTTGTCTATATTTTTAGGGGCGGACGCTCCTTATAGCGGCCACCCTTTCGATTCTCGTAGTCCGTAGTAGTAGTAGTGTGTAACCAGTATTACATTTTGAGCTCCAAAGTGTCGTTCGCTTCTCCTGTCCTTGTATATATTTTAGGGTCGACGCTCCTTATAGCGGCACCCGTTCGTCCCTTGTAGTCGTAGTAGTAGTAGTGTGTAACCTGTATTACAGCTTGAGCTCCAAGTATCGTTTTATTGCTCTTTCCTGTCTATATACGCGGTGTCGTCTCTTTCTCTGTCCTTGTCTATATTTTAGAGGGAGGGGAAGCTCCTTATAGCGGCACCCGTTCGTCCCTCGTAGTCGTAAGTAGTAGTAGTGGGTAACCAGTATTACATTTTGAGCTCCAAGGTATCGTTCCTTCCTCATTCCTTGTCTATATACACGGTGTCGTCTCTTCTTCTGTCCTTGTCTATATTTTAGGGGCAAAGCTCCTTATAGTGGCACCCGTTCGTCCCTCGTAGTCGTAGTAGTAGTAGTGCGTAACCAGTATTACATTTTGAGCTCCAATGTATCGTTTCTTCCTCTGTCCTTGTCTATATACGCGGTGTCGTCTCTTCTTTCTATCCTTGTCTATATTTTAGGGGCGACGCTCCTTATAGCGGCACCCGTTCGTCCCTCGTAGTCGTAGTAGTAGTAGTAGTGTAGAACCAGTATTACTTTTGAGCTCCAAGGTGTCGTCTTTTCCTCTGTCCTTGTCTATATTTTAGATGCGACCGCTCCTTATAGCGGCCACCCCGTTCGTCCCTCGTAGTCGTAGTAGTAGTAGTGTGTAACCAGTATTACATTTTGAGCTCCAAGATGTCGTCTCTTCTCTGTCCTTGTCTATATTTTAGGGGAGACGCTCCTTATAGCGGGCACCCGTTCGCCCCTCGTAGTCGTAGTAGTAGTAGTGGGTAACCAGTATTACATTTTGAGCTCCAAAGTATCGTTTCTTCCCTCTGTCTTCGTCTATATACGCTGTGTCGTCTCTTCTTCTGTCCTTGTCTATATTTTAGGGGCGAATGCTCCTTATAGTGGCACCGTTCGTCCCCTCGTAGTCGTAGTAGTAGTAGTAGTAGTGGTAACCAGTATTACATTTTGAGCTCCAAGGTGTCATTTCTTCCTCTGTCCTTGTCTATATACGCGGTGTCGTCTCTTCTTCTGTCCTTGTCTATATTTTAGGGGCAACGCTCCTTATAGCGGCACCCGTTCGTCCCTCGTAGTCGTAGTAGTAGTAGTGTGTAACCAGTATTACATTTTGAGCTCCAAGGTGTCGTCCTCTTCCTCTGCCCTTGTCTATATTTTGGGGCGACGCTCCTTATAGCGGCACCCGTTCGTCCCTCGTAGTCGTAGTAGTAGTAGTGTGTAACCAGTATTACATTTTGAGCTCCAAGGTATCGTCTCTTCCTCTGTCCTTGTCTATATACGCGGTGTCGTCTCTTCCTCTGTCCTTGTCTATATTTTAGGGCGATGCTCCTTATAGCGGCACCCGTTCGTCCCTCGTAGTCGTAGTAGTAGTAGTGTGTAACCAGTATTACATTTTGAGCTCCAAGGTGTCGTCTCTTCCTCTGTCCTTGTCTATATTTTAGGGCGACGCTCCTTATAGCGGCACCCGTTCGTCCCTCGTAGTCGTAGTAGTAGTAGTGTGTAACCAGTATTACATTTTGAGCTCCAAGGTATCGTTCTTCCTCTGTCCTTGTCTATATACGCGTGTCGTCTCTTTCCTCTGTCCTTGTCTATATTTTAGGGCGAAGCTCCTTATAGTGGCACCCGTTCGTCCCTCGTAGTCGTAGTAGTAGTGTGTGTAACCAGTATTACATTTGGGCTCCAAGGTATCGTCTCTTCCTCTGTCCTTGTCTATATACGCGGTGTCGTCTCTTCTTCTGTCCTTGTCTATATTTTAGGGCGACGCTCCTTATAGCGGCACCCGTTCGTCCCTCGTAGTCGTAGTAGTAGTAGTGTGTAACCAGTATTACATTTTGAGCTCCAAGTGTCGTCTCTTCCTCTGCCCTTGTCTATATTTTAGGGGCGACGCTCCTTATAGCGGCACCCGTTCGTCCCTCGTAGTCGTAGTAGTAGTAGTGTGTAACCAGTATTACATTTTGACTCCAAGTGTCGTCTCTTCCTCTGTCCTTGTCTATATTTTAGGGGCGACGCTCCTTATAGCGGCACCCGTTCGTCCCTCGTAGTCGTAGTAGTAGTAGTGTGTAACCAGTATTGCATTTTGGGCTCCAAGGTATCGTCTCTTCCTCTGTCCTTGTCTATATACGCGGTGTCGTCTCTTTCTCTGTCCTTGTCTATATTTTAGGGGCGAAGCTCCTTATAGCGGCACCCGTTTGTCCCTCGTAGTCGTAGTAGTAGTAGTGTGTAACCAGTATTACATTTTGAGCTCCAAGGTATCGTCTCTTCCTGTCCTTGTCTATATACGCGGTGTCGTCTCTTCCTCTGTCCTTGTCTATATTTTAGGGGCGAAGCTCCTTATAGTGGCACCCGTTCGTCCCTCGTAGTCGTAGTAGTAGTGTGTAACCAGTATTACATTTTGAGCTCCAAATGTCGTCTCGCTTCCTCTGTCCTTGTCTATATTTTAGGGGCGACGCTCCTTATTGCGGCACCCGTTCGTCCCTCGTAGTCGTAGTAGTAGTAGTGTGTAACCAGTATTACATTTTGAGCTCCAAGGTATCGTTTCTTCCTCTGTCCTTGTCTATATACGCGGTGTCGTCTCTTCCTCTGTCCTGTCTATATTTTAGGGGGAAGCTCCTTATAGCGGCACCCGTTCGTCCCTCGTAGTCGTAGTAGTAGTAGTGTGTAACCAGTATTACATTTTGAGCTCCAGGTATCGTTTTCTTCTCTGTCCTTGTCTATAACGCGGTGTCGTCTCTTCTTCTGTCCTTGTCTATATTTTAGGGGCGAAGCTCCTTACAGCTGCACCCGTTGTCCCTCGTAGTCGTAGTAGTAGTAGTGTGTAACCGAGTAATTACATTTTGAGCTCCAAGGTAGTCGTTTCCTTTCCTCTGTCCTTGTCTATATACGCGTGTCGTCTCTTCTCTGTCATTTCTATATTTAGGGGCGAAGCTCCTTATAGGTGGCACCCGTCGTCCCTCTTAGTCGTAGTAGTAGTAAGTAGTGTGTAACCAGTATTACTATTTTGAGCTCCAAGGTAAATATCGGGTCGTTTCTTCTCTGTCCTTGTCTATATACGCGGTGTCCGTCTCTTCTTCTGTCCTTGTCTATATTTTAGGGGCGACGCTCCTTATAGGGCACCCGTTCGTCCCTCGTTAGTCGTAGTAGAGTAGTAGTGTGTAACCAGTATTACATTTTGAGCTCCAAGGTGTCGTCTCTTCCTCGGTCCTTGTCTATATTTTAGGGGCGACGCTCCTTATAGCGGCACCCGTTTCGTCCTCGTAGTCGTAGTAGTAGTAGTGTGTAACCAGTATTACATTTTGAGCTCAAAGGATCGTCTCTTCCTCTGTCCCTGTCTATATACGCGGTTGTCGTCTCTTCCTCTGTCCTTGTCTATATTTTAGGGGCGATGCTCCTTATAGTGGCACCCGTTCATCCCTCGTAGTCGTAAGTAGTAGTAGTGGGTAACCAGTATTACATTTTAGCTCCAAGGTATCGTTTCTTCCTCGGTCCGGGTCTATATAGCGCGGGGTCGTCTCACTTCTTCTGTCCTTGTCTATATTTAGGGGGCCGAAGTCCATTACAGCTGCAACCCGTTTGTCCCTCGTAGTCGTAGTAGTAGTAGTGTGTGTAACCAGTATTACATTTTGAGCTCCAAGGTATCGTCTCTTCCTCTGTCCTTGTCTATATACGCGGTGTCGTCTCTTCCTCTGTCCTTGTCTATATTTTAGGGGCGCTCCTTATAGCGGCACCCGTTCGTCCCTCGTAGTCGTAGTAGTAGTAGTGTGTAACCAGTATTACATTTTGAGCTCCAAAGTGTCGTCGCTTCCTCTGTCCTTGTCTATATTTTAGGGGCGACGCTCCTTATAGCGGCACCCTTTCGTCCCTCGTAGTCCGTAGTATTAGTAGTGTGTAACCAGTATTACCATTTTTGCTCCAAAGTGTCGTCGCTTCCTTCCTCTGTCCTTGTATATATTTTAGGGGTCGACGCTCCTTATAGCGGCACCCGTTCGTCCCTTGTAGTCGTAGTAGTAGTAGTGTGTAACCAGTATTACAATTTGGCTCCAAGGTATCGTTTATTGCTCTGTCCTGGTCTATATACGCGGTGTCGTCTCTTTCTCTGTCCTTGTCTATATTTTAGGGGGAAGCTCCTTATAGCGGCACCCGTTCGTCGGCCCTCGTAGTCGTAGTAGTAGTAGTGGGTAACCATATTACATTTTGAGCTCCAAGGTATCGTTCCTTCCTCATTCCTTGTCTATATACACGGTGTCGTCTCTTCTTCTGTCCTTGTCTATATTTTAGGGGCGACGCCTCCTTATAGCGGCACCCGTTCGTCCCTCGTAGTCGTAGTAGTAGTAGTGTGTAACCAGTATTACATTTTGAGCTCCAAGGTATCGTCTCTTCCTCTGTCCTTGTCTATATACGCGGTGTCGTCTCTTTCCTCTGTCCTTGTCTATATTTTAGGGGCGAAGCTCCTTATAGCGGCACCCGTTCGTCCCTCGTAGTCGTAGTAGTAGTAGTGTGTAACCAGTATTACATTTTGAGCTCCAAGGTGTCGTCTCTTCCTCTGTCCTTGTCTCTATACGCGGTGTCGTCTCTTCCTCTGTCCTTGTCTATATTTTAGGGGCGAAGCTCCTTATAGCGGCACCCGTTCGTCCCTCGTAGTCGTAGTAGTAGTAGTGTGTAACCAGTATTACATTTTGAGCTCCAAGGTATCGTTTCTCTTCCTCTGTCCTTGTCTATATACGCGTGTCGTCTCTTCTTCTGTCCTTGTCTATATTTTAGGGGCGAAGCTCCTTATAGTGGCACCCGTTCGTCCCTCGTAGTCGTAGTAGTAGTTTTGTGTAACCAGTATTACATTTTGAGCTCCAAAGTGTCGTCTCTTCCTCTGTCCTTGTCTATATTTTAGGGGCGACGCTCCTTATAGCGGCACCCGTTCGTCCCTCGTAGTCGTAGTAGTAGTAGTGTGTAACCAGTATTACATTTTGAGCTCCAAGGTATCGTTTCTTCCTCTGTCCTTGTCTATATACGCGGTGTCGTCTCTTCTTCTGTCCTTGTCTATATTTTAGGGGCGAAGCTCCTTTAGATTGGCACCCGTTCGTCCCTCGTAGTCGTAGTGTAGTAGTGTGTAACCAGTATTACATTTTGAGCTCCAAGGTATCGTTTCTTCCTCTGTCCTTGTCTATATACGCGGTGTCGTCTCTTATTCTGTCCTTGTCTATATTTTAGGGGCGACGCTCCTTATAGTGGCACCCGTTCGTCCCTCGTAGTCGTAGTAGTAGTAGTGTGTAACCAGTATTACATTTTGAGCTCCAAGGTGTCGTCTCTTCCTCTGTCCTTGTCTATATTTTAGGGGCGACGCTCCTTATACTGGCACCCGTTCGTCCCTCGTAGTCGTAGTAGTAGTAGTGTGTAACCAGTATTACATTTTGAGCTCCAAGATGTCGTCTCTTCCTCTGTCCTTGTCTATATTTTAGGGGCGACGCTCCTTATAGCGGCACCCATGCGCCCCTCGTAGTCGTAGTAGTGTAGTGTGTAACCACTATTACATTTTGACTCACCAAGGGGTCGTCTCTTCCTCTGTCCTTGTCTATATACGCGTGTCGTCTCTTCCTCTGTCCTTGTCTATATTTTAGGGGCGAAGCTCCTTATAGCGGCACCCGTTCGTCCCTCGTAGTCGTAGTAGTAGTAGTGTGTAACCAGTATTACATTTTGAGCTCCAAGGTATCGTCTCTTCCTCTGTCCTTGTCTATTACGCGGTGTCGTCTCTTCCTGTGTCCTTGTCTATATTTTAGGGGCGAAGCTTCTTATAAGCGGCACCCCGTTCGTCCCTTGTAGTCATAGTAGTAGTTGTGTGTAACCAGTATTACATTTGACCTCAAGGTGTCGTCTCTTCCTCTGTCCTTGTCTATATTGTCAGGGGCGAAGCTCCTTATAGCGGCACCCGTTCGTCCCTCGTAGCAGTAGTAGTAAAAGTGTGCAACCAGATTACATTTGACCTCCAAGTGTAGCGTGTCTTCCTCGGCCCTGTCTATATACGCGGTGTCGTCTCTTTCTCTGCCCTCTTGTCTACAATTTTAGGGGCGAAGCTCCTTATAGCGGAAAACTGTTCTTCCCTCGGTAGCCATAGTAGTAGTAGTGCGTAACCAGTTTACATTTTGAGCTCCAAGGTATCGTCTCTTCCCCTGCTGTCCTTGTCTATTACGCGGTGTCGTCTCTTTCCTCTGTCCTTGTCTCTATTTTAGGGGCGAAGCTCCTTATAGTGGCACCCGTTCGTCCCTCGTAGTCATTGTAGTAGTAGTAGTGTGTAACCAGTATTACATTTTGAGCTCCAAGGTGTCGTCTCTTCCTTCCTCTGTCCTTGTCTATAGTTTAGGGGGCGACGCTCATTATAGCGGCACCCGTTCGTCCCTCGTAGTCGTAGTAGTAGTAGTGTGTAACCAGTATTACATTTTGAGCTCCAAGATGTCGTCTCTTCCTCTGTCCCTTGTCTATATTTTAGGGGCGACGCTCCTTATAGCGGCACCCATGCGCCCCTCGTAGTCGTAGTAGTAGTAGTGTGTAACCACTATTACATTTTGACCACCAAGGGGTCGTCTCTTCCTCTGTCCTTGTCTATATACGCGATGTCGTCTCTTCCTCTATCCTTGTCTATATTTTAGGGGCGAAAGCTCCTTATAGCGGCACCTGTTCGTCCCTCGTAGTCATAGTAGTAGTAGTGTGTAGCCAGTATTACATTTTGAGCTCCAAGGTATCGTATCTTCCTCTGTCCTTGTCTATATACGCGGTGTCGTCTCTTTCTCTGTCCTTGTCTATATTTTAGGGGCGAAGCTCCTTATAGCGGCACCCGTTCGTCACTCTTAGTCGTTGTTGTAGTAGTGTGTAACAAGTATAACATTTTGAGCTCCAAGGTATCGTCCCTTCCTCTGTCCTTGTCTATATACGCGGTGTCATCTCTTCCTCTGTCCTTGTCTATATTTTAGGGGCGACGCTCCTTATAGCGGCACCCGTTCGGGCCTAGTAGCCGTAGTAGTAGTAGTGTGTAACCAGTATTACATTTTGAGCTCCAAGGTATCGTCTCTTCCTCTGTCCTTGTCTATATACGCGGGTGTCGTCTCTTCCTCTGTCCTTGTCTATATTTTAGGGGCGAAGCTCCTTATAGCGGCACCCGTTCGTCCCTCGTAGTCATAGTAGTAGTAGTGTGTAACCAGTATCACATTTTCAGCTCCAAGGTGTCGACTCTTGCTCTGTCCTTGTCTATATTTAAGGGGCGACGCTCCTTATAGCGGCACCCGTTCGTCCTTCGTAGTCGTAGTAGTAGTAGTGTGTAACCAGTATTACATTTTGAGCTCCAAGGTATCGTCTCTTCCTCTGTCCTTGTCTATATACGCGGTGTCGTCTCTTTCTTTGTCCTTGTCTACATTTAAGGGCGAAGCTCCTTATAGCGGCACCCGTTCGTTCCTCGTAGTCATTGTAGTAGTAGTAGTGTGTAACCAGTATTACATTTTGAGCTCCAAGGTATCGTCTCTTCCTCTGTCCTTGTCTATATACGCGGTGTCGTCTCTTCCTGTGTCCTTGTCTATATTTTAGGGGCGAAGCTTCTTATAGCGGCACCCGTTCGTCCCTTGTAGTCGTAGTAGTAGTTGTGTGTAACCAGTATTACATTTTGACCTCCAAGGTGTCGTCTCTTCCTCTGTCCTTGTCTATATTTCAGGGGCGAAGCTCCTTATAGCGGCACCCGTTCGTCTCTCGTAGCAGTAGTAGTAAAAGTGTGCAACCAGTATTACATTTTGACCTCCAAGGTGTCGTGTCTTCCTCGGTCCCTGTCTATATACGCCGTGTCGTCTCTTTCTCTGCCCTTGTCTACATTTTAGGGGCGAATCTCCTTATAGCGGAAACTGTTCTTCCCTCGTAGCCATAGTAGTAGTAGTGTGTAACCAGTATTACATTTTGAGCTCCAAGGTATCGTCTCTTCCTCTGTCCTTGTCTATATACGCGGTGTCGTCTCTTCCTCTGTCCTTGTCTCTATTTTAGGGGCGAAGCTCTTATAGTGGCACCCGTTCGTCCCTCGTAGTCATTGTAGTAGTAGTAGTGTGTAACCAGTATTACATTTTGAGCTCCAAGGTGTCGTCTCTTCCTCTGTCCTTGTCTATAGTTTAGGGGCGACGCTCATTATAGCGGCACCCGTTCGTCCTTCGTATTCATAGTAGTAGTAGTGTGTAACCAGTATTACATTTTGAGCTCCAAGGTATCGTCTCTTCCTCTGTCCTTGTCTATATACGCGGTGTCGTCTCTTCCTCTGTCCTTGTCTATATTTTAGGGGCGAAGCTCCTTATAGCGGCGCCTGTTCGTCCCTCGTAGTCGTAGTAGTAGTAGTGTGTAACCAGTATTACATTTTGAGCTCCAAGGTATCGTCTCTTCCTCTGTCCTTGTCTATATACGCGGTGTCGTCTTTTCCTCTGTCCTTGTCTATATTTTAGGGGCGAAGCTCCTTATAGCGGCACCCGTTCGTCCCTCGTAGCCATAGTAGTAGTAGTAGTGTTGTGTAACCAGTATTACATTTTGAGCTCCAAGGTGTCGTCTCTTCCTCTATCCTTGTCTATATACGCGGTGTCATCTCTTCCACAGGTCGGGCTGTCTTCGGCATTATTCTGCGCAAATTCATGCCCGTGCGCGCGTGCATGCTGACTGTTAAAAAATAGATTCACCCGTAGCATTGGTGGCTGTTCATGAAGTTGGGATGGGAAGAAACGCACACAGTGCTGCACAAAGTTTCCATTTCGCTCTGGCCCTTGTGAAAAAAAAAAGATGCTTGAATGGTTTGCCTGTATAGTAGCTTTTATCATGCAAGCAATAACCACTCGAAAAGAATGCGGAAAACTGAGAATATATTTGCTACACTGTTTCCGTTTATTTCCAACCCCAAAGTAGAGTGTACTAGAACAAGGGCAGTGCCCGAAACAGCTGCAGCACCAATGCATTAAAATTGAAGCTCAAACAGGGTACATCAGCTTATGCTCTTATCAGTAGTCTGTGATGCGTCGTTGTTTAAAAACCGCGCGCAGCTTCACCAAAGTGGTTGAGGGGTAGAATGCTCGCTTCACACTTGTGGATGAGAGATTTCCTTTTTTCTTGATTTTACTTGCATAGGTGTATTGGTTAATTTCTTTTATAAATTTGTGGTGCAATTATACACAAATTCCAAATCCGGATCGAGGCGGTTTTCCGTTGAGTCGCACGCAATTGACGATTATGGATATGGTGACTAATTACCAATTAGGCTATTTTGAACAAAGCATTAACAGAGTATATGTGGTTGTTTCAACAGGGAAAGAAATAAAACCTGAGACCAAGGTTACAAGCAATGTTGCACCTATTCTGTCTTCAATGTAGTTATTTCCTGTTGTCAGGATTTATATACCAGTCATTCTTTAGCATGTGTCTATGCCAAGCAATAATATGACTCATAATAGAGCCAAAATAAGCTGCGTCAAGTAAGGGCAATGTTTGCTGGGTTATATTTATCAAATTTATCCCAATGGTTAGGCTGCATTTGCACAGACTTGATTTAGCCATGAATTTATGAGGACGACATGAATTGATGAGCACTATATAAAGAAAAGGTGGGGCGAAAATTACAGACAAAGCATGTGTGTCCATTGCCTCCTCTTTTTTTCATCGACAGCGCTGTTATTTCCTCCTAAAAAAGGTATTATTCAATACTACACTTGCGTACACATGTGCGTGTGCCACCACGCACATTCCAAACAAGTGCTTCCCAAAAAATGTTTATGTCACTCCTTTCAGGGCTAATTGCATGTGGTATCTAATAAGTATGCCATTTTTTGCCAAAAATTTATAAAAGCATATGCAAGCAATTCTAAAGATGGACATAAAAGGAATATATTTCAAATGCTATAAGAATTTAATAGGCGACAAACTTTGAATACAGCTTTCTGAAATAATCATATTTGCAAGGAACTGCAAAGTTAGCACTGTTTAGTTAGTACTGCAGATGACTTCAAGTACCCACGGTCACAAATCCCTAATATAGTGTACGGCGCACATACATGTGCATCTTCACTTCACAACAAAAATCATTGCAGTTAATGAATCACGGAACCAAGTTTTTTGTATTAACTGCAGCCACATAAACTGCTTAGTTCATTTTAGATTCCAAAATATGCACTTTGCACCCGGACATACATGCAAGAGATGCTTGTACTGCAAAGGAAACAAGTCGTGCGAGGAATACGTGCAGGGGATAATTAACAGCATGATGTTGTGAAACCAACGTGATTAACACAACTGACATATTATTTATGACAGCAGAGCTTATTGTATGACTTAATTTTTACGGTTGATTTTTCCTGCGGTTGTAGAAAATTTGTGAGTGAGTCGTTGAAAAAGATAGCGGTGATATTCCATGCTCGCTCATTTCTTTTTTTTTCATATGGTCGTTTTGGTGCCATGGTAAATTGATCGGTGCCGGCCGCTCCAGAATGTTTGAGAAACTTCTAGATTGTTTTGATCTATTTGCGTGTACGACTCGTACTTGAGGGTACTAACACAGGTTTTATTACTGTGCTCTCAACGCGAGCCTCTGCGATAACGCTCGTTTCACTGACGGTTAGAGTATTGGTGGCCGTGAACTACTGCGAGTGTACGTGTGATCGAGTGGACTTGGTTTTCCGGGCACAAGTCAACTCCATTTGAAAGTTTCTTCTATAAACAGCTGATGACTGAACGGCATGCCATCGTAAACACACATGAAAATAGATACTGCAAGACTTAGATCGTCAGATGAGAAGCGGTTCTGAATGCCATGACGAATGATATACATCGAACTACGTACTGGACGCAAAGCGTGTGAGCTGAAGTGCGTTGGCGGGTTAGTTTGTTTATCATACTTGTACGCGCGATAGCTTGAGATATATCCATGTGATGTCATCACGAATATGGTCTCTAGAGATAATGTTGACTCTCATATCTATGGGTTCAGGGTAGCTAGTACAAGGAAAACAACCAGGGAGAATCTTTGACATGTGGTATGGACAGATACGATTCCAAAGTGGCAGCAGTATCTAAGATAAGTAGAATTCGGGGCAGAAATAGACGTAGCCACAAGCACCGAGCCAATTCAGACATAGGGTATATTAACATGCAGGGTGGCAGGAACAGGCTGAAATGGGAAGAGTTAGAAGAACAGCTAAGAGAGGAGAGGCCGATGGTATACGGCTTTGTAGAAACACATTTTAGGGAACTGGAACAACCTCCTAACAATCCGAACTACGCGTGGGAACACTGTAATAGTGCAGAAGGCAGCAGAAAGGGGTGTGGTATTGGGGCATTAACATTCATTCATAAAAGTACAGACTGGCAAAAGGTCAAGCAGGAGTGCAAGTAACATTTATGGCTAAAAGGGAAAGTGGCAGGGCAGATGACACTCCTTGGTTTGGTGTACTGGACGGGAGCAAAGGCCAGAGAGGAAAACCAGGCAATGGTAGAGTGTATATCAAAGGACATTGAGGAGTAAGGAGGAGAGCGCGAGATACTTATACTAGAAGATATGAATGCGCACATAGATACAGATGGGTATACCGAGATATGAATGCGCACATAGATACAGATGGGTATACCGACCCAAACGCAAAATGATCATGGATATGTGTTAAAGACATGATTAGATAATTTGCAACAGTACCGAGAAGTGTGAAGGGCAAATAACATGGGAGGTAGGAAGGCTGCAGTAGACGATAGCTTACGCACTGATGTCACATAGGATGAATTATAAGCTCAGGGGAATGCACATAGATGAAAATGGCTCCAGAAGTCTGGGTAGTGATCACAAACGTATCAAACTAAGTGTTGGAAGAACATTGATAGTGAGAATGAGGCGAAATGAGCAACTAAAGAAATAAAAAATGGCAGCATATCCACGGAGTGAATGATGGAGAGTGGGGCGAAGCATTCGTCCGTCCATGCGTCCGTCTGTGTGACCGTCCATGCGTCTGTTTGTGCGCCCGCCCCTGCGTTCTTTCATGCATCCGCCCCTGCGTCCGTTCATGCGTCCATCCATGCATCTGTTTGTGTGTCCGTTCGTTCATCTATTCAACACTCCAAGTCCCACCATCTCGCATATTTTTATCATATATTCCCCATATAGAAGCACCGCCATCCAGCGGACATTCCAAGGACTAAACGAGAGGTGGCACACGCACACTTTCTTACGGCCTGCGCTTTGGGTCCACTTCCCATTTTTAACCACCTCGAGTTCATGGTATATTCTAGTTCACTGTATTCATGGCACTGCGACCAAACGCTCGCTAAACCTTTCGAAAACCAAGGAGGTTACGCCCAGCGAGTATAACGTAGCAACCTTTCCCTGTCAGATAGGGCTCAATTTACATGCCAATGGCTGCTAATGAGAAATGAGAGACAGGAGAATTCGGCTTTTACTTTCTTACGGCTTGCGCCTTGAGTTCATTCATGGTATATACAAGTTCATTGTATTCATGGCACTGCGGCTCAACGCTCGCTAAACCTTTCTAAAGCTAAGGAGGTTACACCCAGCGAGTATAATGTAGCATCCCTTTCTTGTCCGATAGTGCTCAATGTACATGCCAATGGCTGCTAATGGGGATTGCAGCGTGCGCGTTGACTAAAAGCCGAATGCTCATGTCTCTCATTCCCCATTAGCAGCCATTGGCATGTACACTAAGCACTATTTTTTATTGTTGAACAACGCACAGAAGAAATCTCTCACTGGCACCACCTTGGAGGTCAAGTGTTATACCTATTTCGGGTATGTGCCACTGGTGGTTACATACGAGGGACGCCCAAGCCACGCCATAAGGAGCTTCGCCCCTAAAATTTTTATTCAGAAATGCAAATAGATATAGCTCCTAAACAAATTGAGATAGTAATCACTGAGGATAATAAAACAGTGTGGGCATACACGAATCTAATTAGAGTGTTTGAGCTAGAGCTTGTTAAAGCACGCGACAAGTCACCCCGGAAAAGAAGACACAAGCCCAAGAGTTGGTGGGATGAGGAAGTTAAGAGAGCCATAGCAAAACGTCAGGAAGCCTCTAGGGAACAGACATGGTAAGCAGCGGGGTGAACCGACAGACGATGTTGAAAGAAAATGGGAAACCTTTCTAAGCTGTAGAAGGGATGCATCCCTTCTGATCAATGAAAAGATTAGAAGAAAGGGAGCTCATTGGCTGGTAGAAGTACATAAAAAAGATATAAAGGCAGCTGCGAAATTTTGGAACCATCTAAACTCCCTGAGAAATGAGACGAGCCTAGAGCAGAGGTTTATAACTACAGCTGAAGGTACTAGGCTGGAAGGGGACGAAGCTATTGAATATATAAGAACAAGGGTGACAGAAAAATTTCAACAAAGAAGTGCCTTATGCACCACAATAGACAAGGATGAATCAAGTGGCGCAATGGCTCCATTTTCACAACGAGAGTGGAAAAGGGCTCAGAAGAGGGTTCCTAGTAGTACGTGTTCCTTTAGGCTCCATTTAAAATCAGTTCGCGAAGTTCAAAAGGGTTCGTTCTTTCCTTTGGAACAAAACCGGAACACAGCAATAAATGAAGCCATAAGTACGATTCGACGCCCGCAAGTACGAAGACTAGGCAAATCCATGTAATACCAATCATTCTCATGGTCGCTGAACGATGGTAGCGCCAGAGTCTCCGGCAGGTAAATTTTGGAATCTATGCCACCGACACCGAATTTGCTGCTCCACATTTAAAAGATATGTTGCTCTTTAGCCACCCATGATAATTGTACCACAAAACTCCACTAATCATTAGCAGAGCACCTTCCTCGAGTAAAAAAAATTAGATACCACCTGCATTGAAACGTGTGTTCAGGTGTTCATGCCTAACTATCCCTCCATTTGGTGCCCGAGTTCTTTGGCGTGGAAGCTGCATCGTAGTGTTTCCAACTTGGTTATGCTACACTCCGCCTGCCGAGTATTCTAAGGGCGTTTTTCAATATTGCTCTTGAAGGCAACAAACTTTTTATCAGGCACACCCCACGTGAAGCTTCGCAAAATACCCGAAATAATGGTTACTAGCACAGTAACATGAGACACCACAATGCAATGGCTTTTAAATTCCTTTTATATTTTTTCCTTGGAGCTGAAATAATATTCACATAAGAGGAAGCCCTAACTTGTGGAAGAAGCAAAAGAAATAGCGGCATATTCACAGAGTAAATGATAACGAGTGGATGAAGCAGTGGTGTCATTCGGTGTTAGCTTAACTCACACGTGACATTGACCATCCACGCATGTGAATGCGTGACGAAGCGGTGTATGGTTATATATACAATCTTTATAGGTCCCTTATTTTATGTTGTGCTGAGTTGCGAATTTCGTTTTCCCTTCAGATATCGCATCTAGGTGGCAATATGATTCCTCTGCACGTTTTCTTGGTGGTTTTTTGTTGTTTCCCGTCATACGAAATGCATCATAATACACATCGAAACGGCATCTACTGTTCAAGCAGGTCGTTGCCCATGGTCATCATCGTTTTTACCGTCATCAGGGCTATCGTCATCTTCATGGCATATTGTGGGTATCTTGCATGTGTTGTGCCGTGACGACAAAAAGGGAATGTATGGTTTGGAATGCGTTTGTTCTTCAGTGTCATTTGCGTCAGCGCCATCGTATGTAGTGATGGCTACGGTGCACAATAACGTTGCCGCCAACGCACAAGCCTCGGCTTTAGGGAGCTTCGCCCCTATGTGTTGGTGGGAGATCTGTTGATCCTGACTGAGGATCGTGGCTCGAGTTGGCCTGTTCTGTCCTCGCACCTAAAATGGCAAAATCACCATGAGCCTGGGAGCCTGCATGTAAAACGATCATGTGCAGGCTCCCTACTATGAAAGGTCGCATTTGTGAGCCTCAAAAATGAAGACGTGCCAGCCGACAGAGTGCCACCCTCCAGCACTCTCTCCAGCACCTTCCAGAAGAGCTAGCCTGCTTACTCCTACCCTTTCCTCCTCTGACCATCTCAAGCCCCATCTTTCGGAGCTCGGGTCAAACAGATCGGCCAGATGCCTGACTCTAAGGGGGACTACTGAAGTTGGTCTCCTTACCACATTGCGCCTTTCACGGACACACCTCTGTAGCCATCACAGTAACACCGCTTAGCCACGCGTAGCCATCGCTCCACCGCTGGCAACTATCTATTAACCCTTCCGAGCCAACCTGGGTTTCACGACTTCACCTGTGCTGGTTAAAGACTCGCATGCGCCCAGCACATACCATTACCAAGCCGAAAATGTATTCTCAGTTTCTCAGTCATGACCCTGGTGGTTATTGGTAGCTTATAAAGCAACTATGAACAATGTGTAACCCACTTGGCTTTTACATCATGGGAGTCAGATGACGAGTAGGTATTCCAAAGCTTACGGCCTGTTAGAAAAGCCTTCCCTATAATTATTATTGTTGTGTGCGTATGCGTGCGTGCGTGTGTGTGTGTGTGTGTGTGTGTGTGTGTGTGTGTGTGTGTGTGCGCGTAGAAAGAGTGGCTAACGATTTAGAGTACTTGGCACTCTGCTATGGGAGAGGATAACGCCGTCCCGTCAGCCTAAGCACAGACTGAACTGACGAGGGCCAATAGGGCTGTAACTTAAAGCCCTTCAACACAACAATCAGCCACAACATCAATCATGTGGGCAGCCACTAGGTGCGCGTACTGCTTGTGGCAATTAAGGTCCCTATACATGAAACAAGTTAACTTGTTTCATCTAGGGACTATAGTGGTACTTACTTACCTCGGAAATTGATGATGATTTATGGCAGGCGTCCGCAGCCTGCTGTCCGTAGGGCAGTGTTATGTGGCCCCCGGCACGAAAGCAACCCTTCTTCCTTTCCCGGGACATTTCGTATCTGAAGGTCGACATGGAGTATTGACCTAATAGGGGGTTTTCACTTGAAACCTGTTTGATTGGAACTTCGTGTCACCAGTGCTGAAAATAAACATGATTTTTTGTTCCAATATGGTGAATAATTCACATCTTTCTAAAGGGAACTCTGATAAGATGCGAAGCAGCAGCGTTGAACGCTGGTGGCGTCACGCGTTCAACGGCGCTAACGCAGGCGCTGCGGTGAGCGCCGGAAGATTCGTTTGAAGTGATGGCTGGCGTAGGTCTTGACGTTTCTTCCGGGTGGACACGGGTGGTAGACCGGAGGTTACGCGCGTTTCGCCTTGACTACCACGACCTTGTGATCGATGAAATGCACGCTGAGAGGTTCCTGCAGACATTCGATTTCGAAATTGGCAAAGACCAGATCGATGCACCTTCACCTTATCGTGGTGGGTAGTTTCCGCGTGAACCGACGAGTCGGCGGTGTAGCGAGTGGCGGTCGCGCTAGCGGAGCGAGCGGCGGTAGCGGTAGGTGCGGTGGATGAACGAACG
The DNA here is from genome assembly GCA_013436015.1 of Rhipicephalus annulatus. NCBI lineage: Eukaryota > Metazoa > Arthropoda > Arachnida > Ixodida > Ixodidae > Rhipicephalus > Rhipicephalus annulatus. The sequence goes on from WOVY01000621.1 coordinate 213,229, forward strand.
AGGCGGCATCTGCGGGTGCAGTGGTGTGCGCGCGGCAGGCGGGGAAGAGAGTGACGTCAGCGTGTACTGCGAGGGGAGCGTGACGCCAACGCGCAACTGCGGCATTACATACTTGGCACCGCTACAACACCTGCGGTGCGGCGAACGCGTAGCAGCGTGTTCATGCGGACGCACGTACGTACGGCGTTACACAGGCTAGTCAAAGAGCTGCTTCGCATCTAAGGTAGTCAACTCGTCGATTTTTTACGCTTTGCCTGCCTTGTCAATGGTGATACATTGTAGAACTCCCAACACTGAGCCTCGTGTGAGCTCCCGGGATAAAATAGAGGAGGCACTGTCCCGGGTCACCCAGGTTTACCAGGCCTATTTCATTCGATGACAACGCCAGGGAAGGTTGGCTAACGCAATCACCTGCTTTTTAGATGTGAGACAGCTTATGGCGAAGCTCGATCCGGTGTGCATAACTACTCTTACTACGCACACGCAACAGCTGGCCCAAGCATTGATTGAACCACGGTGTCGGTGTAGGATACAAACCTAGGCCAGAACGTGTTCACGCGTTCCGGTCTATCTATACCCCATTTCATATATCAGGTGCAATGCGTTGATGGAGGCTAGTGATACTTCTTGCCATGAATGCGTTCACACTAAGAAATAGTACGATGATTTTTTCATCTGATGCATGCTTTTATTCTATCGCTGGTCTTGATATTGCCGCGTGCATAGCTGCATTTAGCGGCGAGATAGCAACGACAACGAATAACGCTGTTTTGCTCGAGAGGCGCAGCGCAGGCGAGTGAAGAAGACGAAAATCTTAGCGGCCTTCTCTGAGAGCATCTCTACAAGTTCCATTGTCCGTGGTTTTAAATAAACCCCCTGTAATTTATAACCCGCGACACTGGTGGAGGAGCTGGGTACTACCACCTCATGGTCAGCACCCCTGTGAGAAGCCCCTAGTCCAGCCCTACGAGACAGCCACGCGTGGAGACGCCTGTGCACCACTCAAGCCGTCGCCTTCAAGGTCTTCAATCGGAATTTGGCCTTTTAAAGGGAGCAACACTTTGGACAGCCACCCCTACTCAAGAAATGGCAAGAAGTCCTGCACAGGTGACGGTCCAGAATATGCGCATTCCTGAACCGTTTCATGGCCGGCCGAACGAAGATGCGCAAGACTGGCTTGAACAGTTTGAATGGGTAGCTAAATCGAACTGCTGGAGCCTCGAGGGAAAGCTCTTCCATGTATACTTCGCCCTTGAAGACGGCGCGAAGACGTCGTTTATAAATCGGGAGGCATGGATGGAAAAACTTTATTTCGTCAGAAAGCAACTGAGGATGATTCCGTGTTAGATGGCCATCAACCCAAGGTTGGCGGCGACCTGTGTGGCCCACTCCATGACCCTTAACTGGAAGCCTGGGTCTGAGCTGGTCAACACGGCCTCCCAGTGATCAAGAGAGGGATCACGCATAATATCCACCGGCGGCGGCACTATGCTACATTCCCAAAGTATGTGATCATATGTTGCCACAGCCTGACACCATTTTCATTGCGGCCTAATCTCCTCCGGGTACATTTTGTTCAACATGTAAGGGTTGGGAAAAGATCGCGTCTGCAGTTTTCTCCAGACGCATTCCTGCGCCTTAGTCAACCACTTGTGCGGGGGCGGATAAAACCTCCGCTCCAGTTTATAATGATTCGTTATGTCATGAAAGGACACCAGCCCATCTCTCGCGGACATCCCCGGAACTGGCGGCTCACCTACCCGGCTGACGAAACCTCGAGCATTCTGGTGAGCCGCCTCGTTCCCAGGGTTCCCAGAGTGTGCTGGTACCCAGACAATTTCTATTTCTCTCATTTTTCGTCCCGTGGCCCCATGCAGAAATCGTGCGGCGGTCGCCGATATTGTGCCCCCCGCCAGATTTCGGATGGCTGTTTTTGAATCACTGAAAATCAAATCTGACTGCGAATTAGTTATAGCTAGCGCTATTGCCGCTTCCTCTGCAGTTTCCGAGGAGCGGGTCTTGACCGATCCAGAGGTGACCAAGCGCCCCCGCCTGTCCACCACCACAATCACAAAAGCGTCTTTGTCCTTCTATTCCGCAACATCTGTATAGACTGCCGCTTTGTACTCGCCGTACTCAACGTGTAAAGCTCTGGCTCTTGCCTGCCTGCGCTGCGTATGGTGAATCGGATGCATATTTTTGGGAAAAGGTTTTATGTACAGGGCCTTATGTAACTCTCGCCGCACCTGAATTTTAGTGTCCCCAGTGGGAGCCTCTGCTCCAATGCCAATCCTCTCCAATATAATCCTGCCCGCTTTGGTTGTCGAAAGCCTAGCGTGCTGCATCACCAGATGCGCCTCCCATAATTCATCCAGGGTGTTGTGTACCCCTAGTTTTAACAGCCTTTCTGTAGGCGCGTTGTTAGGCAACCCAAGCGCTGCCTTGTAAGCGTGCCGGATCATAGCCTCTACCTTACCTTTTTCTGTGGCATCCAACTTCATATAAGGTGTCGCGTAAGTAATCCTGCTGAGCACAAACGCCTGTACCAGCTTACAGGGTTCTTTTTCTTTAAGCCCGCTCTTACGGTTAGCGATTCTTCTGATTAGCCTGACAGTAGCATTGACCGTGGTCTTAAGTTTTTCAAGGGCCACCCTATTCTTCCTGTTAGTTTGCAGATATAGGCCAAGAATTCTAATCGTTTGAGCTTCAGCTACCGGCCTACCCCCTACCTTTACCTCTAACGGCGGTGGCGGAATATAGTGTATTGCATGTAGCCCTCTGGGTTTGTCCCGAACCACAAAGAGCTCGGACTTTGGCTGAGAGCATGAAAGTCCCGCCTCCCCTGCCAACTCTTCGACAATATTAACTGCCTGTTTCAGTATTTCTTCCAGATGCGCGTCACTACCCCTGGTTACCCATAGAGTAATATCATCTGCATAAAATGTGTGTTTGAGTCCCGGTATCTCCTCCAGCCTCGGCGGTATTTTAATTAAGGCGATGTTAAACAGGAACGGTGACAAAACTGAACCCTGCGGCGTCCCTTTTCCTCCCAACGCGAATGAGTCCGATTTGATATCTCCTATTGAAATTTCTGCGGTTCGGCCCTCCAAGAATGATCTGATGTAGCGAAATGTCCTGACCCCTGGGCCGATTTCCGATAGGTTATTCAATATTGCCTCATGCGAAACATTGTCGAAAGCTTTATTCAGGTCAAGCCCCAATACAGCTTTGGTGCCCGTGCCATGCCCGGGATTGACTACATCATGTTTTAACTGTATCATGACATCCTGTGTGGACAAATTGGCCCTGAAACCTATCATAGTTGGGCGAAAGATGGCCTTGTCCTCTGCATAATTCTGAAGCCTGTTGAGAACCACGTGCTCCATCAATTTGCCCACGCATAATATCAGCGATATGGGGCGCCGGTTTTCCAAGCATAGTTTCTTGCCTGGCTTCGGAATAATAAATCGGGAGGCAACATTGATGACATGGGAGGAGTTTTGTCGTCGGTTTCTTGACACCTTCGGTAACGTGGACCGACGCGAAAACGCACAACGCCTTCTTGAAGGACGCACCCAACAGCTACATGAAAGAGTCGCCATGTTTACTGAGGATATTGTGCGTCTGTGCCACCGCGCGGACCCCAACATGCCCGAGGCTCGAAAGCTAAGCTATCTCGTGAGGGCGTCAAAGAGCAGCTGTTTGTTGGTCTTGTGCGCAATCCGCCGACAACAGTAGACGAGTTCACCAGGGAGGCCACCGCAATAGAGCGTGCGCTGCAGCAACGGTACCGTCAGTCTGATCGCCCGGCCACCAACGCAGCTGCAGGTGCCGCCGCACTTACCGCAAACGACGAGTTTTCTCTACGCCACCTGATTAGACAGATCGTGCGTGAGGAGATCGCGAAGGAGAACGCAAAATACACATTGCAGTCACAGGCGCCCCCGCAGCAGGAGTCCACGGTAGCCTCCGTCGCTGAAGTCGTTCGCCATGAACTTCGACAAGCGTTTGCCTCTCCTCAGCAGTATTCCGCTCCACCGCACCGTCCAAACTCGTGTACCTATGCAGACGCTGTGCGTCGTCTATTGGCTCCAGAAGTAGCCTACCAGCCGAACGGATACAGCTATGCAGACGCTGTTCACTGACCCACGCCCATGCCAGCGCTGCAGTACCTCGAACCGTATCCTGTGGCAGCCTGGGCTCAGCAGGATTCTGTCAGGCAACCCTATATGCGGAAGACCGACATATGGCGCACTGCTGATCGCCGACCCCTCTGCTACAACTGTGGAGAGCCAGGGCACATTTACCGTTTTTGCGCACATCGCCGAGCTGAATACCGCGGTAGTGCACCTACAGCTACGCGGCGACAGTTCGACGAAAGCCATGCCCCTATCGACGACGACCAGGCTGGCAGGTGGGAAGGCTCTTCTACCTTCCGGACGCGCTCACCGTCCCCGGCTCGCTTTGGTTCACCAAGCCGCCGTAATTTTGCTGACGCCGTCAGAGGTCGGTCTCCCATCCCACGGCGGGGAAAGTGAAAGCAGCGACCTCTGGGGGGAAGGTTGCAAGCCGTCGAATTGCCGAAAATCCCCCACTGCTGCCGAAACATGTGAGAGACGACGATGAAGACTTCGCCGAGAAAACTGTGACTGCCGACCTCGCTGTGACGATTGACGGCGTTGGAGTGACGGCCTTAGTCGATACGGGTGCACACTTCTCCACAATGAGTGAACGATTGGCAGACGAACTTAAGAAAGTCAGGATGGAATGGACGGGCCCTTATATCCGAAATGCTGGAGGCCAGATAATGACTCCCACCGGAAAATGCACAGCAAGACTCATGATTGACAATGTGGCCTTTGTAGCCACATTTCTGATCCTACCGGAGTGCTGCAAACCTATAATACTGGGAATGGACTTTTTAAGAGAGTACGGTGCTGTGGTCAACATACGCGATGGTGTGATCACATTCGCTGCTGACAAGTTTGTGACCCAAGATCCAGACCAAGAACCCAGGGTGTTACGTGTGGTTGACGACGACGTCTGCGTGCCACCACTGTCATGTAGTCTTGTTTTCGTGTGTTGTGACGTGCACCGTAATGAAGACGCCATAGCTGAACGCATCACTGCCCTTCTTTTTCGCCAAGGCATCGCCATCGCTCGCGGCATCGTCAGCTTAGTGGATGGGCGCGCAGAGGTGCTTCTGACCAACTTCACGAATGAGCGCCGGCACATCGGTAAAGGCACGACTGTGGCGTACCTCGAAGAGCTCGACTACTCTCACGACTGTCTTCTAATGCAAGGGGAAGCCACAGCTCAATCACCTCCACATACAGCACCAGTTGATATCGATCCGAGTCTAACACCGACTGAAAGATGCCGTCTTATGGAGCTGCTCGACCAGTTCAAGGACTGCTTCTCATCGACATCACGAGTGGGTCGAACGCCTCTGACTAAGCATCGCATCATTACGGAAGACACAGCAAGACCGATCCGACAGAACCCATATCGCGTCGCTCAGAAAGAACGTGAGGTAGTCCAGCAGCAAGTCAAGAAGATGCTAGAGGACGATGTAATCCAACCATCAAAGAGTCCTTGGGCATCGCCAGTGGTACTCGTGAAAAAGAAAGATGGCAGCTTGCGTTTCTGCATCGATTATCGTAAGCTGAACCATGTTACAAAAAAGACGTTTATCCATTACCACGGATCGATGACTCTTTGGACAGGCTACGGCATGCGCGCTACTTCTCGTCAATGGACCTTAAAAGTGGTTACTGGCAAATAGAAGTAGATGAGCGCGACCGAGAAAAGACCACCTTCGTGACGCCAGACGGGCTTTATGCTCAGCCCCAGCCACGTTTCAGAGACTAATGGATACCATTCTGTCCGGCCTGAAATGGAAAACATGCCTTGTATACCTCGACGACGTGATCGTTTTTTCGGCCACGTTTGAAGAGCATCTAAAGCGTCTACTGTCAGTCCTTCAAGCCATACGGTCCGCTGGACTTACACTCAAACCGGAAAAATGCCACTTCGGCTTCGAAGAACTCCAGTTCCTGGGACACGTGATCAGTCGCGAAGCTGTGAAGCCTGACCCAGATAAAACGGCAGCCGTCGCAAAGTTCGCAAGGCCTGTTGATAAGAAAGCGGTCAGGCGTTTTCTGGGTCTCTGCGCCTACTACCGGCGATTTATAGCAGGCTTTGCACACATCGCCTCTCCACTCACCCGCCTTACAAGGGAGAACATTGCATTTGTATGGGGTGAAGAGCAAGAAGCTTCGTTCAACGAGCTGCGACAGCGTCTACAAACTCCACCTGTCCTCGCTCACTTCGACGAGAATGCACCAACAGCCATTCATACAGACGCCAGCAATGTGGGCCTAGGTGCTGTTCTTGTACAATGCCAAGATGGTGTGGAGAGAGTGGTCGCCTACGCTAGGAGAACGTTGACACGCGCCGAGTCCAACTACTCAACAACGGAGAAGGAGTGTCTGGCCGTCGTCTGGGCTGTTGCGAAGTTCCGCCCGTACTTATATGGCCGTGCCTTCCAAGTCGTAAGCGACCATCACTCTCTTTGTTGGTTGACCAACATGAAAGACCTATCTGGACGTTTAGCACGATGGAGCTTACGGCTCCAAGAGTACGACATGGTTGTAGTTTACAAGTCCGGAAGGCAACACTTAGATGCCGACTGTTTGTCAAGGTCACCGATTGAATCACCGGCTATAGAGGATGATGATTTCCCAGGTTTTTAGGAGTTGTTGATGCAGCTATCATTTCTCGGCAACAACAAGATGATCGGGAGCTCAACTCGCTTATAGAATTCTTGAACGGACGAGCCACCAACGCACCAAGACTGTTTTCGAAGAACTTATCGTCATTCTGTTTACGGGACGGAATTCTGTACAAAAACAACTTTTCATCAACAGGTAGAAGCTATCTGCTGGTAGTTCCTGGAGCTCTCCGCAGCGAAATTTTACAAGCCTGCCATGACGAAGCCACTGCGGGCCACCTCGGTTTCACAAGAACACTGACACGGATCAAAGAAAAACATTACTGGCCAATAATTGCAGCAGAGGTTAAAAATTACGTCCGAACATGCATTGACTGTCAGCGGCGCAAGGTACCACCTGTCAAACCCGCTGGGCTATTACATCCTGTGCCCGTGCCAGAAACACCGTTTTCTCAAATCAGAATGGATCTGCTGGGCCCATTCCCAACATCGGATAGCGGCAACAAATGGGTTATAGTGGCGACGGACTACTTCACCCGATACGCGGAGACCAAGGCAATCGCGAGTGGCACTGCAGCTGAAGCGGCCCAGTTCTTCATTGAGAACATTGTCCTGAGACATGGTGCTCCAGCAGTCGTCATAACAGACAAAGGCACCGCGTTTATAGCCGACCTTTTGCGCACTGTGCTTACGCTCAGTGGCAGGGCGCATAGGAAGACGACAGCTTACCACCCACAAACGAATGGGCTTACAGAACGACTTAACAGGACAATCGCTGACATGCTTTGCATGTACGTCGACGTGGAACACAAGAATTGGGACCGAATATTGACGTACATCACATTCGCGTATAATACGGCATGCCAGGAAACAACAAAAATCACGCTAATTCATGGCAGAGAAGTTACGACAATGCTTGACGCCATGCTGCCTTACGACTGCAATAATTCAGAGACAGACGCCGCAGACTTCATTGAGCGCGCCGAGGAAGCAAGGCAGCTTGTCCGCGTCAGAATAATGAACCAGCAGCAACTTGACGCCCAACGGTACAACCTTCACCATCGATTCGTTATTTATCAACCAGGAGATAGAGTCTGGGTTTGGTTTCCTGTACGACGAAGAGGCCTCCCAGAGAAACTCCTACGGCGATACTTCGAACCCTACAAGGTTTTGCGCCGTCTTAGCGACGTGACGTACGAAGTCGTGCCCGACGCCTCCTCCTGTTTGAAACGTCGCCAGCATCTGCCTGAGACAGTGCACGTGGTCCGCATGAAACTTTACCACTCTCATTGATGTGAACACCCGCTGGCTGCATCTCTACGTATTGAGCATCGGGACAACGCTCACTCTGGCGGGCGGGTAATGCCGCGTGCATAGCTGAATTTAGCGGCGAGATAGCAACGACAACGAAGAACGCTGTTTTGCTCGAGAGGCGCAGCGCAGGCGAGTGAAGAAGACGACAATCTTAGCGGCCTTCTCTGAGAGCGTCTCTACAAGTTCCACTGTCCGTGGTTTTAAATAAACCCCCTGTAATTTATAACCCGCGACAATATTAAATTAACATGCGTTGGTAGTAGGACGTAAAGACGCCCAGTTATACGGCCGTCTATAAGTTGTTCTGAATACCTTAGCGTCTCTTTGTTCTCATCTCTTCATGTTTTATCTGTCGTCTTTCGCGACGTTGTTCCAGCGCGTTCGTGCTTGTCTCGCACGAGCATTTACAACGATGAGCCCTGCCGCGGTGGTCTAGTGGCTGAGGTACTCGGCTGTTGACCCGCAGGTCGCGGGATCGAATCGCGGCTGCGACGGCTGCGTCTTCGATGAAAGCGAAAATGCTGTAGCCCCATGTGCTCAGATTTGGGTGCACGTTGAAGAACCCCAGGCGTTCGAAATTTCAGGAGCCCTTCACTATAGAGTCTCTCATAATCATATGGTGGTTTTCGGACGTTAAACCACAGCGATGAAAGCCAAACACGAGATGCACGTAGTCACACATCTTTCCGATGCGTTGCACCTGATGTAAGAAACGGAGTGTAAACAGGGGCTGTGTAAGGCGCTGTAGCCTCTCCCCCTTAGACTCTATCAGCAATGATGTGCAGCCTAGCGGAGAGCCTCACATCACTCACATGGAGTGGACGTGTGTTTTTTTTTTGTCCACAGTCCTTTTATTTTGGCATTTCTTGCCCACTTCCGTGGGCGTATTCTTTTATTTCTCGTGTAAATCATGAGTAGCATTCTCGAGTGGAGCCCTTTTAGGGCTTCAAGGTTTAGCATATAACTTCGCCACATTCTTTTTCTTTTTCTTTCTTTTTATCATCGTTAAATTTATTTTATAGCTATGGCACCACTCTCGATGGTCCCTCAAAGCTATCGCTAATGGTGGGTGGCCTACATGAACGGCCGCTTTTAGGGTGGAGACATCTTAATAAGTGCCTTCAAGAAACTCAGCCAAAACCAGTGAGCAACGGGGCACGCTGTTGCCAGCTTCCACCAAATTCAGCATAGTTTTCTGTGCGCCCCCATTTTGGAGCCAGCCGCCACTCCCTCCAGCTACGCGAAGTACGGCGTCGGTGCCCAGCCCTTGTAATAACACACAACACCTGGGCTTTTGACAGCGGCGGTGCTCAGGGTCGTGTAAGCGACCCGGTTCTCAAAGTGAGCGCACGAAGAAATTCGCAGCCCACACACAAACACTTGCGACATAATACTGAGGTTACGCTGACACGAACGCAAGCGTGGCAACAGCTCAGACTAGCGAGCGCGTCTCCGTACGAACGCGCGGACGCGTCCCGTTTGTGGGCTTCCTACTCGCAATGCGTGGACGCAGCAACGACAGCTTCGGTTATCTACTCATTCGCGAACACCGCAAAACACATATACGTGTGCCGCAGGAAAAAACAGTGAATGAAATACGCAGTACTCACGGAGCAAACACGAGACGCACTGGTGGGCTCCCAGCCGTCTCGCTTCACTTGAGCCAGCCATAGTTGTCGTCGGCCAGGGCTCGCTGGGAAGCGGAACATTCGCACCCCCTTTCTGTTGTGGTTAGTGCAGAGCGGTACGCAGAATCCAGGCATTTTAAGGCTTCACCGGCAGCGTTTAACACGCTACCGCAACGTTCGACGCCGTATTATTGAGAACTAAACGCAACCGGGCGTAGACGCAGTGCGTGCACCAAGATGGGGCGACAGCGCAGCGTTCTCCCACTTCTGGCAAACTTTACGCCCCGCCGCGGTGGTCTAGTGGCTAAGGTACTCGGCTGCTGACCCGCAGGTCGCGGGTTCGAATCCCGGCTGCGGCGGCTGCATTTCCGATGGAGGCGGAAATGTTGTAGGCCCGTGTGCTCAGATTTGGGTGCACGTTAAAGAACCCCAGGTGGTCGAAATTTCCGGAGCCCTCCACTACGGCGTCTCTCATAATCATATGGTGGTTTTGGGACGTTAAACCCCACAAATCAATCAATCAGCGCGGCATTGCTGTCTGGCAACATTTTGTTTTGGCGGGCGGCGGTGCGTTGGCGGCATGTAGTGGGTCAAAGGCTGACATCACCCTAAAAACGGCCGTCCATGTAGGCTCCCTAGCCTGAAGGCTTCCCTTCAGGGTATGCTCTCGACTTGGCAAAAAGAGCCAAGGCTTGCGGCCTACTCTTCAAAACCGCAGCACAGGTCCTGCACACAGGGAAAGCCGGCCAATCAAGCCCGCCACGTCCTTCACCTACTTCCAGCGCACGTACGAGGCAGGGAGACTCAAAGCAGCCGTGAGCTGGCTGTCCCAACCTCCGCTGCCAACCGCGAGAAACGCTGGCCCAAGGCTCCGGCCATGGAGGGCGAAAAACGTCACACCGAAAAAGCGCCCAGTCACAAGGAGGCAGACAGCCGCCACCCCCCCCATACTGCGAACCGCTCTCCGTGCCGGGAGACAGAAATATGTATATAGTGATTGTTGGGGGAAAGGAAAAAGGCACCAATTTCTGCCTGCCTTTTGGCGACACGGCTAAGTGCCCAGAAATACAAGCCAGCAGCAGCAAGGAGGGTGGCCTCGCAAAAAAGACAAAAACTGAGCAGTCTCTCTCCCTTCAGGAGAGCGACGCCGCCAGTGATGCTTCTTCCCCTTCCACTAACACGCCCCCCCACTTCCTTCTCGTCGTGGTTCCACAACACACCGGCCTCCTCTCCCAAACCTTGCTCTCTCAGTCTTACTTGGGAAGTAAAAACAGCGCACAAATATAGACAAGGATAGAGGGAGAGACGACACGGCGCGGTGTCGTCTCTTCCTCTATCCTTGTCTATATTTTAGGGGCGACGCACCTTATAGCGGCACCCGTTCATCCCTCGTAGCCGTAGTGGTAATAGTGTGTAACCAGTATTACATTTTGAGCTCCAAGGTGTCTTCTCTTCCTCTGTCCTTGTCTATATTTTAGGGGCAACGCTCCTTATAGCGGCACCCGTTCGTCCCTCGTAGTCGTAGTATTAGTAGTGTGTAACCAGTATTACATTTTGACCTCCAAGGTGTCGTCTTTTTCTCTGTCCTTGTGTATATTTTAGGGGCGACGCTCCTTATAGCGGCACCCGTTCGCCCTCGTAGTCGTAGTATTAGTAGTGTGTAACCAGTATTACATTTTGACCTCCAAGGTGTCGTCTCTTCCTCTGTCCTTGTCTATATACGCGGTGTCGTCTCTTCCTCTGTCCTTGTCTATATTTTAGGGGCGAAGCTCCTTATAGCGACACCCGTTCGTCCCTCGGAGTCGTAGTAGTAGTAGTAGTGTGTAACCATTATTACATTTTGAGCTCCAAGGTGTCGTCTCTTCCTCTGTCCTTGTCTATATTTTAGGGCCAACGCTCCTTATAGCGGCACCCGTTCGTCCCTCGTAGTCGTAGTATTAGTAGTGTGTAAACAGTATTACATTTTGACCTCCAAGGTGTCGTCTCTTCCTCTGTCCTTGTCTATATACGCGGTGTCGTCTCTTCCTCTGTCCTTGTCTATATTTTAGGGGCGAAGCTCCTTATAGCGACACCCGTTCGTCCCTCGGAGTCGTAGTAGTAGTAGTAGTGTGTAACCAGTATTACATTTTGAGCTCAGAGGTGTCGTCTCTTCCTCTGTCCTTGTCTATATTTTAGGGGCGACGCTCCTTATAGCGGCACCCGTTCGTCCATCGTAGTCGTAGTAGTAGTAGTGTGTAACCAGTATTACATTTTGAGCTCAGAGGTGTCGTCTCTTCCTCTGTCCTTGTCTATATTTTAGGGGCGACGCTCCTTATAGCGGCACCCATTCGTCCCTCGTAGTCGTAGTAGTAGTAGTAGTGTGTAACCAGTATTACATTTTGACCTCCAAGGTGTCGTCTCTTGCTCTGTCCTTGTCTATACACGCGGTGTCGTCTCTTTCTCTGTCCTTGTCTATATTTTAGGGGCGACGCTCCTTATCGCGGCACCCGTTCGTCCCTCGTAGTCGTTGTAGTAGTAGTGTGTAACCAGTATTACATTTTGAGCTCAGAGGTGTCGTCTCTTCCTCTGTCCTTGTCTATATTTTAGGGGCCACGCTCCTTATAGCGACACCCGTTCGTCCATCGTAGTCGTAGTAGTAGTAGTGTGTAACCAGTATTACATTTTGAGCTCAGAGGTGTCGTCTCTTCCTCTGTCCTTGTCTATATTTTAGGGGCGACGCTCCTTATAGCGGCACCCGTTCGTCCATCGTAGTCGTAGTAGTAGTAGTGTGTAACCAGTATTACATTTTGAGCTCAGAGGTGTCGTCTCTTCCTCTGTCCTTGTCTATATTTTAGGGGCGACGCTCCTTATAGCGGCACCCATTCGTCCCTCGTAGTCGTAGTAGTAGTAGTGTGTAACCAGTATTACATTTTGAGCTCCAAGATGTCGTCTCTTCCTCTGTCCTTGTCTATATTTTAGGGGCGACGCTCCTTATAGCGGCACCCGTTCGCCCCTCGTAGTCGTAGTAGTAGTAGTGTGTAACCACTATTACATTTTGACCTCCAAGGTGTCGTCTCTTCCTCTGTCCTTGTCTATATACGGGATGTCGTCTCTTCCTCTATCCTTGTCAATATTTTAGGGGCGAAGCTCCTTATAGCGGCACCTGTTCGTCCCTCGTAGTCATAGTAGTAGTAGTGTGTAACCAGTATTACATTTTGAGCTCCAAGGTATCGTATCTTCCTCTGTCCTTGTCTATATACGCGGTGTCCCTCTTTCTCTGTCCTTGTCTATATTTTAGGGGCGAAGCTCCTTATAGCGGCACCCGTTCATCACTCGTAGTCGTTGTTGTAGTAGTGTGTAACCAGTATAACATTTTGAGCTCCAAGGTATCGTCTCTTCCTCTGTCCTTGTCTATATTTTAGGGGCGAAGCTCCTTATAGCGGCACCCGTTCGTCCCTCGTAGTCGTAGTAGTAGTGTGTAACCAGTATTATATTTTGAGCTCCAAGTTATCGTCTCTTCCTCTGTCCTTGTCTATATACGCGGTGTCATCTCTTCCTCTGTCCTTGTCTATATTTTAGGGGTGAAGCTCCTTATAGCGGCACCCGTTCGTCCCTCGAAGTCGTAGTAGTAGTAGTGTGTAACCAGTATTACATTTTGAGCTCCAAGGTGTCGTCTCTTGCTCTGTCCTTGTCTATATTTAAGGGGCGACGCTCCTTATAGCGGCACCTTTTCGTCCTTCGTAGTCGTAGTAGTAGTAGTGTGTAACCAGTATTACATTTTGAGCTCCAAGGTATCGTCTCTCTTCCTCTGTCCTTGTCTATATACGTGGTGTCGTCTCTTTCTTTGTCCTTGTCTACATTTTAGGGGCGAAGATTCTTATAGCGGCACCCGTTCGTCCCTCGTAGTCGTAGTAGTAATAGTGTGTAACCAGTATTACATTTTGAGCTCCAAGGTGTCGTCTCTTCCTTTGTCCTTGTCTATATTTTAGGGGTGACGCTCCTTATAGCGGCACCCGTTCGTCCCTCGTAGTCGTAGTAGTAGTAGTGTGTAACCGGTATTACATTTTGAGCTCCAAGGTATCGTCTCTTCCTCTGTCCTTGTCTATATTTAAGGGGCGACGCTCCTTATAGCGGCACCCGTTCGTCCCTCGTAGTCGTAGTAGTAGTAGTGTGTAACCAGTATTACACTTTGAGCTCCAAGGTGTCGTCTCTTGCTCTGTCCTTGTCTATATTTAAGGGGCGACGCTCCTTATAGCGGCACCCGTTCGTCCCTCGTAGTCGTAGTAGTAGTAGTGTGTAACCAGTATTACATTTTGAGCTCCAAGGTGTCGTCTCTTGCTCTGTCCTTGTCTATATTTAAGGGGCGACGCTCCTTATAGCGGCACCCGTTCGTCCCTCGTAGTCGTAGTAGTAGTAGTGTGTAACCAGTATTACATTTTGAGCTCCAAGGTATCGTCTATTCCTCTGTCCTTGTCTATATACGTGGTGTCGTCTCTTTCTTTGTCCTTGTCTACATTTTAGGGGCGAAGATCTTTATAGCGGCACCCGTTCGTCCCTCGTAGTCGTAGTCGTAATAGTGTGTAACCAGTATTACATTTTGAGCTCCAAGGTGTCGTCTCTTCCTCTGTCCTTGTCTATATTTTAGGGGCGAAGCTCCTTATAGCGGCACCCGTTCGTCCCTCGTAGTCGTAGTAGTAGTAGTGTGTAACCAGTATTACATTTTGAGCTCCAAGGTGTCGTCTCTTCCTCTGTCCTTGTCTATATTTAAGGGGCGAAGCTCCTTATAGCGGCACCCGTTCGTCCCTCGTAGTCGTAGTAGTAATAGTGTGTAACCAGTATTACATTTTGGCCTCCAAGGTGTCGTCTCTTCCTCTGTCCTTGTTTATATACACGGTGTCGTCTCTTCCTCTGTCCTTGTCTATATTTCAGGGGCGAAGCTTCTTATAGCGGCACCCGTTCGTCCCTCGTAGCAGTAGTAGTAAAAGTGTGCAACCAGTTACATTTTGACCTCCAAGGTGTCGTCTCTTCCTCGGTCCCTGTCTATATACGCGGTGTCGTCTTTTTCTCTGCCCTTGTCTACATTTTAGGGGCGAAGCTCCTTATAGCGGAAACTGTTCTTCCCTCGTAGCCGTAGTAGTAGTAGTGTGTAACCAGTATTACATTTTGAGCTCCAAGGTATCGTCGCTTCCTCTGTCCTTGTCTATATACGCGGTGTCGTCTCTATCTCTATCCTTGTCTATATTTTAGGGGCGAAGCTCCTTATAGCGGCACCCGTTTGTCCCTCGTAGTCATTGTAGTAGTAGTAGTGTGTAACCAGTATTACATTTTGAGGTCCAAGGTGTCGTCTCTTCCTCTGTCCTTGTCTATAGTTTAGGGGCGACGCTCATTATAGCGGCACCCGTTCGTCCTTCGTATTCATAGTAGTAGTAGTGTGTAACCAATATTACATTTTGACCTCCAAGGTGTCGTCTCTTCCTCTATCCTTGTCTATATACGCGGTGTCATCTCTTCCACAGGTCGGGCTGTCTTCGGCATTATTCTGCGCAAATTCATGCCCGTGCGCGCGTGCATGCTGACTGTTAAAAAATAAATTCACCCGTAGCATTGGTGGTTGTTCATGAAGTCGGGATGGGAAGAAACGCACACAGTGCTGCACAAAGTTTCCATTTCGCTCTGGCCCTTGTGAAAAAAAAAAGATGCTAGAATGGTTTGCCTGTATAGTAGCTTCTATCATGCAAGCAATAACCACTCGAAAAGAAATGCGAAAAACTGAGAATATATTTGCTTCACTGTTTCCGTTTATTTCCAACCCCAAAGTAGAGTGTACTAGAACAAGGGCAGTGCCCGAAACAGCTGCAGCACCAATGCATTAAAATTGAAGTTCAAACAGGGTACATCAGCTTATGCTCTTATCAGTAGTCTGTAATGCGTTGTTGTTTTAAAAACCGCGCACAGCTTCACCAAAGTGCACATACATGTGCATCGTCACTGCACAACAAAAATCATTGCAGTTAATGAATCACGGAACCAAGTTTTTTGTATTAACGGCAGCCATATAAACTGCTTAGTTCATCTTAGATTCCAAAAGATACACTTCGCACCTTTACATACATGCAAGAGATGCTTGTACTGCAAAGAAAACAAGTCGTGCAAGGAATACGTGCAGGGCATAATTAACGGCACGATGTTGTGAAACCAACGTGATTATCACAACTGACATATTATTTATGACAGCAGAGCTTATTGTATGACTTAATTTTTACGGTTGATTTTTCCTGCGGTTGTAGAAAATTTGTGAGTGAGTCGTTGAAAAAGATAGCGGTGATATTCTATGCTCGCTCATTTCTTTTTTTTTTCATATGGTCGTTTTGGTGCCATGGTAAATTGATCGGTGCCGGCCGCTCCAGAATGTTTGAGAAACTTCTAGATTGTTTTGATCTATTTGCGTGTACGACTCGTACTTGAGGGTACTAACACAGGTTTTATTACTGTGCTCTCAACGCGAGCCTCTGCGATAACGCTCGTTTCACTGACGGTTAGAGTATTGGTGGCCGTGAACTACTGCGAGTGTACGTGTGATCGAGTGGACTTGGTTTTCCGGGCACAAGTCAACTCCATTTGAAAGTTTCTTCTATAAACAGCTGATTACTGAACGGCATGCCATCGTAAACACACATGAAAATAGATACTGCAAGACTTAGATCGTCAGATGAGAAGCGGTTCTGAATGCCATGACGAATGATATACATCGAACTACGTACTGGACGCAAAGCGTGTGAGCTGAAGTGCGTTGGCGGGTTAGTTTGTTTATCATACTTGTACGCGCGATAGCTTGAGATATATCCATGTGATGTCATTACGAATATGGTCTCTAGAGATAATGTTGACTCTCATAGCTATGGGTTCAGGATAGCTAGTAACGAGGAAAACAACCAGGGAGAATCTTTGACATGTGGTATGGACAGATACGATTCCAAAGTGGCAGCAGTATCTAAGATAAGTAGAATTCGGGGCAGAAGTAGACGTAGCCACGAGCACCGAGCCAATTCAGACATAGGGTATATTAACATGCAGGGTGGCAGGAACAGGCTGTAGTGGGAAGAGATAGAAGAACAGCTAAGAGAGGAGAGGCCGATGGTATACGGTTTTGTAGAAACACATCTTAGGGAACTGGAACAACCTCCTAACAATCCAAAATACGCCTGGGAATATTGTAATAGAGCAGAAGGCAGCAGAAAAGGGGGTGGTATTGGGGCATTCATTCATAAAAGTACAGACTGGCAAAGGGTCAAGCAGGAGTGCAAGTAACATTTATGGCTAAAAGGGAAAGTGGCAGGGCAGATGACACTCCTTGGTTTGGTCTACTGGACGGGAGCAAAGGCCAGAGAGGAAACCAGGTAATGGTAGAGTGCATATCAAAGGACATTGAGCAGTTAGGAGGAGAGCGCGAGATACTTATACTAGAAGATATGAATGCGCACATAGATACAGATGGGTATACCGACCCAACAGGCAAAATGATCATGAATATGTGTGAAAGACATGATTTGATAATTTGCAACAGTACCGAGAAGTGTGAAGGGCAAATAACATGGGAGGTAGGAAGGCTGCAGTAGACGATAGCTTACGCACTGATGTTACATAGGATGAATTATAAGCTCAGGGGAATGCACATAGATGAAAATGGCTCCAGAAGTCTGGGTAGTGATCACAAAGGTATCAAACTAAGTTTTGGAAGAACATTGATAGTGGGAAGGAGGCAAAATGAGCAACTACAGAAAAATTTTTATTCAGAAAGGCAAATATAGATAGCTACTAAACAAATTCAGAAAGTAATCACTGAGGATAATAAAACAATGTAGACATACACGAATCTAATTAGAGTGTTTGAGCTAGAGCTTGCTAAAGCACGTGACAAGTCACCGCGGAAAAGAAGACACAAGCCCAAGAGTTGGTGGGATGAGGAAGTTAAGAGAGCCATAGCAAAACGTCAGGAAGCCTCTAGGGAACAGACATGCTAAGCAGCGGGGTGAACCGACAGACGATGTTGAAAGAAAATGGGAAAACTTTCTGAGCTGTAGAAGGGATGCATCCCTTCTGATCAATGAAAAGGTTAGAAGAAAGGGAGCTCAGTGGCTGGTAGAAGTACATACAAAAAGATAGAAGGGCAGCTGCGAAAATTTGGAACCATCTAAACTCCCTGAGAAATGAGACGAGCCTAGAGCAGAGGTTTATGACTACAGCTCAAGGTACTAGGCTAGAAGGGGACGAAGCTATTGAATATATAAGAACAAGGGGGACAGAAAAATTTCAACAAAGAAGTGCCTTATGCACCACAATAGACAAGGATGAATCAAGTGGCGCAATGGCTCCATTTTCACAACGAGAGAGGGAAAGGGCTAAGAAGAGGGTTCCTAGTAGTACGTGTTCTTTTAGGCTCAATTTAAAATCAGTTCGCGAAGTTCGAAAGGGTTCGTTCTTTCCTTCGGAACAAAACCGGAACACAGCAATAAATGAAGCCATAAGTACGATTCGACGCCCGCAAGTACGAAGACTAGGCAAATCCATGTAATACCAATCATTCTCATGGTCGCTGAACGATGGTAGCGCCAGAGTCTCCTGCAGTTAAATACTGGAATCTATGCCACCGACGCCGAATTTGCTGCTCCACATTTAAAAGATATGGTGCTCTTTAGCCACCTATGGTAATTGTACCACAAAACTCCACTAATCATCAGCAGAACACCTTCCTTGAGTAAAAAAAAATTAGATACCACCTGCATTGAATCATGTGTTCAGGTGTTCATGCCTAACTATCCCTCCATTTGGTGCCCGACTTCTATGTCGTGGAAGCAGCATCGTAGTGTTTCCAACTTGGTTATGCTACACTCCGCCTGCCGAGTATTCTAAGGGCGTTTTTCAATATTGCCCTTGAAGGCAACAAAATTTTTATCAGGCGCACCCAGCGTGAAACATCGCAAAATACCCGAAATAATGATTACTATAGCACGGTAACACCAGGCACCACAATGCAATGGCTTTTAAATACATTTGCCCCGCCGCGGTGGTCTAGTGGCTAAGGTACTCGGCTGCTGACCCGCAGGGCGCGGGTTCGAATCCCGGCTGCGGCGGCTGCATTTCCGATGGAGGCGGGAATGTTGTAGGCCCGTGTGCTCAGATTTGGGTGCACGTTAAAGAACCCCAGGTGGTCTAAATTTCCGGAGCCCTCCACTACGGCGTCTCTCATAATGAAATAGTGGTTTTGGGACGTTAAACTCCACACATCAATCAATTTTAAATACCTTTGATATTTTTTCCTTGGAGCTGAAATAATATTCACTTAAGAGGAAGCCTTTGCTTGTGGAAGAAGCAAAAGCAATCGCGGCATATTCACAGAGTAAATGATAACGAGTGGGCGAAGCAGTGGTGTCATTCGGTGTTAGCTTAACTCACACGTGACATTGACCATTCACGCATGTGAATGCGTGACAAAGCGGTGTATGGTTATATATACAATCTTTATTGGTCACTTATTTTATGTTGTGCTGGGTTGAAAATTTTGGTTTGCCTTCACATATCGCATCTAGGTGGCAATATGATTCCTGTGCACGTTTTCTTGGCGGTTTTTTGTTGTTTCCTGTCATACGAAATGCATCATAGTACATATCGAAACGGCATCTACTGTTCAAGCAGGTCGTTGCCCATGGTCATCATCGTTTTTACCGTCATCAGGGCTATCGTCATCTTCATGGCGTATTGTGGGTATCTTGCATGTGCTGTGCCGTGACGACAGAAAGGGAATGTATGGCTTGGAATGCGTTTGTTCTTCATTGTCATTTGCGTCAGCGCCATCGTATGTAGTGATGGCTACGGGGCACAATAATGTTGCTGCCAACGCACAAGCCTCGACTTTAGGGAGCTTCGCCCCTATGTGTTGGTGGGAGATCTGTTGATCCTGACTGAGGATCGCGGCTCGAGTTGGCCTGTTCTGTTCTCGCACCTAAAATGGCAAAATCACCATGAGCCTGTGAGCCTGCATGTAAAACGATCATGTGCAGGCTCCCTACCATGAAAGGTCGCATTTGTGAGCCTCAAAAATGAAGACGTGCCAGCCGACAGAGTGCCACCCTCCAGCACTCTCTCCAGCACCTTCCAGAAGAACTAGCCTGCTTACTCCTACCCTACCTCCTCTGACCATCTCAAGCCCCATCTTTCGGAGCTCGGGTCAAACAGATCGGCCAGATGCCTGACTCTAAGGGGGACTACTTAAGTTGGCCTCCTTACCACATGCGCCTTTCACGGACACACCTCTGTAGCCATCGCAGTAACACCACGCAGCCACGCGTAGCCATAGCTCCACCGCTGGCAACTATCCATTAACCCTTCCGAGCCAACCTGGGTCTCACGACTTCACCTGTGCTGGTTAAAGACTCGCATGCGCCCAGCACATACCATTGCCAAGCCGAAAATGTATTCTCAGTTTCTCAGTCATGACCCTGGTGTTTATTGGTAGCTTATAAAGCAACTATGTACAATTTGTAACCCACTTGGCTTTTACATCAGGGGAGTCAGATGACGAGTAGGTATTCCAAAGCTTACGGCCTGTTAGAAAAGCCTTCCCTATAATTATTATTATTGTTGTGTGTGTGTGTGTGTGTGTGTGTGTGTGTGTGTGTGTGTGTGTGTGTGTGTGTGTGTGGGTGTGTGTGTGTGTGTGTGTGTGTGTGTGTGTGTGTGTGTGTGTGTGTGTGTGTGTGTGTGTGTGTGTGTGTGTGTGTGTGTGTGTGTGTGTGTGTGTGTGTGTGTGTGTGTGTGTGTGTGTGTGTGTGTGTGTGTGTGTGTGTGTGTGTGTGTGTGTGTGTGTGTGTGTGTGTGTGTGGAAACAGTGGCTAACGATTTAGAGTACTTGGCACTCTGCTATGGGAGAGCATAACGCCGTCGCGTCGGCCTTAGCACAGACTGAACTGACAGGGGCCAATAGGGCTGTAACACAAAGCCCTTCAACACAACAATCAGCCACAACATCAATCAAGTGGGCAGCCACTAGGTGCGCATACTGCTTGTGGCACTTAAGGTCCCTATACATGAAACAAGTTAACTTGTTTCATCTAGGGACTTTAGTGGTACTTACTTACCTCAGAAATTTATGATGATTTATGGCAGGCGTCCGCAGCCTGCTGTCCGTAGGGCAGTGTTATGTGGCCCCCGGCACGAAGGCAACCCTTGTTCCTTTCCTGGGACATTTCGTATCTGAAGGTCGACATGGAGTATTGACCTAATAGGGGGTTTTCACTTGGAACCTGTTTGATTGGAACTTCGTGTCACCAGTGCTGAAAATAAACATGATTTTTTGTTCCAATATGGTGAATAATTCACATCTTTCTAAAGGGAACTCTGATAAAATGCGAAGCAGCAGCGTTGCGCGCTGGTGACGTCACGAGTTCAACGGCGCTAACGCAGGCGCTGCGGTGAGCGCCGGAAGATTCGTTTGAAGTGATGGCTGGCGTAGGTCTTGACGTTTCTTCCGGGTGGACACGGGTGCTAGACCGGAGGTTACGCGCGTTTCGCCTTGACTACCACGACCTTGTGATCGATGAAATGCACGCTGAGAGGTTCCTGCAGACATTCGATGTCGAAATTGGCAAAGACCAGATCGATGCAGCTTCACCTTATCGTGGTGGGTAGTTTCCGCGTGACCCGACGAGTCGGCGGTGTAGCGAGTGGTGGTCGCGCTAGCGGAGCGAGCGGCGGTAGCTGTAGGTGTGGCGGATGAACGGACGAGGCGGCAGCTGCGGGCGCAGTGGTGAGCGCGTGGCAGGCGAGGAAGAGAGTGACGTCAGCGTGTACTGCGAGGGGAGCGTGACGTCAACGCGTAGCTGCGGCATGACATGCTTGGCACCGCTACAACACCTGCGGTGAGGCGAACGCGTAGCAGCTTGTTCGTGCGGACGCACGTATGTACGGCGTTACACAGGCTAGTCAAAGAGCTGCTTCGCATCTAAGGTAGTCAATCCGTCGATTTTTTACGCTTTGCCTGCCTTGTCAAAGGTGATATATTGTAGAATTCCCAACACTGAGCCTCGTGTGAGCTCCCGGTATAAAAGAGAGGAGGCACTGTCCCGGGTCACCCAGGTTTACCAGGCCTATTTGATTTGATGACAACGCCAGGGAAGGTAGGCTAACGCAATCACTTGCTTTTTAGATGAGAGACAGCTTATGGCGAAGCTCGATCCGGTGTGCATAACTACTCTTACTACGCACACGCAACAGCTGGCCCAAGCATCGATTGAACCACGGTGTCCGTGTAAGATACACACCTAGGCCAGAACGTGCTCACGCGTTCCGGTCTTTCTATACTCCATTTCATACATCAGGTGCAACGCGTTGATGATGGCTAGTGATACTTCTTGCAATGAATGCGTTCGCACTAAGAAATAGTAAGATGATTTTTTCATCTGATGCATGCTTTTATTCCATCGCTGGTCTTGATATTAAATTAACATGCGTTGGTAGTAGGAGGTAAAGACGCCCAGTTATACGGCCGTCTATAAGTTGTTTTGAATCCCTTAGCGTCCCTTTGTTCTCATCTCTTGATGTTTTATTTGTCGTCTTTCGCGACGTTGTTCCAGCGCGTTCATGCTTGTCTCGCACGAGCATTTACAACGATGAGCCCCGCCGTGGTGGTCTAGTGTTTCGGTTCCGATTTCGTGGTTGCCAGGTTCGGTTTCATGAGAAGTGTTTTCGCCCTTATGGGCCGCTACCCTGTGTGTAGATGTGTGGCGGTGTTCTGTGGTGTGGCATTGTACAGAATAAACCAGTTTTTGCTTGGCTACCGGCTTCTGCGTACCTCGTGTCGGTCGGCGCTTCAGTGTCATGCCCTGTGTGCTCCGTGCGGCGCGTCCGCCGCACGATACAACATATTGGCGACGAGGATGGGATTCGAACCCACGCGGGCATAGCCCAAGAAGGCGCTGCTCTTGGACGCCTTGAGTGTCTAGGGACTTAACAACTACCTGCGTGCCGCCGAACAGGAGCCGGGAGCCGACCAGTAAACTCGGGAGACGACGCCGGACATGTACGACGCAGCCCTTGCGCTGCCTAATGAAATCTTTGACCCGCAACTGGATGCGGCATGTCTGCGCGCCCACTTCAAAGCCCTGCGTTTGGGCCCAGACAAGTTGGTGGTAGAACTTTTATACAGGAGGTACGCCGAGTAGCCAAGCTTTGTGAATTCGGCGCGGTGGGCGATATCCTCGCTTTCGACCAGATCGTCTCTGGCATCGCGTCGCCGCACCTTCAATGAACTTTCTTCAAGATGGTCAAAGACTTTACACTACAGAAGGCGCTCGACGTAGCGAGAGAGAAGGAGCGCGTCGACCGCGCGTTGCTACAGTTATCTGTTGCATCTAGAACCTTGTCGCCGGTGGAACGCTGATATTCCGCAGGGGAGCGCGAAGCTCTTGCTTGTTTGTTTGTGGTAGAAAAACGGCATATCTTTGGGGTCGGCATTTTACATTACGGACTGACCAACAGGCTTTAACTACTTTGCTGTCAGCTGGCACGGTGGGGGACGCCCCTTGCAAATTTCTCGATGGTGCACCCGGCTGTTATATTACAACTTTTCTGTACAATATTGCAAAGGTGCCAATAATGTCGTAGCGGACGAATTATCTTGGCTGCCAGCCGTGCTTCCGCCAGCACAGGCGCCGGAAGAAGAGATAATTGCTTTAGTTGCTGCGTGCTTAATTAAGGACGAGTTACAGGCAGCCTATACTAATGATGGTACCTTCTAGGAGCTTATCCAATACATTGCTGAGGGTTGGCCTCCAAAAAGCATTTGACTTCAGTACTTGTAACTTACTTTGCAGTGAAAGACGAACTGTCTTATGCCGATGGGCTCATTTCCCGCGGGGCTCATTTTCCGCGTGTTACAGTTCCAGAGTCTTGCAGGGGACAATCGATTCAGGTAGTTCATGAGAATCACCGTGGCATAATTCGTACAAAGCAGCTGTTTCGTGGTACGTATTGGTGGCCGTGCCTTGAAAAACAAAGGAAAGTGTGGTTCGGAACTGTTGCATCTGTCAGGCTGCCGACAAATCGGAGAAACCTGTCTTTGCACTCCTACAACCAGTTTCGGTTCCTGAGTAACCATGGGAGAAGTTAGGCATGGACATTTTTGGTTCTTTTTTAAATGTTTCCTCAGATTGTCGCTTTGCAGTCACTTTGATTGACTATTATTCCAAATAGCCTGAGGTTTGTTTCGTTCGAGACGTTACGTCTGATGCAGTCATCACCTTCTTGATTTCACTCTTCTGCCGTGAAGGCTTTCCAGCATGCTCAGTAGCAGTCAACGGTCCCCAGTTTAAGTCTCGTCAGTTTGAAACTTTTCTTTCCGAACGAAGTATTCAACACCTCTGTTCTTCCAACTACTATCCTAAAGCCAATGAGCAGGTTGAGTGGTTCAACGGGGTCCTGAAAAAGTACATTCAACTAGCCCAACTAGAACGACGTCCTCTAAAGAAGGCAATTGATTGATTGATTGATATGTGGGGTTTAACGTCCCAAAACCACCATATGATCATGAGAGACGCCGTAGTGGAGGGCTCTGGACATTTCGACCACCTGGGTTTTTTTAACGTGCACCCAAATCTGAGCACACAGGCCTACAACATTTTCGCCTCCATCGGAAATGCAGCCGCCACAGCCGGGATTCGAACCCGCGGCCTGCGGGTCAGCAGCCGAGTACCTTAGCCACTAGACCACTGCGGCGGAGCTAAAGAAGGCAATTGCAGAGTAATTAGGTACTTACCATTTTTCTGCTCAGGCAACCACGGGATCGTCTCCCGCGATGTTGCTGCATAAGCGTCAACCTCTCACAGCGGTTGACGTAACAGGTCTACCGTTGCCTTCTACTTTGCAGTCACTTTCGGACAATACCGTAAGGATGCGAGTTTTTCATAGGCAGGAGTACATGAAAAATTATGTGGATCAGAAGCGAGGAGCCCAACCTCCAGTCATTCAGGTTGGCCAAAAGGTCAAAGTACGTGTTCCAGGGGAAAAATACAAGTATAGAGGTCCGTTTACCGTTATGTCGGCAGTGAGATCCCAGGCATTTAAGCTCAGTGATGGATTGGTTTGGAATGTTTCTAAACTTGTAATCGTCCGTTATGAAATGGAACCACCTTTACGCTTGCACTCTTCAATACCTTTGCAGAACCGGTCGGAATACTCTGCCTCGATTCCACGATTGGTTTTTATCCCTATTCTTGTAGTATCACCATATGTCCCTAGGGGAAATGGTATTCAAGCACCGGTTTCAAATCCAGCTGTGGTGCCCAGCCACCATGTTTCACGGTGCATTGAGCACGCTTCAGAGTCCTCGGGTATTAAGGTACCGGTTTCAAATACGGCTGTGGTGCCCAGTCACCATAAAGTTTTACCTTGTACTGAGCACGCTTCTGAGTCCTCGGGTATTCAGGCACCTGTTTCAAATCCCACTGTGGTGCCCAGCCGCCATGTTTTACCGTGCAATGAGCATGCCTCAGAGTCTTCGGGTATTGAGGTAGCGGTTTCAGATCCGGCTGTGGTGCCCAGTCACCATAAAGTTTTACCGTGCACTGATCATGCTTCAGAGTCCTTGGGTATCCAGGCACCGGTTTCAAATCCGGCTGTTGTACCCAGCCACCATGAAGTTTTACCGTACACCGAGCAAGCTTCAGAGAGCTCGGACTCTTCTCAGGCTTCGTATCAACACTTGACTGACGAGCCTAGTTCCCATGCCAGTATCCCTTCTAACACTGATGGACATGCTTCCTAACCTTCAGGTTTCCATCTTTCGCGTCAGGGTTCTCCGTCCCCAGCTACAGCTGATAGACGCTTAAACGAGTCGTCGGACTCTTCAATGCCCTCAGAAGTGCCTGAGCAGCGCGTAAGCGAGCCAGTAGGATCATCCTCACATACCGAACTTTCTGCTCCGCAAGGGAGCACTTCAGAGTGCAATGAGCTTCGGCGTTTGAAGCGTTCGCGTAAGAAACCGTCCAGGTTTAAGGACTTCGTGTCCTAAATTCGTTCTTACTCGTATGTTGGAATCTGTACCATACGTGTGCATTGTTGTGTGTATGCTGTACATTTATTTATTGTATAAAGTTATTAGGGATACACTGTTATGCTGTGATTTTTTGTTGTTTTGTCATGGTTATAAGCCATAAGCCCAACAGAAGAGGAAGAAGCCAGCATCACGAGCGGCAGTCTCTAGCGTTTTTCGGAGAAGACAACGTTATCTGCCTAAGTTCTTTCAGCCGTGGTGCGCTGTGTACACAGTCACTTTTTTCCTCCTTCTCATGCCGCTTCTCTGTTCTTCACTTGGTTACTTTACGACAAATGGAAGGGGGATGTTAAGGTTTTAAATACAGTTCTGTGTCATTACATTTTTCTAAAATTGTATAAGGTTATAAAAGTTACTCAGGTTTCATTATTCATTGTATAAAGATTTTAGAGCCACATTTCCTTTTCTTTCTTTGGGGGGGGGTAGTGATATAATGTTTCGGTTCCAATTTCGTGGTTGCCAGATTCGGTTTTATGTGAAGTGTTTTCGCCCTCAGGGCGTGCTACCCTGTGTGTATATGTGGGGCATTGTACAGAATGAACCAGTTACTGCTTGGCTACCGGCTGCTGCGTACCTCATGTCGGCCGGCGCTTCAGCGTCGTGCCTTGTGTGCTCCGTGCGGCGCGTCCACTGCACGATACAACAGCCATTTCCATAGAAATGTGGAATTACTTCATGCTGACAAATCAGGAGCTGCAAATCCGAGGGCGCACAATACACACGACGACTTACGTAGCCGAGCAGTAGACGACAGGTGTAAATGTTCTCTGCTTGCACCTCACCATTCGATTGACACTAAGTGGTGGCGCTGCTGATGCGTTGCATTTGCAGCGCCACCACTCATACAATGATAAACAACTACCGTTCTATAACAGTGACATCACTGCCACATCAGTGGTCTACAGGCAGGCGATGCAGATTATAAAGGAAAGACTGCAGGTATGGATAGAGGATGAGGGGGTGCTGGGGGAACTGCAGAATGGGTTTCGGAAACACAGGAGGTTGGAAGACAATCTGTTCTCACTGACGCAGTGCATCGAAATAGCAGAAAAGGAACACAGGTCACTGTGGCTAGCATTTTCGGATATCAAGGGAGCGTACGATAGCGTGGTTCAAGAGGAATTGTGGAAAGTACTGGACACACTAGGCGTGGAACATGTAGTCACTAATCTTTTAAAGGATACTTATAAATGTAACAAGGTAATTATAAAGTGGGAAAAACAGGTATCCAAGCCTGCAGAGGTAGAACAGGGGCTTAGGCAGTGGGGTCCTCTGTCACCCTTATTATTCATGATGTACCTACAAGGATTAGAGGCCAAATTAGAGGGAAGTGGACTGGGCTTCGACCTCTTTCGTCAAACAAGGAAAACTCATTGAACAGGCACTACCAGCATTGATGTACGCAGATGATATAGTGTTAATGGCCAACAACAAGGAAGATTTGCAGAGATTGGTGGACATCTGCGGTAATGAGGTAGATAGGTTAGATTTCAGATTCAGCAAGGAAAAATCAGCAGTCATGATTTTTAATGACAATGAAGGTATTGAGCTTAGAATACAGGAGGTCACGCTAGAGATAACAGATGAATACAAATATCTGGGCGTATGGATAAGCAATGAGGCCGAGTACCTAAGGGAACACGAAATATACGTGACGACTAGAGGTAACAGGAATGCAGCAGTGATGAAAAATAGGGCACTGTGGAATTGCAATTGGTATGATGTTGTGAGAGAAATATGGAAAGGGGTCATGGTTCCTGGGCTGACGTTCGGCAATGCGGTCTTGTGCATGATATCAGAAGTTCAAGCAAGATCAGAAATTAAGCAACGTGGAATAGGTAAGCTGGCCTTAGGAGCTCACGGGAATACACCAAAACAGGGAGTACAAGGTGATATGGGATGGACGTCATTTGAGGGCAGGAAAGCTAGCAGCAAGATAACAATTTGAGAAGCGATTGAAAGAAATGGGGGAGGAGCGTTGGGCTAGGAAGGTATTCAGCTACTTGTACATGAAGAATGTCAATACAAAATGGAGGAAGCGAACCAGAAAATTGACTGGTAAATACTTAGAAAACAGCAGGTGGCCAAACCAAAAAGAATTATCGGTTAAGAAGAAGGTAAAGGAAGCCGAGACCGATATGTGGAGAATTGGCATGATTAAGAAATCCGCACTAGAGATCTATCGAACTTTTTGTAAGCGGGCCTGCAGTCGGGTGATGAACAACTTTTATTGTGGTTTAAACGAAGTAGATATAGACAAGAATGGTGACGTAACCGGTCACGTGATTTTAACGAAATGGTTGGTGACGTCGGAGTGACTCAGCCATGCTACATTTCTTTTTTCTTAGGGAATCAAATAATTACACTGGTCTTTCTGGTTGTGGGTAGCGGCAGGGCTCCCGGCGTGGCCTTGTGCTTCTCCGCAGCTCTTGAGCGGGCTGGGCGTCGTCTAGTTGTTCGGACCCGTCACGAGGTCTCTCTTCGGGATGTGTAGGTGCGTCTCGCAGATGCTCGCGTGTGCGTCTGATTTCCTGGCCCTCTTCCGTCTTCACCACCACGGAGCGCGGCGTCTCAGCTGGCCTTAGAACGACCGCAGGGGTTCAGGTCTTTTCATGGGTATCGTATGTAGTCACCCTCTGGCCAGATGAGAGAGGTGGCAGGTGCCTGGAGCGGCGATTCTAGTAGATCCTCTGGCGTTGGCGGATTTCCTGGGGACAGTTATGGACGGCTCGGTTGGGCACAGTTTCCGGCACCAGGTGGCTTGAGGGTACGGGCAGCAGGGTCCTCGTCTGCCTTCCCGTCAGTCTCTGCACAGGGGATTTCAAAACAGAATCTCGCGGTGTATTACGCCATACAAGCAGAGCCATGTGGAAATTAGGCGTTCTAAGAGAGCACTTCTTAATTAGCTTTTTTGCTTCTTGCACGGCCCTCTCCGTCATGCCATTTGAGCGTGGATGATATGGGCTTGACTTTACGTGGGTAATGCCGAGCCCATATAAAAAGTCTTTTAATTCTGTGCTGTTAAGTGGCGGCCCATTATCGCTGCACAGTTTAAGCGGTAATCCATGAACCGAAAAAAGTTCTGTGCACCAAGACTTCAGCTGGTTAGCATTGATATAATGTAATTCCCTTATTTCAAAAAAGAAGGAATAGAAATCGACAATAATGGCAAACTTGACCCCCGTAAAAGAATAGGTCGATTCCTACAGCTTCCCAGGGCAAGTTTGGAACCTGATGGCTCAAAAGTGGCATCTTTGCGTTTCGGGGCTGATGCTTTTGGCACACTTTGCAGTTTTGGCAAAATTGCTCTAAGTCGCTTGCCAGGCAGGGCCAGAACATGACGCTTCGTGCCCGTGCCTTCATCTTATCGGCTACGGGGTGTGTGACGTGCAAAAGAGCCAATATTTCTGGTTTCATTGAACTTGGTATGATCACCTTGTTGCTGCGAAATAGGAGCCCGTCTTGTGCGTGTATCTCCTCCTGATAAGACCAGTATGGGCGGATGGCTTCTGGAACCTTGTGCTTCTTGTCAGGCCAACTGGTCAGCGTATATTCCCGCAGCTTGGAGAGAACGGTATCGTTGTTGGTTGCTGCGAGAATACTTTTTTAGACGGTGTTCCGAGGCTGAAACAAATTCCAGCACATTTACTTGAAACTGCGCAGTTTCCTCGCGCATGCTCACTGCGCTCGGAAAACGCGACAGAGCATCAGCAAGAAAAAGATCTTTGCCTGGCTTATAAACCAGTTTGACCGGATAGCACTGCAAGGTCAGCCTCATGCGTTGCAAGCGAAGGGGACACTGATGCAGCGGCTTTAAAGTATTGGTACTGAAGGCCTGTGGTTGGTCTCTACAATCACTTCTGCCTGACCAAAAACATAGTGATGGAACTTCGTGCAACCATGCACTATCGCCAATATTTCCTTCTCAATTTGTGCATAGTTTTGTTGCGCCTCTGTGAGCGACCGGGACGAAAAAGCGATGGGGCTGCCGTTTTGCATGAGAACTGCGCCGACTCCTAATTGGCTTGCGTCAACCGAGAAAATGAAAGGCTTTTTAGGGCTGAAGAAAGCCAAAACGGGTGCTTTCGTCAAGGATTGACGCAAGGTCTCAAAACTCTTTTGCTGCGCCTCCGTCCAAACCCATGCAGTCTTTACGCAACAGTGTTCGAAGCGGAGCGGTTACCTCTGACATGTTGGGAATGAATCGCTGCACGAAATTCATCGTACCAAGAAATACTTGCTGTTCTTTCTTGTTCTTCGGTTCCGGTATTCCAAGTATGTCTTTTACCCTCTCCGGATCAAGGCGCAGGCCTTCTGTAGTGAGTATGTGTCCCAGATACCGGACCACCGGCTGCAGAAACGCACTCTTCTTGGGGTTAAGTCGGAGGTTGTGCTGTTGACACCGGGATAACACAAGTTTTAAGCTGCAGTCGTGCTCTTCTTTAGTTCTGCCCCATACTAATGCGTCATAAATCACAACCGCCACACAGAACAAGCCTTCCAAAACGCGATGCATTGCTGCTTGGAATATTTCTGGGGCCGAAGCTATTCCGAACGGCATGCGAAGGAACCAATAGCGACCATATGGAGTGCTCATGGTGCAAAGTTTGGAGCTCGACTCGCTAGGCCGAATTTTCCAAAACCCTGACGCTGCATCAAGCATAGAAAAGAATCTTGCTCGGGCAAGCCTAGGAGCGACATCCTCTAACGTTGGCATGGGATAGTTTTCATGGAGTATGGCTTGATTGAGCGATGTTGGATCCAGGCAAATTCGAACTTTTTCTCCTTTAACAACGGTAACCATATGGCTGGACCATTCTGTAGGCTCAGTTACCTCTGTTATGACGCCCTGATCCTCCATACGCTGCATTTCCGCTCTACTCTTGTCCTCCAGGGCCACGGGCACTCTTCGAGCTTGTACCATGACACCCACGGCACCGGAGTGAGTGAGTAAAAACTTTATTGAACATGTCCGGCGTCATTGAGCGGGGTGGGGCTACAAGCACCCCGGCCTAGGTGACGGCCTCGAGTCCTTGGACCCGGGCGGCATCCTGGGCTTGCCGGACGGCCCACAGTTGATCAGCAAGGTCGTGGCTGAGCAGAGCCGCCTCCCATCGCGCCTCGCGGTTCGAGACTGCCATGTCTGCCGGGTTCGTAGGGGACTGCTGCGCGTTACCGGTACACTTCCACAGCATGTGCTGCAGCGTCGCTCTGGCTCCGCACGCCTTACACGCGTCGGACGTATAAATGCCTGGGTAGCAGAAGCGAAGGATCACCGGATTCGGGTACGTGTGTGTCTGTAGTTGTCTCCAGGCAACCTGCTGTTTCTTGTTTAGTTTGGCGTGGGGTGGTGGATATTTGCATCTGTTCAGTCTGTAGTGTTGCGTGATGTCTCTGAAAGTGGTCATGCGATCCCCCCACGTCCATTCCCGCATCGCTGTCGAAGTGTGCGAGACATCGGGACTGTCGGCAGTCGTCGCAGCTCGGCGTGTAAGTCCTCGAGCCGCGGCGTGGGCAGTCGCGTTGCCCGCAAGCGGAGGGTCCGTGTGGGCGGGGGTCCATACGAGGAAACTGTCGTTTTTGCGGCAGATGTTGCGTTCGTGAATTTGGAGAATGCGGGCCGCTTCGCGGGAGATCCGGCCGCTGGCGTAGTTGCGTATCGCCGCCTGCGAGTCGCCTATTATCACCTCGGCGTCCGTGGTGGCTATCGCGAGGGCTATGGCAGCTTCTTCGGCCGCCTCCGTGTCTTCCGTGCCTATCGTCGCACTCGTGACGCAAGTTCCTACATGATCCGTGATCGCGACCGCGAAGCCGCGGTGGCAGTCGTAACGGGCCGCGTCTACGTAAACTGTGTCTTTGCTATTGCCGAATTTCTTTTCAAGGTCTTGGGCGCGCCTGTTGCGCCGACCGATGTGATGTGTCGGGTGCATGTTTTTAGGCAACGGCATAACGACGATGCGCTCGCGAATACGTCTGGGTATCCCGACCTTTTCGCCGCGCTGCGTATGGTAGTTGATACCCAGTGTCTCGAGGATGTGTCGACCAGTTCTGGTCTTCGCCAGACGTTCGTACTGGGCGATGTTGTGTGCTTCGATTATCTCATCTAGAGTATTGTGCAACCCCAGCTCTAGAAATTTATCCGTGCTGGTATTGGCCGGTAATCCGATTGCGCGTTTGTACGCCTTGCGGATGAGACAATCTAGTTTGGTGCGTTCAGTCGCCTGCCACTTGAGGTAGGAGGCGACGTACGTTATATGGTTCATAGCGAAAGCATGTACCAGGCGAATGGTGTTGCTTTCCTTCATTCCGCTATGCCGATTTGTTATTCGTTTCAGCAACCGGATTGTTTCATTGACCGCGCCCTCTAGTCTGCGAACGGTTTCGCCGTTGTGGCCGTTGGCGGACAGCCGCAAGCCCAGTACCCTAATGGTGTTAACTTGTGGGATGACAGCGCCGTCTGATGTGCGTACATTAATTTCTCTATATGCGCACTCGAATGCGGAATCGGCGTTCTTGGGTTTACGGCCCCTGCGCGATGGTCTATAGAGCAGGAGCTCCGATTTAGCTGCGGAACATTCGAGGCCAGTGTCGCGAAGGTAGTCCTGCACCACGTCGACGGCTTCCTGCAGCGTTTGCTCTACGTGGCCGTCATTTCCCTCGGCAACCCAGAGGGTGATATCATCGGCGTACAAGCTATGGTGGAGGCCTTCTATCTCAGCGAGTTTCCGTGGTAATCCGACAAGCACGAGGTTAAAGAGCATGGGCGAGATTACGGAGCCCTGCGGCGTGCCCGTACAACCCATGTATATGTCCTGCGATTCTAGTTCGCCGATCGCTAATCGGGCCCGGCGGCCCGTAAGAAAATCCCGTACGTAGTGGTACGTTCTCTCGCCAAGTCCCAACGCTCGTATACTTTCAAGTATCGCAGCATGGCTAACGTTGTCGAACGCCTTTTTGAGGTCGAGCCCGAGTATCGCTTTGGTGGATCGTGTGGGATTGTCTACGATATCGTGCTTGAGTTGAAGCATAACGTCCTGTGTGGAAAGGTTACGACGGAACCCCAGCATCGTGTGTGGGAGCATGTTTCGGTCCTCGAGGTAGTTGGTAAGGCGAGCGAGAACCACATGTTCCATGACCTTACCAACGCAGGACGTCAGGGATATCGGTCGAAGGTTGTCAATCTGTACTCGTTTGCCCGGTTTGGGGATCATAATTATACGCGCCGTTTTCCACGAGTTCGGTATAGCGCCCGAATTCCAGCACTCGTTCATGTAAGCCGTCAGTTGTTCTATCGACTCATCGTCCAAGTTACGTAGCGCTTTGTTGGTTATCCCGTCCGGGCCTGGCGCCGACTTTGTGTTGAGCCTGTGCAGCACCGCCCTCACCTCTGCAACGCTGAAGTCCTCGTCTAGCTCCGCGTTACCCTCACCCTCCCAGGCGTATGCCGAGTGCGCGAGGGGGCTACGTGACTGAAAGTAACGGCTTCGCACGTCATCTAGAAAGTCCGCGTGGGTGCCTTTGTAGTCGTGCAGCAACTTGTTAAGCTTATGTGCGTGCGATGTTTTCGTCTCCTCTGGATCCAAGAGGTGCCGGAGGAGATGCCACGTCTTGGCCCGTCCCAGCTGGTTCTCCATCCCATTGCAGATCTCTTCCCATTGAGTTTTGCATACCTGTAACGCGTGCTCTTCCATGTCCCTGCTTAGCCATGCTATGCGTCTGCGCAGCGTTCGATTGTGGCGTTGACGCTTCCACCTGTCTTGCAGGCTGCGCTTGGCTTCCCACATGTGTAGGAGTTTGCTGTCTACCACTTCGAGCTGGGCTTCTGGCGGAACCTCCCGCGTCGCCGTTTCTAAATCCCCCTTGAGCGTCGCAGTCCAGCTATCTATATCCTCAATAGCCGCATTGCCACGATTCTGCTCTTTCCGGACTTTGCGAAACGCGTCCCAATCCACCAGCCGGTGGTTCTTGCCCTTGGTACCTTCCCGATGAACGCGGTGGTGAGGTTCAGCGTCGACCTGGATCTCGATCACTGAGTGATCGCTACCCAGGTCCTCCTGTGTATTGTGCCATCGCGCGCTAGCAACGTTCTTGGTAAATGTGAGGTCGGGTGAGGTGTCTGCACATACGCTGTTACCCCTGCGCGTGGGCGCGGAAGGGTCTGTGATGAGCTCGAGGCCCTCATTCTGCGCATCGTCCCAAAGGCGCTTACCTTTTGGCGTTTCGTAGCCGTACCCCCACGCCGCGTGGGGCGCGTTGAAGTCGCCCGCGATGAGCAAGGGCCCGTCGGCAGCTGCCTCGCGCGCCTCTCGCAGTAACGTGCTAAAGCGGTGTCTGGCTTTGGGTCTGCTATACACGTTCAGCACAAACAGGCTGGGGCCGCGCCCTTTCGTCGGAATGAGCTCTATGAATACATGCGGTATGCTAACGTTCATAAGTTCGCGTTGCGCCACGGTGAGGTTGCGTCGCACTAGCGTTGCAGCGGCCGGTGGGGCTCCCGCGGTCACAGCTTCGTCTATAGATTTGTACCCCGCCAGCTTGACCGGGTCATTGGTTTCCTGCAATAGTATTACGTCCGGTCGTTGCCGGCTACGTAAGAATTGTTGGAGAAGCGCCCGTTTCCTCCTGTACCCCCTGCAGTTCCACTGCCAGATAGTGAACGTGTTTCGTGTGTTATGCTGTTGTGGGCGTTGGGTTTGTGTGGTTTCGTGTCGAGCCATGGTGACTGTACGTGTTATGGTTTGCCGTCCGGCTGATCCTGCGCCTCTTCGTCGGGTAACGGCCTAAAGTACGGTTTCCCAGTCGTTCGTACTGGGCGACCCACTGCGGCCGGAAGTCGCATTTCCATATTGTCTATGCGCGTTTGCAGCGTCGCGACCATTTTTGTGAGCTGAGATATTGCAATGCTCAACTGTTCGGTTTGTGCGGTTTGCTGAGCGATTGCGTTGTTAAGTTGCGCGGTTTGCTGCGCGTGTTGGGTCATCATCGCGTCTACCTTGTCGTCGAGTCTATCGACTCGTTCGCGGAGTTTCTCCTCGCGTTTCTGCGATTTGACGTCGAATTGTTCCGGGTCAAGTGCCTTACGTTTGGTGGGTGCGGGGTGCGCGTCTCGAGCCTCCATGACTTCCTCCACTCTCTCGGCTGTACTAGCAGCCGCGTCGGCTGCGACGGGTTTAATTGGAGGAGGAGGAGGAAAGGGAGCTGTCGGGGCCTCCCCCTTCAACGTGGCAATTTCGTTTCTTAACCTTGAATTTTCCTGCTTTAGTTCTTGGATTAATGATTCGAATTGATCCAATCGTTTCTGCACTAGACTTTCTGGGTCGCTGTTGCGTTTGTAAGCAGAGCTGCCGCGTCTGTCTACATCTGGGTTTCTATCAATGGCAGTCTCGGTTCGCGTTAGCGGTGCGCTGGGCGCGCGTCCGGAGGCGACGTCCACCCACCTCAATTTATGGGGGTCAACCTCTCCTCCGCCTTTGGCTGCCGCTGTGTGGTTGGCTCGGGCCGTCGACGTGCTGCGAGGCTTCGCTGAACGGGGTCGGGAGACGCTGCGAGAGCGGGCTCGAGAACGAGTACGGGAGCGAGTGCGGCTCCGCGCGCGGGTCTCCCTCGAGGCCGATCGACTGTTGCCGCGACGTCGTCTCGGTGCGTGGCGTCGTCCGTAGCCCTCCTCCCCGTCGTTGACGGTGCTGCTCCTGCTGTAAGCAGCCTCAGCCTCCTCGCGCATTCTGCGTTCCCACTGTCGGCGCTTGACTAGGTAGGGCGTCTTGTACTTAGCTTTGCACTTGCGGTCTCCGGTGAGGTGACCCTTTCCGCACAGTTGGCACACCGGCTCGCACCGATGATCGTCGGGCGGATTACCGCATCCGCACCCACGGCACTTCTTGTCGTTCGGGTTGGGGCACACGTCGGCCCTGTGTCCCAGACGACCACACTCGTAGCACATATCGATATGTTTCTTGTAAAGAGTGCACCTTATCACCATCCCGCCGTAGTTCACGTAACGAGGCACGTAGTAGCCGTCGAAAAGGATTATCACGTTGGTCGTGTTTCCCATGCGCTTGGCATGCAGGACGTTCGGGTTGCGGTGGTTAACCAGACTTCTCAGGACGTCCGCCGGCTTTTCGTCTAGCGATATGCCCCTGATGAGGCCTTTGGACGTGTTCTCCGGAGCCGCTCTGTATGCACTCGCTTCGAACTCACGGTCGCCAATTCGCAGCTTGCAAATGCCTCCATATCGTCTAGCACGATCTTCTGACGGCGTGCTTACCACAATAACGTTTTGTCGCTCATTGAGACAGACGCTGTCTTCCTCGGCTACCTCGCGCCCCACCCCTGCAGCGTTGCGTATGCAGCAGTGGACGCGGTCCTTCTGGTAGTGGGATACGTTGAAGCCGTCCCGGGGTCGCACGATGATCTTGTAGTCATCCGTTGGCAGGTTGGGCATTCGGCTCGTCATGGTGATTTTCCGCACGTACTGCGTCGCTTTCTGTATAAACGCCGCCTTCTCAGTAGACGCTGGCGTTGCTTGCTGGTTCTTCGCCGGGTCGGCGTCTCCACCCGCCTTCTTGGTGTTTCGTTTGATCTCGCACCATCCCTGCTCTTTTCCGAACTCTGTCGGCGATATCTCCTCCCCTTCGACTTGCACGAATTCCATTTCGGGCGCCGGTGCAGCGGATGGGGCACCCGCTTGCTCCGACGACTTGTCAGGCCTACCGTGCCTTGTCTACTGGCTTGACTGTCGTGCCAGCGTGGCGGTACGGGCAATCTTCGAAAAGTGACCGAAACACGGGCTCACCTGCACAAATGGTATCGGGAGAGACCGCAGGACTTTCGCAGTCACTTGGGAATACTCTGAACTGAATGGCTGGAAAGAAATCGCCGAAAACCATAGAAAATCTGCGGAGCCGATGCGACGCGCGTCCGCACACCGTGGCCCCCTAGCGGCCAATCCACGGCACCGGACTTGAGTTTTATTTCGTACTCGTAGTACCTGAGCTCACCCAGTCCTGTGAAGACATCTGCGAAAGGTTGGGCTGGCTGGTAAAGTTGATCGACATCAATGTGCTGTACCCGGCGGATAAATTCAAGGCGTTCGGCTGCTGAACCGCTAAGAGTCACTGGTACACTTTGCTCTATGATGTACAATGTTTCGTGGACCACCCTCTCATTGGCTGAAAGCCGCAGGTGCACTTGTGCTTGGGCGGTTGCCTTGTGGCCGAAAAATGCTGTTAGCGCGACCCAGCAAGCCTGCTCTGGTAGATCCGGTAGCTTTGCAACGTCCCTCCTTGAAATGACGCAACAATTAGCCCCCGTGTCTAATTTGCAAGTCATTGGTTGGTCTTCAAGGTCCACCGTCGCGCTCCAGTGGTTTGTGTTGACCGTGCTCACCGTTAATGTTTGCAGAAAAAAATCACCGTCTTCTGCGCATAGTTCCCGTAGTTCTTTCTTCTTGTGAGGAACGGTTCGCGAAGGCGTTGCCGATTTGCATGCTCGAGCAAAGTGGTTAAATCCTCCGCACTTATTGCATGTTCTACCGGTGGCGGGGCATCTTTCGCCGCGGTGTGCGCGATAGCCGCAGCTGCCGCAGGCATCCCCTTTCTTTGCGTCTGCGTTGACTGCCGTGTCCTGCGCTGTCTCCACGGCTTCACTGATTTCGCGAAACTGCTGTTTCCCTTGCTCTTGCATGCGACAGATATCGATAGTCTTCTTGTACGAAGGGTTTTCCGCAATCAGTTTCTGCTGCAGGTTCTTGTCACGAATACCCAGAATAATACGACTGCGCAGCACCCGGTCTTCTATTACCCCAAATTCACAGTTTGTGGCTAACATTCGTAGCTCCGTCAGCCACTCATTCAAAGGTTCGCCTTCCCTTTGGTTTCTGGACCCAAACAGAAATTCATGATAGGTCAAGTTCGTTTCTGGCTTGTAGAACTCTTCAAACTTGGCAATTAAGACTTCTGCGTTATTTTTGTCCTCTTCAGCCTCAAACGTGAAGGTGCTGTATACCTTCCTTGCCTCTTCGCCAATAATCACTAGCAACGTGGCAACTTGCACTTCTTTCGCTTGTTTTGTCAACTGGGTAGCAGTGGAAAATAGCCTGAACTCACTCTTCCAAGTTTTCCATGCAAGCCAGGTGTTGCCCGATGTGTCCAGTGGCTTTGGCGGCGGCAAGATTGTTGACGGAAAAATCGCTGGCGGCGTGGCCATTTCAGCTAGGCACCGCTGCCACCATGTAAGCGGGCCTGCAGTCGGGTGATGAACAACGTGTATTGTGGTTGAAACGAAGTAGATATAGGCAAGAATGGTGACGTAACAGGTCACGTGATTTTAAAGAAATGGCTGGTGACGTCAGAGTGACTCAACCATGCTACACTTTTAAGCAGGAAATTAGCAAGGAAAGGATCTATGATAATACTCGGGGTAGTTCTCTACTGTTTGAGGCCAGGACGGGAGTATTGCGAACCAAGACATATCGGGCCAAATAGGAAGGAGCAGACACAGTATGCAGTGCGTGTGGAGAGGAAGAAGAAACTGCCGAACACTTGATAATGTTCTGTAAAGGAATTCACCCTATAGTTCAGAATGATGGCGCAGAGTTTTTCAAAGCACTGGGGTTTAGGGACAGGGAGGGCAAAATAGACTTTAAGCGGGTAGAATTAACTAGAAGGAGGTTATCTGATTGGTGGCTAAAGTAAAGGCACGAGTGAAAATTAGAACCTTCACTGCAAAGTACGAATCCTCAATCTCACTATTTAAAGGGAAAAAATAAATCTAGTTTTTGGATCTTTAAGTATTACGGCTTGGTGGCGCTAGCCACCACCCGATTCAAAGGGTGCAGCCATATCCATCCATCCATCCATCCATCGATTTGCACCCCGAAATGGGTGCCGAGACACCTAGCTACACCTGCTGCACCAGGTGTCGGCACCGGCTGCACCTTTTTTTTAATCGAATAGGCGAGCAGGTGCTCGGAATTTGTCAACGAACCTTGCACGACAGCTGCACTTTTTTTAAACGAATACTGCGGTACCGCTGCTGCCATGTTGAACTCGTGAAACGAACGCCAAAGTGCAGCACCTCCATGAACCGGTTCACGAAGTGCAGGTGAAACGAACGGGCCTACTAGGCTACCATCTATCCAAGGCAGCGAAGGAGCGAAGGTGCTTCCGCACGATGGAACAGCCGTGAACACTCCTTTGTGTGTGCGTGCGTTTGAAGCAAGGAGGTTATACTAAACTTTCTGGAGTGGCGGAGGGGCTCCGCGGCTGACGCCACGCGCCGCCATATTGCTCAGGGCAGAAAGCGGTCGAACGCATTGTAACGCGTGCATGTGCGTGCGGCCTCTCCGTTGTTTTTCTTGACTGCGGTGCCTCTAATCGAATGAGGCCGCTGTGGAGACGACTGTGACCTCTTCTGAAGACGATGGTGGGCTCTTGCGCAGCATTTGGCTGCGCAAATCGCGTGAAGCCAACACCGGGGATAACTTTTCACGTGTAAGTAGCGTGCTTTGCTCGCTCGCTTTCCCTCGCATATTTTTGCGATTACGAATGCATTCGCGCGTACAAGCATTTCCCATTTACGTCCGGGTGCCATGGAGACACTGTGAAACATTTTTGTGCTTTGCAGGTTTCCCAAAGACTGCGAATTGCGCAGTGCATGGGAGCGCGCTGTGAGGCGAGAAGGTTGGACTCCGAAGAAGAATGACGTCTTGCGTTCAACGCACTTTGAAGCAGACTGCTTCGATAGAACAGGGCAAACAACGAGACTACGAGCTGGTAGCATCCCTACCAAGTTTGCAGCGTTTCCAGCGCACCTACAAAAGCCAGTGAGTACGCTTCGTGAGCTCTTCGTTTACCAAATGTAGTTATGTAGCGTTAGCTCCGCATCTCTGGGATTTTCAGTTTCTAATATTTAGTTGCGCATTCGCTCTAAATGCCTAAATTTCTGACGCTGTCGCGTTATTCCTCTTTTTGCGTAGGAGAAGAGAAAACGAGCTCCTCCAAAAAGTCGGGAGATGCCTTCGCCTCAGGAGCCTGTTTTGGATGAAGCTGCCGAAGTCTCCCCCCTGCAAACTTCCCCCCCCCCCCGAAGGAGTGGTACAAGCAGAAAGTGCATGAATCGGCGAAAGAGGTACAGCAGCTGAAAAAGAAGGTCAAGACGTTGCACCAGAAGAAACGGAGACTTTCAAAACGCATTGATGCTTCTCAGGATTTGATTGAGCAGCTAAAGGAGCAGAACCTTTTGTCGGAAAAAGGGTTGGAGGTTTTCCAAGCGTCATTTTCTCCGGATATCCAGCAGCTTCTCAAGAGAACTCATGAAAAAACGAACAAATACCCCCCAGAATTAAGAGCATTTGCACTGACGCTTCACTATTATTCGCCAAGGGCTTATGATTATGTGCGAGCTAAGTTTAACAATGCTTTGCCAAACCAGCGAACTCTTCGCGAATGGTACAAGGCAGTGAATGGTGATCCTGGCTTCACCTCAGAATCATTCGAGTTTATCAAGAACATAGTGCAAGGAAGAGATGAGCCACTGGTCGCTGCCATAATGGTTGACGACATGTCTATTAAAAAACATGTCCAACTTGTGGGTAACAAAGTTTTCGGATATGTCGACTTGGGCATGGAAATGCCAGATGACAGCCTCCCAGAAGCATCGAATGCCTGTGTTTTCATGCTGGTGGCACTCAATATGAGGCTGAAGGTGCCCCTTGGGTATTTTTTCATTGATTCTCTCTCTGGTTCTGAAAGAGCGCAGCTAACGAAAGAGTGTATCTCGCGCGTGACTTCAGCAGGTGTCATAGCAGCATCACTGACTTTTGATGGAGCGGCCTCGAACTTTTCAATGGCCAGTTTTCTTGGTGCTGATCTCCGCTGTCGTTCTCCGGGATTTAACACCTCATTCCAGTGCTTAGAAGATTGCCCAAGCAAAGTATTTGTGATTCTAGATGCCTGCCACATGATCAAGCTTGTGCGTAACTGCTTGGGATCAGTAAACCACCTCACTGATATTCAAGGGCGCAAAGTGAAGTGGTCATACATTGAAGCTCTTGAGGCCTTGCAACAAAAAGAGGGCTTGCACCTTGGAAACAAGCTGACGAAAGTTCATCTGGAGTGGGCAAAGCAAAAAATGAAGGTTCGACTGGCTGTGCAGACCCTTAGCTCATCTGTTGCTGATGCACTGGACTTCTGCGAGTATAAACTGAAGCTTCCCCAGTTTCAAGGTGCCCATGCAACAGCGGAGTTCATTCGAATCTTTGATCGCCTCTTCGATATTCTGAACTCGAGGAACCCTCTGGCGCGATCATTCAAAGCCCCACTGCGGCAGCAGAATGCAGCTTCTTGGAAATCGTTCTTCCACGAAGCCGAGGAGTATATTAGGGGGCTGAAGGATGCAAGTGGGCGACCAGTGATAGATGGACTGAAAAAAACTGGGTTTGTTGGCCTCATCATTTGCATTCGAAGTGTCACTGCCCTTTTCGATGCCCTTGTGGCCACGAAAATTTTGAAGTATCTGTTGACGCACAAGATGTCGCAAGACCATTTGGAAACGTTTTTTGGTTGTGTGAGGGGAAAGGGGGGATACAACAACAACCCCACAGCCTGCCAGTTCAGAGCCGCCTATAAGCGCCTCCTCTTCCACACAGAGGTAACATCGTCTGACGCTGGGAACTGCTGCCGAGATGTGGTGTCTATCCTGAACATGTCCAGTGCTGTCAGCCTTACCGAGTCACCAACAGCAGTTACGTCACACAGGAGGTCGTCGCTTCCGGAGCCTGTGGATGCTGAACATGACTACACTCATCGTGTGGATCTCCCCCAGAGCCTTTCAGCGGTGACGAGTGCTGTTGTGCCGTATATAGCGGGATTTGTGGCTCGCAAGGTGCGGTCTGTCACGAATTGTGAGGAGTGCTGTGCTGCGCTGGAATCAAGCGAAGAACCAGACCTTGTCAGAGCAAAAAACAGAGGTGGACTTGTCGCACCATCCAAGGACGTCTTAGAGATCTGCAGTATTGCAGAAAAGGGACTGCGAGTACTACAGCATGAATGCAAGAATTTGAAATCCCTTAATACTAGCTCAGATAGCCTTTTGGTACATGTGATGACTGCAGTGTTTGAAAAAGCATTGTTCGCGCAGCTGGAGCCTCACCTGCTGGACTGTGACCCCCTTGATAACCATATATATAGCTTATCAAAGAAAATTGCCAGCGTGTACATCAGAACAAGACTTCATCACATTTCTAGGAGAATGAACCAGGAGAACTGTAACAAAAACGTGCGCACACTCCTAACAAGAGAGATTATTTTCAAAAATCTCTAAGTGCGAGAACTTGATTGATGTGTTTTTCTATTTAATTCAGCTCACTGTTAGTGTTTGATGCATTTGTTCTTTTAGTCAGAATTTTAATTTTTTGCTGGAAGATTTAACGTTTGGTTTAGTCAAATGCATCTGGTGCTGAATGTGACTAACTGTAGGGTTTAACGGGCCGACGCATTGCAGGCAATGAGCCTTGCCGTAGTGGAGGGCTCCGGATTAATTTTCACCATCTGGGGATCATTAACCTGCGCCGAAATCTCGTTTTCGCTTTTCGCCTCCATTAGAAAAGTGGCCGCCGCGGCCGGTAACCGTGGTGCTGAATGTGGACAAGTGAATAAATATGGTTGTACCGTGAACCTTCAGTTTCCTTTATTGCGTTATTGGTTTCATATTTTTGTTTTCGTCTCCAGCTAGCATTCTACAACTTCTCCCGCTCTTAAATTTTATTTTCGTTGCATCTTCTCGAGCGGTACTTCTGCCGTGAGACAACAGTGTAAACATATAATACAAACTGATATCCTATCGCATCATCTTTAACTCTCAGTGTAAGTGTCAAGAAAAAAATAAATAGGATGTATATTAGTCGTTTCAAAGTTCCCTCGCGTCCTAAGAAAAATAAAGCGGCCCTTTCATTGCTATTACAGAAGGCACGGCTTCAAGCGTACGGGGCACAACGGCGGCACAAGGCAGTCGCCGCCTCCTTCTGCCCTGCGCAATATGGCCGCCGACGGGTTTCCGCGGCTTCACTCCGATACATGGGCGGGTATGCGGGACCGCCACTCCAGAAGTTCTAGTATAACCTCCTTGGTTTGAAGGCACGCGCATCCGAAGCCACGTGACCTTGAGATAATAGCGTGCGAGCGCTCCTCACGGAGCTAACGGAGCTGCCAACTTTCTCCTCGCTCTCTTTCTTTTCTCGGTCACGTGCACCGCGGCACCAGCATTTCAAAATACGCCACCGGAAGAAGGGAACGTGAGGTTTTTGAGTTTTGGCTACGAAGGAGGTCTCAAGTACAGATGGTTCAGAACGGGTCAACTTCTTCCCTGAGCCTTTGAAATTTGCTTCCGACAATAGCGTCACTTTTTGTCGTTTAGCAAAGCCGGATTCACCTCGACCGGCCGCAAAAGCTTTAAAGCCGAATGTCGGAAAGCTGAACGATCAAGGGT
Source organism: Rhipicephalus annulatus (assembly GCA_013436015.1). Lineage (NCBI taxonomy): Eukaryota > Metazoa > Arthropoda > Arachnida > Ixodida > Ixodidae > Rhipicephalus > Rhipicephalus annulatus. The sequence continues at coordinate 256,472 of WOVY01000621.1, forward strand.
AAGACTAGCAATGCGACGACGACAATAAAAAAAAGTGATAGACCGGATTCAGCTTTCAAGGGTGAAATGCTGATGTCATATGAATATAAAGAATAAATGAGTCGAGTGGCTTTGCTTTGAACGACTTCCAATGCAGTGATTACATATGTTTAATGCGGGCTCCAGATGGCAAATGCATATTCTAGTTTTGGTCTTCTAAGTGGTTTATATGCAAGTAATTTAACGCGAGATGGGGCGAGTTCGATGCGTTTTGTTCGATGCTGTAATTATGTTAGTAATATGGGTGTGCCATGATAAAATAGAAGAAAGGGTGACTCCTATAGATATTTATAGGCGTCTACTAACTCGATCGATCAATTTAAAACGCGGTAGCGGAAGCGAGGGGGATTCTGACTATGAGAAAAGGACGTGTTTACATTAAGTAGGGTTGAGTCATTAGCCAGACGTTACAGCAATTTAGTAAATTGTTAAGGTCTCTCTGAAGGATGGAATGGTGATGATGTTTAATAATGGTATGGTAGATTACACAATCGTCAGTGAACACGCGAATTTAACAGGAAGCATGCAATGGTAAGTCATTATTATATATTAGGAAAAAAAGAGGACCGCCAGAACACACCATTGGGGGACTTCTGAGGTTACTGGGAGGGGCTTAGACAGTGAGAGCGGTTAGTTAACAACTCTTCAAGCCGTTTGAGGATGTTAGGATATAAGTTAAGCTTTGAAATTTTTAGTAACAAACACTGGTCAGAAGCTTTGTCAAAAGATTTTGCGAAATCAAGAAAAATTGAATCGATTTGGATGTTTGTAGTCAAGACTAGTCTGAAGGTCATGAACGAATTGTGCTAACGGGGCTTCGCAGGAGAGGCCTTTACGAAATGCCACATACGTTCACGTTTGCTCGCATGTGCTGCTCTTACATCCTAACTGTTGTAGCCGAGGTTCGCAGTGTGTCGTAGATTCAAAATTATCATCATAATGAACTGGCACACGCTCAATAGCCACCTACGCATTCTGTGTGAATGGTTAACAAGAGAAACTGAAACATGGCCACCAGCTCTTCTGTGACTCAGCCTTGCGTGTATTCGTGATAGTTATAGATCCCTTTGCTGTTCTTTTTAAATTTTAGCCTGGTGACTCACCTCCCTCGATCATTGCTTGTCAGGCAACGCGTGTAGTATTACATATGCGATGACGGCCCATAAGAGGTGGTGGTGGTGTGACTTGGGATGGGCAATTGCCGACGCCCGCGCAAGCGTGTGTGTTTTTTTTATTTTAAGCAGTTCTTTATGAAATAAACGTAGATCAGTTGATAAGTTTATTCGGGAAAACACTGTCAGCCGCCTGGCTGACAGTGTTTTAGCGCGCTTGCTCTTACCTAAATAACAATATAAGAGGATACCAGCCAGTTCGTAGTTTTCATCGATTGATTGTCTGCATGACAGTGATACAATAAAGCTTTGGTTATTCGATAGAAAAAATTAAACGTATACTATTTGCTAGCGAATAATATCCGCTCTTTCCGTCAGTCTATAACAACACAAAAGCACTCAAAGTAGTGTGAAACAAACAAGCAAACGATATATGACATAAATGTGATGCATGTCGTCTGGACTAGTTTTGACCATCTGGATTCTTTAAAGCAAATCCAAATCTAAGCTAGCGAGTTCGTCTGTATACATTTATTATTCATCTCCACGATATCGCGATTTCTAAGTGTCAGAATTCACTTGACAGAATTATTTCGTTATAGTGGGACCAGAACTTTACAACAAAAAATATTTCAACTACAATTAAGGCTCGTCACATAAACGATAAGCAACAGCGCCGCAGTAGGGTCCGTAGCCGCAATTATGCACCTATAGTAACAGTGTGTTCATGGCGTATAGAGTCTTGTTTTCGTTTACCATATTCCCTAAAGCTCTGCATTCACGCAATACCTACCACTCCTTGTGTTTTGGATGACGCTCAGTGCACTTTACGATGTGCACCAACTAAAAGTGGCTCCTACACTATTGAATAAGCTAAAACCTTTCTATACCTACATTGAAATAATCCCGACGGAGTCACACATCAACATCGGCAAGCACATAATCTGATCTTATTGCAGTGAATATACAACCGAGCACGGTCAAATGCTTCTGTATATCGTGCTAGGCATACTTAAAAGCAGTTAAGCCTTAACAGAGCGGGACTAACCGCCCTCTGGGGATGCGCGCGACGTTAGCGCACATGCTAGCTTTGCTTGTGTGGCAAGCAGACGACGCAGCAGTGGCCATCAAATGGAGCAGAACGATGACACAGAGACAAGAAGGACACGTTCTGTTCTCGCGCTATAACTATAGTCATGTGAGACCACGCTGCTCTCGACCTGGGCGATGGCTCCAGTGCCGACGACGTGGGACATAAAGACACACCTACTACACACAACGAGATTACCAAGTATTACTACATGGCGAGGCGGGCATTCCCAATGCTACATTCAAAACTCAATAGAGCACAGGCCATCTCGTTGCGTTTACTTCCAACCCATTCGTACCCGTCGTTAGCATACCTAAATGCAATTTATCCTCACAAATTCCCCGATGCCGCCTGCGCCGCTTGCGGGCAGACCGCTACGTTAGAACACATGCTCTGGGAGTGCGGGTCGCTTGGACCGACTTATAGCAAACCCGAGTGGGATGCGCTTCTGCACAGCCCAGAACTTCGTGACCAAATCCTGGCCGTCCAGTGTGCATGCCCGCGACAGGGCCATCAGGCTAGACCTGCCGGTCCCCACGTGGGAGTAGCCGGGTGACGCGTGTCAACCTCAGCGTCTGCACTGGACCATAATAAAGTTGTTCTCACTCACTTACTCATAGTCATTTGATACCAACTAGCCCAAGCTGCCACACCAAACGGAGACAACGTAAAACTCCACTCGATCTCGAGGCAAGATTGTAGCTAGCCTGCTGTAGCCGCTTCCAAAGCCAATTCACTTCATTGGCGCGCCTCCGTGGTTTGCGCGCCAGGGTTGCCAGGTTGGGCTATAAATGACCAAATTGGGCAACTTTTTTTTCGATTTGGCGGGAGTTTTCATCTTTGGCTCCGGAGGTGTTGGGGTCATACAGATGACCCTATGCCGCTCTGCAAGCTGTGCGTGTCCCTCTCAGAACAGATGAAGGGAAAACGGAATGTGCCGGCTCTTAGCAGTCGTGCCGCGTGTCAGTGTCGCTAAGTCGTGCCCCCCCCCTCCTTCCCCTACCAACAAGAAGCAGAGAGTAAGACTTGCTTTTTTTCCCAATCCGTAGTTACGAGGCGGCGCGTTCAGAGTGCAGGGGAGGGGGGCGCAAAGAAATGGAGCGTGGTCCTTTTGTCGATGCATCGGGACGCATGCCATCGGGACCATGGAAGAAGGAAATAATTGATAGAGGCACAGACCATAGCGCAGTAAGAGCGCCTTTCCAAAAGCACAACGGGCAGACGTACTGGTGAGTTTAGGAATTCAATATCACACTCAGTAGGGTGTCAAACTCGACGTACCAAGCAACGTAAGGGATAGGCTGGTCATCCTTCCCTTACCGAAGAACATGCACCCCGAATACCACAGGGGTAGACGGGGAAAGAGCACAGGACATACAGAAAAAGTATGGAAAATGTAATGAGGCAGTGTTCGTGGACGCGGCCAGGTATGCGCACAGGCGTGGCTTCGTGGCCGTTGTAATAGTTCACCAGAATGTTTGTAAGACTAGCGCCACGGTACGCACGGAGCACGTGAAGACAGCAAAGGAAGTGGCTATCGCGCTCGCAGTGGCCACCACAACGGCCGAAGTGGTTATCAGCGACTCTAAGACGGCAGTCCGCAACTTCGCCAACGGCCACGTTTCTCCCGAGGCGTTACGAATTTTACTTGCGGTCAAAATTGGAAATAGGGATATTTACGTATTATGGGCACCTGCCCACACTTCCTCACTCACCGTCTCCGAGGCGGGGCACCGGGCGGCTCGAGGGCTTAGGGCCGTTCCACGCGCTTCCCGCACAGCTGCAACGCACGTGCCGGCACACCTTCTGCACCCAAGCAGAGGGTGAAAGAGCGTCGCCCATTGGCTTCTTTGTCGCCCGCTTGCTTTTGGCAAAAGTCCCGACATGTGCGTTGCAGCTGTGCAGGAAGCGCTTAGAACCCTTCCACGCGCTTCCCGCACAGCCGCAAGGCACGTGCAGGGACTCTTGCCGCACGCAAGTGGGGGACAAATAAACCGATTGGCGACGCTTCGGAGGGTGGAAGAGCGTCGCCAATTGGCTTATTTGTCCCCCGCTTGCGTGTAGTAGGGGTCCCGGCACGTGCGTTGCGGCTAAGGGCCGTTCCACGCGCTTCCCACACAGCCGTAACGCACGTGCCGAGACTCCTACTGCATGCAAGCGGGGGACAAATAAACCAATTGGTGATGCTGCAGAGGGTGAAAGAGCGTCGCCAACTGACTTAAGTGGGGGACAAATAAGCCAGTTGGCGACGCTTGTTCACCCTCAGCAGCATCACCAATTGGCTTATTTGCCCCTGCTTGTGTGCGGTGGGGTCCCGGCACGTGCGCTGCGGCTGTGCGGGAAGCGCGTGGAATATGGACCGAGCCGCCAGCGCAATCGCCCCGGCCGCGACGTCGGGTGAGCAATGGAAGTGGGAGGATCGCCTCACCATGCAGTTTTAAAGATATTACCCAGCGTTACAGATCGGCCAGGCGCAAATTTCCGCCATCACACCAAAAACTGAACAAAAAGCAGGTGGTCACGTGGTGACAGCTGCAGACTAAGACGTTTCCAAACTCGGTGATCTTGAATCTCTTTTAACCAGAGCTCTATGCGTCGCGCTGCAAGTTTTGCGATGCCGGGGCAACCATGCTACAGGGGTGTGGCAGAGGTGGGGCTCCAGACGGGGAGGCAGCCTCGAACCGAATGCTCTGGGAGAGTGCTCTGCGCAGCCATACCCTCGAAGACCAACTGTGGGCCGTCCAGCGGGCCGAGGCCGCCGCCAGAGCTCAAGGGCTCGTGGCCAATACCTAGGCGGGGATATCTGCCCAGATCCCTGAACAACTCGCCGGACGTTTTTTTTTTTTAATAAAGTTGTGTCTTTCTCTCTCCTCCATGATCGAGACAGCACACAGCTTGCTTCTCACTGGGGAGGGAACTCTCACTTATCCTGACACAAGTTTTTCATGTAATGACATTTTTCCTCTTGTACTTGTTTCAAGTGCTTGATCTGTCTCTTAATACATTGCATATTTCTTTTCTTCGTATGTGAACTCGCTTTGCCTCGCTTTATAATACATAAAAAACGTTTTATCTATATTTATTTTCTTTGGCTATTTTGAGCGATTTTTATGAGTTGCGTTTGGCTATTTTGGGCTATTGATGGGCCTGAACTTGGCGGGTTGCTTTCCGAGTACCTGGCAACCCTGTGGCACGCAAAACACTCGTTTGAAAAAAAAAAAAAAAAACAAGTGTCTGTGAGTGCGCGAAAAGAAGTGCGACTCGTACCGTTGTATTATTTTCGTTTGTCTTGTACGGGATGGCAGAGTCGAAGAAACGCGCCAGGCTGACACAGTCAAGGCTGAGTTTCCCAAAGTCTTCGCAGTCATCCGCGGTAAGCCACCAATTTGACTTGACAGAGAAGACATTACTTGGGGAGTTGCTCTTCGTCAATGAGTTACATTTGTCCGCTCTCTTATTTCAGAAACGCGGAGATGCCGAGAAAAGCGGGTCCAGTGTATCTACGGAAGATCTTGAACGCATGGTGAGGAAGTGTCAATTTCGCGTAGCGCTTTAAACGTATTGCGTCACGGCTAATCGGCTGATGCTACGGCGCATGTACCGCTTTTCTGCGAATTATTCGCGTGCATTAAACGGCCATATTCAACTGGCTCAGTTACGTATATCGGAATGTGAAATGTTATGAACGTAAGTGCTGCATTTCTCGTCTTTTCAAGGTTAATGACACAGTCTACTACCTTTTGATCTCGGACCAGCACAAGGAGGCTATCAAGAAGAAAGGTGCGGGCCTTCTAATTTTTCTAAAGATCGCTCATGAGTTGCTTTCTAGAACGCGGTTGCGCACCACACTAACACATCCAATCGAAACGCAGTTCGCACCGTATGGTTTCAAATGCGTTGCAGTTAGACGACCCAAGAACGAAGAATGAACTGACCGAGTTATGACAGGTTATAGTTTTTACCTTACTAAACTGGTACTGACATGCGACGCACCTGTCCTATTTGCAAGCGTAAACCAGTTCTAGTTTTGCTTATACTGTATGGCATGCATTTACAAAATGAGAAAAATAAATAAATCCACCCTCACATTTGTAGCATACAACTTTAAAAAGTACATTTTTATTTTGCTACATTAGTTTGTCCCCGAGGCTTCAAAACATGCACAAAATTGCTGACCCGAAGATTGCAGAATCGAATCCAGGCTTTCGTGACCGCATTACAATGGAGGCAAAATGGGAGAGGCCTGTGTGCATAGATGGAGGCACTCATTGATTTGTGGGGTTTAACGTCCCAAAACCACCATATGATTATGGGAGACGCCGTAGTGGAGGGCTCCGTAAATTTCGACCACCTGGGGTTCTTTAACGTGCGCCCAAATCTGAGCACACGGGCCTACAACATTTCCGCCTCCATCGGAAATGCAGCCGCCGCAGCCGGGAATCGAACCCGCGACCTGCGGGTCAGCAGCCGAGTGCCTTAGCCACTAGACCACCGCGGCGGGGTCGATGAGATGGAGGCACTCGTTCAAGAACAACAGGTGGTTAAAAATCTTGGAACCCTCCACTACAACGTCTCTCACAATTATATAGTTGTTTGGGGATGTTAAATCTCATGAATTATGTTATTATTATTACATGATTGTCCAGCATTGCATCATGCTTAAAGTCTAGGAGAGAGCAGCGTTTCGGACAATAGATCAACTTCTGTAGGTCTAGCAGACTGCTGGGGGGAAGTCCCACACGCCGTAAGTCCTCCCACAAGCTGTTTGTGGTCCGCCGCAGTGGTGTAGCGGTCAGGGGGCCCGGCTGCTGACCCGAAAGTTGCGGGTTTGATCCTATACTGTGCGATGTCGGTGTACATTAAAGAGCACCACATGGAAAAAATTTTCGAAGCCCTCCAGTACGGCATTTCTCATAATCATATTGTGGTTTTGGCAGGTAAAACACCAGTTGTTATTATTTTATTATTAAACAAGTTGTTTGGGGCCCAGGGCATGTCCCTAGATTACGACACTAGCTGGCTTTTCACACTGCTTCGGAAGAGAGAAGCAGCTCGAAGCAATTTCAATGTTACACCACTTGGTACAGATTGAAGGTATAACAGCGGCGCTTGGGCGAACTCTTTGGAACGGCACCTCCTCTCAATGGGGTTCAACTGCAAGGTTTTGTTTCTGGTAAAGCCCTGTGTGTTTCCTGTGCTTTGAGTAGTCTACCAATGTGCCGGTACGCTGCGATCTTCTTGCCTCTCAGTTACAGTGGCGTAAATCCAGCAGAGTCTCGGGGACAGGCATCGTCAGGGTGGCCATTTTGTTTGTATAAATGTTTCATTTCTACTTATATAAAAATTGAAATAATGCTTTGAAATAAAAGTTCTAAACTAGTGTTGCTTCCCAGCTCACATATTTGCATTGTGCTGCTCAGTCTTCTCAGAAACCTGTCGAACAAGAGTTTAGATTTTTATACGGCCTGACACAGCTGAATGATGCGGAACACAAGTAAACACTTGAAACAAACAGGCGTTAAAGAAAAGTCTGGAGAGTCGGGAACCCCCAGACACCACATGGCAGTTTATGCCACTGCCCAGTCAACTGAATGATGGCATGCGACCCCTATTGAAAGATATTCGTCCTGGTTTCAAATCTTGAACAATGATAAGATTTCGCTCAACTGCAAAGCTTATTTCTCAGAACCTCGTTCATTTTTTTTGTAGCCTTATGGTGTAAACATGTGGATGAGAAAATATTTTTTCACCTTGTCAGCTTGCGGGGAAATGGTTTGCCACGTGGTATGTCTTAGCACTCATGTATGCTTCTTTATTTCAGACATACAGAAGCATGTTCTGAACAACAGTGGAAAAGTAATGCGCAGTGTGCTTGCCTCGGCTAAGAAGAAACTGGACGAAGTAAGTCTGAATTGCGAGCAAATGCAATCGCCGTTAAGTGTTCTGCATTGGTATTTTATAGCGATTGCGTTTCCATGACCAGGGCATTTTTTTTAATGGTACAGTAATACCTCGTTAACTCGAAGTTGTAAAAACTAAGCAAATTTCTAGATAAACGGATTATTGAAATAAGCAAAGTTGCGCTGATTGCCGGAAAAAAATGAGCGCTTTTCAGAAAAATCACTACTAGTAACCCGCTATTTAGCGGCAGTCTCTAACCTTTCTTCTCGTGCAGGTTTAAAAGAGAAAAAAGTAACTTAAAAGAGACTTAATCGGCTGGGTTTGGCTGCACTGCCATTTTATTTACCATGGAAAAACTGCCAAATGCTCGTCTGCTTTGCGGTCGCACTCGGGCCTAGAAAGGCGTGCTCCAGTTGCTTCACGCATCGCATCAGTCGATCTTTTCTGCTGCTGCACTCTACCTTATTTCGAAGCAAGCTCTGCGAATTTCTCGTCTCGAAAGATGTCGGCACCTCTCGAGGTGGTTCGTCATTGCCGTCGTATCCGCCGTCCCCTACGTTAGTGGCCATTTGAACTATTTTGGCGTCCCTCATTGCTCCGGTCACCGCCACATCGTGCTCACACAGCGTGTACTACTGAAAAGTTGTGTAATTTTTGGGGGCACCGTTACCGGCACCGTAAGCTTGATGATCTCTTGACAGAGTTACTCACAGTCTATGAAGTCATCTGTCTTTGTCGTCTCTGCTTCTGGCAAACTGGCGACACGTGAAAGGCCAGCGTGCACAAAGCAGTTGGCAATAGCTGCTGCGCGAAATTGCTGGGAAGCGCTGCTGATGTGGTGTACTGCTCCCAGCAGGTCAATTTCATAGCCTTTGCCGTTTTCATAAGACAACAAAATTCTTTAGAAAAGGCTCTTTCAGTAAATTATTCGGGCCACTTCGATGACACCTTGGTTCATCGGCAGCATCACAGACATCATATTTGCTGGTAGACACTCAACTGTCACTGCCTCCAAATTCTCTATTTAGCTGTCGCCTGGGCGATTGCGGACACTGAACAGAACTTTTCTGTTTTTGCTGGCCATCTTGTTATCTATAATGCGAACGTACTCTTCAAAAATAGTAGCACTAATTCATGCTACTCTATTCGTGCGATAGATAACGCTATTTGGCATTCGTGCATTTAAAAAACACCTATGCTTAGGGGCTTTGCTAATTATGAGTAATGGCAGTTTCGCTTCACCTGCAGCATTTGTCCCGAAAAGGACAGTGACCCTGTCCTTCTCTTGTTCTACTCCCGAGCACGCTCCACCCTTGGGTGTGAAGGCGTGGCTCGGCAACATTTTATAAAAAAAGTGCTGGCTCGTCAAGGTTGAAAATGTCGCTGTCAGCGTAACTTTCCCGCAACTCAGCGAGCCGGCTGCTCCACCAATTGTCTGCAGTGGCTGCGTCGACAGTGCTGCTCTCGCCATGCACCGGCTTGGACTCCACACTGTTCCTTTTTTTTTTTTGAAGTGGTCAAACCAGCCGCTGCTGCAACTGAAGTTCGTGCGCCCCATTTGCAAGGCCATAATGTCTGCCTTCTCCATCATCATTGCTGTGGTGACGGGAAGGTTGGCTGCTCTGGCATTTCGCAGCCATAACATCAACACCGCTTCAACGTCTCGGCACTTTGACCTTCGAACCCGTTTCCGCTGGCTGGAGAAGCTGTGCTGAAATCCATCCAGCATCTTCTGCTTGTTTTTCAGCACCGTCGAAAGCGTGGACAAAGGGATGCCGAATCCCTGCGCGATGCTTGATTTTATTAGGCCTCCCTTTCTCCTCTTCCTTAACTTTTGCTGCTTTGACGCCATGCTCGCCGCACTCTCGCTAAGTTGCCACTTCTCACAGTCAGCGAGAAATCTGTACAGCTCATTTTGCACAGATGAACAAAAAATCACGCCTCAGGGAAAAATCACGAGCACTGCACCGACAATCGGTGAAAAATTTATAACGTGTGGTTTGTGTAGATGAATGGAAATCGCGCCTCAGGGAAAATCATGTGCACTTGACACAGTGAACGAGACAAACTACGCCAAGCGTGAGCAGAAGGCCTCCCTGCTGCACACCTTTGTCACATGATGTGCCGCAGGGTTATTTGACAAAGTTAATGTGTCGTTGGGCTGGGACTTCGTGCACTTAGCGTTCGCTGAAAGCATTATCGTGGTGGCAGGCATGGCTAAATAAGAAAAAAAAAATAGACGGACTTCAAGCATGGCAGCATAACGCGAATTGTGAAATAGTCTGGCGGCGGAGTTTTCGCTCCACACCCAGTCAAGATTTTCAGTTATCCGCAACCCTGACTTATAGTATATGAAAGCAAACAGATATTTTCTAGTGCATGCTGAAGTAGTCTTTGCCTATACAAAGTGAATTATCGCAGAACATCTTCATAAGCAGCTTTACTACTAGGATATTTCTATAAAGAGATACAGAAATAAATCTGTTGTCGAATGTTCTTTTTGTTTGCTGCTTGGCGTTCCGCGGCAGCCAGGGAAATATTCAACTCCCTTTGCACTGGTTGAGGTACAGCTGCACGAAAGACGATCATATAATGACCATGTTCATGTGAAAAATGGTAGTGATTGGGTGCCCATACCAACTGACTATGTATTTTCTTACGAGCCTAGGTTTTTATATCCCTGGCTTATTTTTTACACGGCGAGCTGTCAACAACTGTATGAGTTATTTTCCGTTTTCTCAAGCTTTAGCCATACCTCAGGTTTCAAAAAAATGCTTCTGGCATGTCTGCAGAGGCATTGGGACTGCTAAACATACCATGCACCTTTCGCTGTTGGTTGTCACTTTCCTTGCAGATTACAGGAGAACATTTTTGTGTATTGTAGTTTTTTTTTTTTCTCAGGTATTTGGTTACGAAATGGTTGAGCTTGACGACAAGCAAGGCTCAGTGATACTTGTCAGCAAAATCGACCTTTCTGACTACAATCAGTTCCTAAGAAGGTAAGCATACTTTTCGACCTTGCTGCAAGTTGTACAGGTGTCATCCTCATAAAAGGGAACATGAAACAGCGTGGCAGATAGCCTCGTACTGCAAAAAATATGCATATTATTCGAGGGTGAGACAGCTGCGCACATTGCGCATTTCTTATGTGATTCCGTTTTTCTGTACCAAGCTTCTGCAAAAGCATAAATGTTGCAAAACTTGAACCGAACTGCTCCAGAACAGCCTCGAAAGCGAAAATTCTGTGCCTGCGTCTGCTACAGTGAGAAAATGCCCAGTTGACATGACTTTTCAGGTACGGATACTAAGAAAACAAGACAGTAAAAATACATAGACGTGCCCAAGCGTCTCTCGTTTATACACCTTTTTAATGAGGGCTTCTATGGTGCCGCCATAATCTCCTCTGCACTGTAGTAAATATGCGTGACCCGCCCCTCCAAAAATTCGGCGCCATTCCATGAGAATGCTGCTTCCACTTTCTCAGCTCTGGCATGCATGCCGGGGTTGACTCAGATTTGCTGTTGTGTATAGCGTCATCATTCAGTTCCCATGATTTTCATGTTGACGGTGCCAATCACGCGTTGGCCACGAGAGCAGTGTTCGTGCAGGTACGTGCCACACCGTGCAGGTATGAGGTGAGAACCATGTTGCGTGAATGCAGCGACAACCAGCTTCCCGCATACGACGCGTATCTGGGATACTACAGTAGAGTGGCACGAGAGGGTGGCAGCGGAGTGACGCGAAGTGCGTTTGTACACTCCCCTAGTTTGTATGTCACTGCGGCAAAGTTTCTCGGTACCCACACTGCACACTTGAAGGTGGTCTCGCACGAGATGGCAGTGAATCACTATTCAGTGTGCTATTGTTGTTGCTTTTCAGAAGCACGCAGCACTCTCTATTGTTGTTTCTTGTTCAAAGCATGCGGTACACTCGATGTTATTCCAGCCGCATGGCCAAGCAGATAGTTAAAGGTGCTTACAATGATGTTCTCCTGACAAGGAGTAAAACTGACTTACAGGAAGGCCTGGGGAAGCTTAAAAAGCTAAATAAGTGCAGACCTACAAGAAGCCAAAGTAGTAGTCTGCTAAATCGTATTGCTGTTGTTGAGCAACGGCCTACTGTAATGTAGCTACTGTTCTTATGCAATCAAATTTTTATTTTGTCAAAAATGACATGCTTTCTCACTTTTCTTTTTTTTAAATTTTCATCAAGTGAACCTAGTAGTTTGCAGAACATTTTTTCTATGATTTCACATGTTGTGTTTTACTCTGGCTAGAATAGGTCATGTGGTAAGTAATACGGTAGTTTATTTTGTACCTGGGAATAATCTGCGAAGAAACTTTATTCAAAAGCTGTCTCAGTGTTATGTGTGTTCTAATTAGAATGTGTACTTGTCTCCACAAGTTGCTGCAAGTTTTTTTTTTTCAGGCTCCTAAGATGACATATTAAAATCACACTAACTGCTCCAAATCAATGTTCTACCGCAAGCGTGATATTGTGCTGCTCCAAAAACTGCTTCCATATTAACTTCAGCCTTCTCGTCCCTGTTGTTCCTTGAGATTTTCTGTCATTGTGCGCTGCAGGAAAAACTGCTCTAAATTGGAATTTTTTTCCTGTGCAAATAGAGTGCATGCTCGCTTTATAGGTTGTGGGCCGAATTTCAAGTTATGCGGTTGATGATCTTATTTATTGTTTTGTAAATTTCAGGAGTGACAAAGATCTTGCAAAGCAGGGTCTCATAATCGTTGTCTTGGCTCTTATCCTCATGAACGATGGAACCGTTCGTGAAGGTATGTTTTTTCTTTGTTTTATGATACCGTATTTACCCGCCTAATCCTTGCACTTTTTTTTTTTTTCGAAAAAACTGATGAAAAGTTGGGGGAAGTGCGAGAATCGCGCGAGAAAATTTACCGCGAAAACATACAAAGCAAAACAACGAAGCGGCCGCAAATCAGGATTCTCAAACCAGCTACTGACAACCTTTGAGAAGTACTAACCAAGGCCTACCTTAATGAAACCACAGGTTCAGCACAAAGTAAGATATATTTGCAGACACTAAAGCCACTGTCTGAAGGGTCTTCACGTGCAGACCCTTGGCGTAATCAAGAAGTGCTGCCTCAACCTGTGGGTGTTTCCCCGTCTGAGGTCCACTGAAGACCCAACGCGTTTTGTTGGTGGCTTTCAGCTGCTCATGCTGCCTTCGCCAGTAGCGAACACAAAATTTGACGACTCCCAATTGCCTGCCTGCGGCCCTGTTGCCATGGTTTTCTGCATCAATCACTTTAAGCTTGAAAGCAGCCGTGTAGCCGCAGTACAGGCACAACAATACTACATACACACAATGCATGTATTAGTACTAACACGTCGCAACGCTTACTTGCCTTTTTAGTTTGTATTGGATTTAGGCTCGATGCATTGATAGTACGCATGATGCTTAAGAGATGGCGCTAGGCTGTGGTGCATTATAAAGCCCCTAAAACTTCGTAAAGTAGTGACACTCTCCTCCTCCGCTCTTTCTCCTCGGTCTCCTCTCCTTCATACTCGCATTTAAAATGTGGTGCCATCTGCATTGCTTCTGCGTAGCAGACACCCTTTCACGAAGAGAGCGCTTGCTCGGCAAGCAGCGCGCTGAGAGCATTCGCGCCAGTCGTCTAACTCATCCTAAAATTATCTTAACTAGTGTAGGGTCAGCCCATATCAGCTCTGTTTAGTGCCACGCGCAACGCATACTTGTGATCAGGCCTAGATCGAGTCACTCGGCATCGCAGTGAGCGAATATCAATTTTGTGCGCATCACCCTTTAGTATGTACTTAAACCTAAAAATGTGATCGTTAGTGAGAAAACCCAATTTTTCTTGGCCCATCGTTAAGCACGTCTCCGAATAAGCTTTACACTCTAAATGACATCACTCAAACGTCCATGTGTGGCTGCTATGGCTAACCTTTTTGTTAGCTGGCGCGATAGCACCCGAAGGGACAGTGCGACTGTCTTAGTGCAGTGGTGGTGCAAGCTTCACCGTGTGTAGGGTACACAATATGTGCAGGGAGCATTCACAGTGACTGTCATCTATTGAAACAACAACTCGCATTGACGCTGTTGACTGCCAATTTCAGAGTTTGATGAGGCATATAAAGCCCTAATAATATGTCAGAAGGCACGCATTTGATACATTTGGACAGCTTTGGTTGTTTCGTGAAGTGGTTAGACGCATCAATCATGTTTCATAAGTGCGCCTTGTGGATGTATCTCACATATGAACTATATCGCCTAAAGAATGAGCTAGCATATCAATGAACTAGTGTGCCACCATACGTGATTACTTCGCGAGAGCTCCACGCACTGATATAAACCTTCACACGAAATAGCAAATAAACTATCACGCGAAATAACACGTATGTCTGAGGTTTCTAAACGATGCACGCACCCAATGACTTGGAAGGCATGCACGCTTCACGTAGCTGCATGCCCTTGTATCGCTAGTCCCCCGGCTGATTGGTCAATGTAAAACAGCCGCTGAGGACGATTTGCTCTAAAATATACGAGCACGCAACAAAATCCAATGGTGAGTACCAGACTTAATTTGAGTTGCTACACTCCAGTTTTGTTTATTCAGAACATCAACGCAAAATATTGCTACGGGGTGCCACAAATGAACATTGTAGAAAAGAGGACGATGTGTAGGGCGAGCTCGTGCAGACTGAGCTCCATATTGTATGCCTGCCTGTTTACCAAAATGTTACGGGGAGAAGGTGTCTGAAAAATACCTTTACTTTTGGTAAACAAGCAGGCATACAATATGGAGCCCGGTCTGCACGAGCTCGCACTACACATCGTCCTCTTTTCTACAATATTCATTTGTGGCACCCCGTAGCATCATCTTATGTTCTGTAATCACAATTTCGAGCATCTTTCCGTGTACATTCTAAGCGCACAAACCAGTACCGCGAACTCAAACCAGTTGGCACATAACGACAAGCAAAACACATAAGCATGTATCATGGGAAAAAAAAAATTTCGCAGTAGCGGTAATGAAACCTGAGTGAGAGATCGCACGTTCTGCACAATTAACTGCAACCTCTAGCACAAGGCACAACAACCTCTAGCACAAGGCACAACAAACCGCAACGTCATTCTTGGGTGAAAAGTATTTCACAGCATAGCGCGCACAGAAGGACAACTTCGTATCCGTCAAAACAGATGCGCTGCGCCACAAGGAGTCTGCGCCTCCAGAGCAAAGATGGCAGTCGCGAGCGATCGTAAAAAAAGAACACTGTGAGCGATCCCATGTAACGGCATCTGGCCAATACCGACGTGGCGCCGGCCTCGGAGAGGTCGGAGGAGGGAAAAAAGAGAGTAGGCGCGTGAATAACCACGTACGTCGCTACTTTACGAAGTTTTAGGGGCTTTAATGCGTTATCATCATCAGTGGTTGGAAGAAACAGACAACATTAGTCCTGCAATTTTTGGGTGTGTAATAATTAGGTACTTGTGGGGAAAAAATTCGTTGGGCAATTCGGGTGGGTGGGGGGGGGGGTGCGAGAGCTATACGAGTGCAAGGATGATGCGAGTAAATACAGTAGTATACATCCAGAATTGTATAATTTAGAACAGTGCTTAGCATACACATTCAGAAGTGTCTCGTGCCCAAAAATAAGATACCTTCAACTAAAATTTTGTTGGCTGATTTGACTGCCTTCGACATTTTCATATAGTATTCTCATGTGCGTTGTTTGATTAAAACTTGAGTCCTGATGAACTGATGAGAATTGACTGTGCTTACCATGCTAAATCAGGACAATTGCGATGTAATAATGAATGCACAAAGTTCATGACAGTTTGTGTATTGGATAATACTGATCAGTAATTAATATCATTGCATTGTGACAAAAATTTGCACGAGATGTGGTGGTATGATGAACAGCATGGCTTTCTCGTGGCAACAGTGCTAAAAAATTGTGTCACTGTGTGGCATGCCATTTTGCTGGCGCTCTTGATGAAATTGTCAAATTATGGTGTGCCAATACAACTGTACAAGGACATAGAAGGGTGCCAACATTACCACTCAAGGCTCGCCTTCTGCATAGGTGTATCGCGCAGCAATTCACAAAATGAGAAAAGGTGGGCGCAACGCCTAAAGGCAGTGAGATGGCATTTATGAATGACCTGATATGAGTGGTGGACATTCTAACCGACATTAAAAGCAAGGTGCTCTGAAATTTCACTTTTACAGCGAAAGCTTTTATGGGATCACCACAAGGGGCGCGTGCGCCATAGTTGTCTGCCGCCGCCACCGCCGGTGTCTGTAACCATTATCGCGCAAAATAAGGAAAAAACTAAGTAAATAAAAAAACACCAAGGACACAATGAGATTCGAACCCGGGTCCGCTGCGTGCCAGCCCAGCATTCTACCACAGAGCCGTGGTAATGTTTGAAACTCCGTTGCGAACTGGCGTTAGGCAGGCTTGATTTTGGGAAATGAATCGCATTAACATGAGCGATAAAGCGCTTTAGATCAGCAAAGGAACAACCAGTCGTCACATAGTGCAAATTGCATAACGAGAGGGTTGTCGAATGCTCGAACCCTATTACAAAAGCTTCAGGCATAATTCTTCATCGTCGTCAGCCACAGCAAAAAAATAATAATAATAATAATAAATAAAAATAATCAACATTCGTTGCTAGTGTGTAGTGGGCGCCACATTTTTCTGCAGGATGGCGTAGTGAATGACTCCCTACTACACAAAAATTATGATAAATAATGGCATGGTGGGTATCCTGCAAGTGTGCTTGTAGCAGTTCCCCAGAATTTGCTTAAAAGAAGGCTCTGAAAGGCCGCCTTTCCAGCTTTCGCTGTGACTGGGCGGCGTGTTCCGTGCAGGCCTGGCGGTCTTTTGTTAAGATTATTATGAGCGAGTAGTATATACGTTTGCACCTCGTTGTAACGAAGTTTGTAAAATCTGCGGTTCGCCTTATCTTATTCTGCCTAGAGATGACGCAGAAGTCCACAGACGCGCCAGAATTCCCATGTGCCACGTTACGGCCACATGTTCTCTCCCCTCGGCAGAAGGTGCTTGTTAGCTGCAGGCTGCAGTTGTCTCCGAGTGCTGAACTTGGGTTGTGGGTTTTGTCAGCCAAGTCAGTGCTCTATATTTACCCATCTGAACTTGAGAATAAACGAAGGGTATTGCGTATCTGAGCACAAATAAAAAAAACTTGTAGTCGCACTTGTCTCATTTTTGGCTTTATCTTCAATCTAGCCTATGAGATTCATTTTGCAGGCTAAGCCGATCTCGGGTGCCCCCTTGGGAAAAGAATTCTGTCCCCCTGGCAGAAGATAGATGCTAGGACAAGTTTAGGATAATTGGAGATTGCTAAGAGACGCCGTTCTTCATCTGTGGACAATAGTGGACAAAAGTGAATGGTGATGACTGAAATGAGCTAACTGCTCATATGTGTACCACACTTCTGACTGCTTGAGTCCACAAGGCACATTACCATGTGCACACTCGAACATGGCATCATGATGTGATTTGTGAATAATTTCTATGCTTGTGTTTCCTGCAGATTCGCTGTGGAAAATGCTGAGGTTTTATGCCCTTGACCCAAAGTGAGTTTTTTCTTTATTTCTTGAGATCATTTTGTGCTTGTTTTTTTCAGTGAGGTTATTTTGCCAGGTCAGGCTTTCTCATTTGACAGGTCAGCAGCTGGTGGGTTGGAAAAGCTTATATCATTGCCTTGATAGTGCATTACCGTGAGATATCTATTTCGAAGGGCAGTTGGCTGCCACACTGTTAGTTCAGGAATGTTCTGTGGTGTTTTATTATTATTTTCAAAAATGTTCTGTGTGTTTTTTTTTTACTTTCTCCAGTTACATGATTGGTAGAACACTTGCAGGTTGATGACGTCCAAGCTGACGCATCCTGTGGGTACCGTATTTACTCGCGTAATAGTTCATTAGCATAATAAATGCACCCCCAACTTCATTAGTGAAAATCTGGATTTTTTTTTCTCCCGCGTAATCCGCGGTAATGAGCCCGCTAGTGGCGGCGTTTTCTGCCGTGTCGCCAGGGTAGTGTCTGACGTTTATTCTGGCTTCCGTTGCAATTTGTTCTTGATGCTTGTTATCTGCCCGTACTTCCTGGAATGCAAGATATAGGCTACCTTTTCTACAGGAACTTGTCATGTGAACAGCGAGATGGAAGCCGTATTTCGTCGTTAATCTTGTTATCGGCAATTTGTTTTGAAGCTTCGGTGGTAGCTTGGTGCAATGAAACGGCGTCGTGGTGCTCGTCATGCGAGGTTGCCGCGAAGCTGGCTAAGTTCGCCATAGCACACACTTCTGGGCGCCCCTCGAGATCACAGCAGATACCACTATTGTGGTTAAACAACTGCGAGAAAAGACAGCCGCAAAATACTTTTATGGAGTATGCGGGCGACGCAGAGACAGCTTGCAGAAAATAGTGCCTTCAACCAGGAAACATTAGTGAAGTGCCACTATTTCCAGACAGTGTACGCATATGTCGATTGCAAAGGGCTAAGTGACCAAACTTTTTTTTCCATTACTGTATTTTTTGCTTCATTAGTGCAGGATTTGTCTCGCATAACAAGCACGCCCCCAACTTTTCTCTGATTTTTTAGAAAAAAGGTGTGTTCATTTTGTGAGTAAATACCGTAATTATGCATCTTCGTAGGTCTCGATAATGAAGCATAACCACGGCAGACTGAGTAAATAGTGAGCTTCACGGGCAGAGCACACAAACTGTGAAGTCCCTTACTAACTTTTGCTGGAGTGAAGAGATGTAAGCACTCAAGAAAAGAGTGTGGTCACAAAGAGAACTTAATTACGGAGAGCTCTGTAATATATATGTTACTGCCCCGCCGCGGTGGTCTAGCGGCTAAGGTGCTCGGCTGCTGACCCGGAGTTCGCAGTATCGAATCCCGGCTGCGGCGGTTGCATTTTCGATGGAGGCGGAAATGTTGTAATAGACCCATGTGCTAAGATTTGGGTGCACGTTAAAGAACCCCAGGTGGTCGAAATTACCGGAGCCCTTCACTACAGTGTCTCTCATAATCATATGGTGGTTGTGGGACGTTAAACCCCACAAATCGATCAATCAATTTGTATGTCACTGGGCTTGGTCAGCTGCTCTCTCTGGCTGGTGATCACGTGCTCCGATTGGTCTTTGCGGTCGATGTACCTTCGGGTGCATTGGCGATGCAAGGCAGGCTGAGTATCATGAGCATATTTAGTGAGGACCCCTTGTTTCTAAATGGGAAGTAGCCACCAACGTTCTTGACAGAGAAAGAAAATGGCCAAGATCATTACATGCAGCTAAACAGCTAATGGACATTGCCCCTTGCTCAAACCTTGCTGTCTCACCTGTCTTTTTTGGTTTCCGCGTGCCTCTTTATATGAAAGGAGAGAGGCACTGCTACTCGAGCGGTGCGATGGCTGCCTGTAACACTGCCTATACTTGAAGGATCTGAAAAATTTTTGTGGCAGGGGATTTCTGAGGCAGTCATCCTATGGTGAGGTCTGTGTATGGTTACTCAGGAAGCTGTTTCAGGGTTCATTCTTCCAAGTAATCGTCAAATGACCTTGGTATCAGTTTATTGCCTCATGAATCATTTGATGCAAAATTTTCTGGAATCAGTCGGCAACGTGCGTAATTGCAGAGATTTGTTTATGCTTTAAGTGCTTTCTCTCTTTTCTCATCCTGACAAGCGTGCTGGAAGCTTCACAGCACAGGGAGGGGTAGCTAGTGGGCAAGTAATTACATTAGTTCATGCCATGACGTTGAGCACATGCCTGGGGAAACATTTTCGTTCTCTCCTGCTGCGATACATGTGCGCAAGCGCAGCTACTGTCTAATGCTCTCACATTATGGAGCACATTACTGGCGCAAAGAGGCAACCCATAGAGAGAAGTGCATCTGATCTAAATGCCGCTTTTGATTTATGTCGGCTATTGGTCATTAGCATACTCTCTACTGTTCAACGTCAAGCAGCAGGCATCCCGCCTAACGAAGAGAATGGGCTTCAGAGAGTGAACTTGCAAAAATGGTCGTTTCGCACTCTTATTCTAAACTCTCCTTACCGCGCATCACTTGACTTGGCCTTTCACAGCAGTGTCTACTTTCCGCAGCACCTGTTTTCTCGCAGAGCTTGAAGGGTGGTTTACGACTCTTTAATGTGACACTTTGTGACATGCCAAATGATGGACACTTGTGCACACAGTATAATTCCTTTATGACAGGCATGCACCAGTGAGCACTAACCTCTCTGCCCTTTCCCTTAATATGTCTCTTCCTGTCTTTCTTTTTCTAGTTGCTATGCTGTCAACAATCTGTTGCCTTATGTGAGCATTTCTGAAGTGGTTGGATTTTTCGGCTGGCTGTATGCACATGGCAATGCTTTTTGTTCTTGTTTTCAGTGTGACAGACCCAACCTTTGGCGATGTGAGGAAGCTGATATGCACAGAGCTGGTCAAGCAAGCGTACCTCGAGCAGTCGGTGGTTTTCGGGTCCGATCCGCCATTGAATCAGTACCACTGGGGTGTGCGGGCAAAGAAGGAAATCTCGAAGCGCTCTGTCCTCGAAATAGTTTGCAAGGTATGTTCAATTTCACCGTCAAGCTTTACTGCCACGACGTTTTGAGGTTTGAGGCATGTTCGTAGCGTTCAGGTTCAGACATGTTTGTGTACTCGTTTGTTTGATGTGTCATGCTAGGGTGTTACATGAGGAAACCTGTGGGTGTATCATAAACTACTAAACAAACACCCCCTCTCCTCCCGCCATTTACAGTCAACTCTCGTTAATTCAAGCTAGAAGTGACCTCTGAATTTGGTTTAAATTATCAAGAAGTTTGAATTATCAGAAGTTCTCAAATAGATGACTCCAGGCGAGTGACACCCCACATTATGATTGGGCATTGATTTTAACACATTAATAAATTTTAGGTGTTTTTAAGCCCTAATTGCACGCAGTGAACAGAAAGCAGAGGTGTAAAGTCCATAAGTTTATTGGCCATTTACTGCTGATCAGACCTTTTAAAGAAATCATTAATTGCCAACTGCCTCTTCGCTATAGGTATGTGCCTTCAGTACAAAGCTCTCTACACCAATTGAGAAGCATCACGGTTTACCATGCGTGTGCTTCATTTCAAACCTTTGTTTATTTGCATAACTTTTTTCCTTAAAGGCGTCAGATGCTTGTTTTGCATTGTTAGACTGTTAGGAATATATCAGCACACAAATTTTTAAATAGTAGTGGAAAAGTATCAGATATTATCTGGTGTGGGGGGACCTGCAAAAAGTATGAATTAACGGAATGATGGAGTTTGAATCAAGAGGCTTTTAAGTACATTGAAAGAATAGAAAGCCAACCAAGAAATTGAATCTTATTTGAATGAGCCAAAAGTAGGAATTATCAGAGTTTGAATTATCGCAAGTCTACCTTAATAATTGTTTTATTTATTCTGCTCTTCGCTACAGAATTCTACAGCTGCGGTTTTTAGGGTCTCATGTTCCGAGTCTAGATGTGCGCACGATCTTTTGGTGCTGTTACAGTGTAGTGCCGCGGGGCTCCATTCTGAGTTGTGACATATTGTTGGGACACTTGAAGAAACAAATTTAGGAACATTTGAAGAATGTCTTTCCCCCTTGTCATTACACATGGGATTCCACATGACGACGGCCTCTGGGTCAGTAAAAACAGTAAGTGCGTGTGTGTTCACCGAAGAATTTCATTAGAAGCACACGTATGCATTCTTCTTGGAAACTGTTTTGAAGTCATCTTGAATTTCGCTTTGTGACCAAGCAATGGCAGGGTGTGCACAGGTTCTTGAAACCTTTGAGTGCCCTTAAAAATCAAGTCTATTTCCAAGGCCCTTAAGAACTTTGAATTTGGAACAAGTCCTCGAAAAGCTTTGAATTTTTTAAAGGCTAAATTTGAATTGGTATTTGTTATCATGAAAATGGCTTTCATTACTCAACTTTCGTTTTTTGTTAGAGTTCTGAAATGCGACCAACAAACTGTGCCAATTTTTATTCCCATCTAGCCAACAATCGTTAGGCAGCTGGCAACATATCACTTGATGTGAGTCTCGGAGGCAGCGTTCACTGTACACATCGTGTGACTGAGAACGTCGCCGCTGCTGCTCGGGGAAGTAGTATCAGCTGCGAGCGCAGTCACCCCATCGCTATTGTATGTCTATTTCCTTCGTCCAACGCAGTGTCAGCCTTTGTGTGCGGACTTTACCTCTTTCGTTACCGCGAGAAAATGGTTGTTATTCATGTGTCTCGGAAAGAAAGTTTTGGCCAGTTTGAAAAGTATTCCAGCACTCATTGCAGCATACCAAGTTGTGTATAATGATAGGCTCTTTCTTTAAAAAAATGATTTGTAGAGCGAAAAAAAAAAATTGTGGAATGTGTAAAAAATATAATAAGTGTGTAATTTTTTATTGGGATAAACAGAGTCATTAAAAACACTATATGTGCCAAAAAACTCAAAACAAAAGAAATTCAAAATGTGCACTTTGAAGGTAAATGACCGAGGAATAGTATAAAAATAAGAAATGTTCTACACAATCTTCCTACTGACATAGACATAGATATCTGTACCAATGTACTTCTTCATTCCTCTAGTCATGGGGTGAATCATTTCCTGGTATTCTGATATATATTTTTTGTGCAATAAATGTAACACCTTGCAAGTGCACCATTTCAAGATTCTCGGGATTTAAAAAAAGTGCACATTGAAGAGGGCCTTGAAAATCTTATAGGGGCCTTGAAAGTCCTTGAATATCCTTGAATTTTTCTTTTGTGAAACCTGTACGAACCTTAAAGCAAGTACTCCCCTCCTTCCATTCCCTCCGAATTTCGTGCAGTTATCTTTTATTGCAGAGGGGGGTGGGATGCTTGTTTGGGATTTCATGGTTAAAAAAAAATTGGGAAACAAACAAAAAAAAAGGAATTGGCTCGCAAAAGAAGAAAATACTAATTTGCATGAACAGCAATGTAAAAGGTGTGCGTATATTGATTGGACTTTGCTATTTGTAGTATTTAGATCTTATCTACAAAGCATTTATTTGTTACTTTGCTTATATGTGATGTTCGATTATTTAAAACTACTAATCAGATGTTTAAAACAGCATTTATGAGGACCAGTTCTAGTTTTTTTCTCTTTTAGTTCAGGATATAGCTAGCAAGTCGTAGCAACAATGCACTGCAGTGGCTTCGGGCGTTGTTTAATGCCATTGGGCATTACTTAGTGTCATTGCTGGCAATCCACTACTGTTGGGTGAATTTTTATTCAACCAGTGACTCCGTGCTGTGTTTTGTAATATACATCCTTAGCTTGCATCATGACTGCATATAAAACGGCTTGCTGTCCACAGTCCACAGACTATCGCATAACTAAAGTGATCATTATGGAAAGACATTCACTAGAAAAGACGTCTTGCTGAAACAATAACAACGGCTTTCGTGAACGAACCTATCAGTTGCATCAGCACACCAACACCAGTAGCTGACCACCATCGAAAGGCATGCGACAACGTTGAGATGGAGGCGTGGTATCGCGGAGCAGCGCCTTACGCTATTCTTATCATCTGCTAGTCGTGGCTGGCTGATTTTGCTGTAAACGTGAACGAACAGCCCTGGCCGAGCGGGAAAAGAACTAAAAGCGTTGACGTCAAAACAGGCATTGTAGGAAATTTGATGAACGCAACTGAGTTTCATCTTTGGATTGCCTATGACTCAGAAACAGGTCAGTGGCAAGAACAGGGCAGTCTCCACGATCTACTGTACGCCCGACCTGCCCTGATAACAGGGTTTCAATGAGAGCGCGTGTCCCCGCTCTTGTTCAACCGCTCGCTGTTGTTACTCTACAGCAATTAGAACGGCGCTGGAGTAACGCCTGCACTCTGTGACGAACTGCCGGCATATATGTGACTGTTTCTGCAAACTTAAAATGGGCTCGTCAAGTAAGCCATTCTGTGCGGTTGAGTGTTTGTTGCACGTTGGTTGACCAACGTAGTGTAGCGAGGTGTAGGACAGCCTCTGTGGTGTCCCGTCCATTCAATTGCGAAGAATTTTCGAGTCTCTTCTAGTGTATTAATTTCCAAATCATTTTGCATTTATGGGTAATAATTACACATTGTAAGTGCTCTGTTGCCCGAAATATGACCACAATGGTTGAAGCTGACATTAGCGAACAGGCGCTGACTAGCACCACGCCGCCCATAAGTTACGTCCCTAATAGCGCAAGGTATGAACTAGTCGTGGGCGCTGGAGAGGGGACATGTCAACAGGTCAGGATAATAAGAGGCCATGGCAGTCCCATTGCCATCACTATTGAGCATGGAAGCCCCCATGCTTAGCAGAAAGCAGTATACAGTAAGCAGTGGCAGTTTCTGATGATGTCAACACGCGTTTTAGACTTCATCGATGTGTTTTTGTGTTCTGAAAACCTATCAAGATGTTCAAGATAGTGTTTACTGCACGGCATTGAATATATGAGCCTGCAGTTGTACCGTGAAATTTTGTTGAAGCAGAACGGCAAAAGAAAGTGTTGGTTGTGATGAGAATATTTATTCATTGACTCGTATGGACTGCTGACGGGCAACCAAGATTTTTTCATTGGTGTGGAAATTTCGTTGAAGTGGCGTTTGTTGCAGCAGGGTCCGAGTGTATTTCATGTCCAGCACATTCGGTTAAAACGGGCTCAGAAAATGCACTAGGGAGGGCATTTATTGTGGATAAAACATGGGCATGGGGGAACAACCCAAATGTTATAAACCTAGACTTTCCTATCAAGTAATTTTGTGCAAATTTGTTAATGACAGCAATTTTCCTATATGCCCGTATGACCTAATCGTCTGACGGAGTCTTGGGGACACTAAAGAAAGGGACGTTTTTTTCTCCCATTGCTAAATTACTCTTTTGCGACACCAGAGCCTCTAGGCTTGCCGCATGTTAAATGAGATGCCTGCTTAGTGGGAAAACATGTGACAAGAAAATGAGGGTGGAGACACCACCTTGAATTCCTCGCATCAATCGCCACGACGCCATCAATTTCAAAGGCATCTACTAAACTCTAATAATCGATAAAAATGAAATATGTTGTTCTTCGAGGGGACCAGAGACTTAATAATCCAAGTTTTAGCAAGCCTAATTGAGGCCATGTGACCAAAATATAAAATAACATTGAAATTCGTGATGTCGCCTTCGAAAATTCTGGCTCGAAATTTAAGGCTGATACATTTGCCTTACTTTGCGTTATTTATTCTTGTATTTAACATTTAATGGTTTAATGAATGATTGCAGAGTTCTTGGAGTGTAACTAATTAGATTATGCTGATTCATTGTTTTATTTTAGTGTCTCTTTAAGTGTTAATGACAAAGGAAACTGTTTCTGCAGATCATGGGCCAGGGAGCACAACCAGAACACTGGGCGACTGTGTACGAAGAAGTTGTGCGTTCAGAGAACGCCAACTGACAAGGAGCTTAAAATCATTATATGGGCGTATATGCGCTAGGTATAACACATTTTAAAACGAAATGTGTGTTACTGTTTGTGACTTGCGCCGTACTGCTGTTCAGACTCGCTTCCCTTTTTGCACCAAACAAAAAATTACATTTGCGCAAACCTTGTTGTAATTGTTAAAAATCTTGCATAAGTAAGTTGGGTGTTGACAAAAGTTCCCATATTATATTTGATATCCACTCAGCCCTCGTTATATAGGTACATTCCTAACACCATAGCAGTTGCAAGACTATTCTTTAGTTTCTTCGTTGTAACCGATGTTTCGTTATATCAAGGTTTTAGTGTATACTATTCAATTGAAAAATTATTCGATCAAATCACCATTTGCTTCAAATATGCTTCAAACCTCAAATTTACTAGCATTTGCCCATTCCTACGTAACTGCGAAAACCTTCCTTTTGAGACACGAATGCGTCCTCATTTCTCGTTGACTGATGAAATCTTGAAGTTTTATGATGCTGGTTGAATTAATGGTAAAAGATGTAAATGTGGTTATCTGCTTCATACTTGCTCTCCAGCTATAATCCTTGCAAATGGTTTGGACTCTTGCACTGCAGTTATAGTACATGACACAGGCAGTGGTGTCAATTTATCATGATTGGTGCTTTTAAGTGTTTGCTGTGCTGTATTGTACAGCTGTATAATGATCTTTTTTTTTTTCAACTTTACTTGTGTGTGTACATTTCGAAAAGGGTGAAATGCAAGAATCGCTATTGCACACGCTGAATACTTAGGCGTACGGGCAAAAACCTGCTCCATAATAGGAGTTTATTCAGTCTCCTTCACTGCAGTGCCTCGCATAGGTTGAGTGCTACCACAGTGAGGGAATTGCATCTCAAGTCTTTTTCTTCATGGCTATGACTTGCCTCCTTTGTAAGCTTAATTTATTGCCCAAAATTTATGTTTCTTTTTCCACGTGTTTCAATAAAGGATGCGTAGCTTTTATAATGGATTAAAAAAAAATTAGGGAGAGAAAGCAATGCTGTGTTGTATCTATTTTTACTTCTTCAGCTTACAAATATGCTCTCAAAGTGACGTGAAAGTATGGACACAGATGTAGCTCTTAGCTTTTTTCTTTTCTTTTTAGATACCATGTTCAAGTAGGTTGAAAAGATAGAAACAGACTACATAAGTTTTGTGCTCTTCAGCTTACAAATATGCTCTCAAAGTGACGTGAAAGTATGGACACAGATGTAGCTGTTCGCTTTTTCCTTTTCTTTTTAGATACCATGTTCAAGTATGTTGAAAAGATAGAAACAGACTACATAAGTTTTGTGCTGCTTTGTATTTCTAGCTTTTGTTTTTCAATGCTCAAAAGTTCAATTTTAAATTGCAAACGAGGGCTTGTT
The DNA here is from genome assembly GCA_013436015.1 of Rhipicephalus annulatus. NCBI lineage: Eukaryota > Metazoa > Arthropoda > Arachnida > Ixodida > Ixodidae > Rhipicephalus > Rhipicephalus annulatus. The sequence continues at coordinate 283,510 of WOVY01000621.1, forward strand.
TTAAAGATGACTTCAATTTGAGTGGAGTTGTGTGATGTAAGTATACTGTTTCTATCTGGCATCCTCATTTGGTGCTTGTTTTGAGCCAGACTGCTTAAGCCTGGAATTTTTTCTTGCGTGATGAGATCAGCACCTAAAAATTTTCCCTTTAGGTCCCATTGTAATCTTTTTTGTGCTTCACACACAAGAAAAGACACTGTGATATGTATATACTTGACTTGCCAGGTGGCCTGACCATGAAATGTCTTTTGTAACTAGTTTTGTAAATAATAAAGATGTCTAAACTTTTCATACCTGATGCCTGAAGAACTTGATTATCTGCAAATAAAGATCACATTGTGTTTTTCATGTTCAATGCAAACTGAGCTTGTCTAATATTGTGACATATGCGAGGGAATTAGCGGTGATGTGATTGCTGTGCCTGTTACACTAATATGTGGAGCCTGCTACACCTTGCTGCATCTCGGCAAATATTTCATTATTTGCACCAAGCATGCACCACAACATTGTTTTTGAAGTGGTCTTTCGAAGAGAGAAACAAGAATACAAGCGCTCGAAATTCGTAGATTACCACAGTAGCCGCAACTACTACCTTGACCACAAAGTGGTCATTGCTGTAGGTAAAAAATCCAGGTTGCTTGTGCTTCCAGTATTCTAACTAAAGCGTCGGGAAAAGGCAAGGCTCTTTACAAATACTAAGTGAATTCCTGGGAGGTGTTGAAATCCGTACACAGCGGTTGTGTCTACCTGACATTTCGACAAGTAGACTAGTCTTCCTCAGGACTTGTCTGTTCTGTTCTAGCGTTGAGGAAGACAAGTCCGCCCACTGAAACGTCAGCTCGACACAACAAAATTTTTTCATTGCAAGCTTCCATCTTTCCCTTCCTGCGAGTTTTTGGAAAATGTTAGCTAGCTTGAACCGACTGGACTTAAAGGGACTCTGAGACACTTCTTTAAGTAACCATGGAATGAATTCACTGGAGGAGCTTATTGCCTTACAAATTCAACGCCAGAAAAATTTTAAAAATCCGTCCAGTGTGAGTGGAGTTACAAAGATTTGTCGCATGCTGCAATTGCATTCTCTCTTCTCTCGTCCCTACAAAAGCTCTGGAAGCTAATCGGGGAGGGATGGCAGAGGCCAAGAAACTATGTCACCTGTGCCTCGTGACCTTAAGCACTTGTTTTTTTTCTTCGAATGCGCAGCTTTTTCAGAGTGATCGCACGTGCATGCGTGGACAAGTCGCGGCGTCCCGCGTTGATCTCTGTAATGACCAAGCGCGCCATGTTTAAATCAGCCAATGGCTGTTAGATGGGTTTACTGTGTGTGGTTTTTGAGCATCTTTTGTCATTTGCCGAGAAAAGAGAAAGCAATTCTTAGCTGACTTTGATAATTTATTTTGAATAGGCCGCGTGCTGCGCTATAATATTTGGCTCGCGTGTTGTCGGGAGCCTCTACTACCGATCGGCAGCATTTTCTGACCATGATAAAGAAATGTCGCACGGCCCCTTTAATAAACTTGGGGATGTCTGCAAAAAAAAAAAAGGGGAGAAGCGGTGACGTAATTTCATTTTTAGGAGTGTTTCAAATAAAGGTGCATGCATGCTTGCATAAAGGGATTTTGTTTGACATGTGGTGCAACAGCTTCTGCTTGGAGATAAATATTTGTGTCCGAAAATGTGTTGCAAGTAACTTCTCCAAACGGTTGCTGTCCACCACCGCCAAGAGACCCGCAAAATGGGAAGATGCCTATAGCCTTGATCAAATTTCACATAGAAGCTGTGGTTATGGCTGAATTAAAAGCTATAAGCATTGGAGAGCTTTCGTAAATATGTAGCAGCTTGTGCAAGGTCTTTGTTTTATTTGCAAGTGCCATAATGGACTACGATCTAAAAAAATATAAGACCATTCTAAAATAAAAACAATCCTAACATAAATTTTGTTCGTTCACCTAACTCTACGAAGGCCATCCGATCTCCCGCAGGGGCGCCTGCGCAAGTAGGCGTTTGGTGTCTAGCGACACCACGGACCCGAGCTAACGGGGGAGTTTCTACTCCCTCCCACGCCTAGCCGTGCGTGGCTTTGCCGTGTCCGGGGAAAAGGGGATCCTGGGGGTTGAGCCGACGCTGGGTGATTGGACCTTTAAGGCCCCCCGGCAGAGGCAACACACCCCTTTGGCCCCGGCTTCACGTAGACGGCACCCCTGGGCTGACCCACCCAGGGGAAATCGGCAGTCGCCTTTTCCTATCTCTCTCTCCCTATATCTTCGTCTTTTGTTCTCACTTTACATCTTTCCTGTCTCCTCTTCACTTCATTTTACTTCCAATTTTTCCTGGCGGCAAGGGTTAACATTGTGTGGCTATCCAAACTAGGGTAAACCATATTGGGTTATAGTAACTGCGTACTGCTGGCGTTGCGCAGACATGCCCACATGCTCTGCCACGTCCCCTTGTTGGACTCCATGGTGGGTGGTAGGCGCCGTTACCGAAAAATCCACATTTTCCCATGGGATCCTCGACCCCCTCGCTAACTGATCGTGCCTCGAAAAGGGTACGCACCGACGCAACTTTACAACTTTGGCCTAAAAACAGAGAAACTTTCCCAAAATACCATGTACTTCACTGCGAACAATCGTCTACAAAAGCTAGAGCAATCTCACCCTTCCTTGTAGCCAAGTGCTTGAGAGAGACTATTGGAACCGGTTATAAGGCCACGAAGATGGCAAGTGGTGATCTGCTTCTTGAATTAAAAGACAAAGAACAGTACAATAAACTCTCGCACCTTGTAGCCTTTGGTAACATCCCCGTCTCGGTGAGCGCACATCGTACGATGAATACAGTGAAGGGCGTAGTATCGGACGAAGATTTGATGACGCTGAGTGAAGAAGAGCTTCTTGATGGATGGAAGGACCAAGGTGTGATACATGTCCAGCGAATCAAAATCAGACGTAACAACAATGAAATAGCAACAAAGCACTTGATACTCACCTTCAATTCAACCACTTTACCTGAAACTCTCGAAACTGGCTATGTAAAACTTCATGTCCGACCCTTCATTCCAAACCCGAGGCGTTGTTTCAAATGCCAGCGATTTGGTCATGCATCCCAGAGCTGCCGAGGGCAGCTGATCTGTGCTAAGTGTGGCACAACCGGCCACAGTGCTGATGAATGTAGACATGATGAGGTCCTTTGTGCTAACTGCGAAGGTAGTCACCCCGCATACTCCAGAGCGTGCCCAGCCTGGAAAAAAGAAAAAGAAATAATAGCTATAAAAGTAAAGGAAAATATCACATTCAGGGAAGCAAGACAACGGATGTCGTTAACACTGGCACTAAAAACACCTTTCGCCGAAGTGGTGCAACGAGGGGCGGCACCACAAAGGCCCTTGGCAGTTGCCCGGACCGCGCCTAGCGTGCCGAGGCCAACGCCACAAGCCCCTACGGCGGGAGCAGCCAGCGCTGCCCTGCCCACATTCACCCTGTCCACACGAGTGGCCTCTACAAGCTCTGGCAGCAGCCAGAGCAATCACGAGGCCAAGGGGGCTTCATCAACCCCCAGCTCAGTGGGGACAAAGACTTCGTCGATCGAGGCGAAGTCTAAGCGACGCACAGATCGCTCTTTAGAGCGGGTGTCCAGTGCCTCGCAAGAGGCTATGGACACCAGTTCAAGCCAAACGGCGCAGGAAGCGCCGAAGGAGCGGCGAGCTTCGCTCGACCGCCCCAAAAAGGACAGAACGCCGATTACAGGGCCTGACAAAGGCCCTGTAAAATGAGTTAATTCTCGCCTTCTTTGCACACAGCACTTTTTCCTTTTTTATTTCCACAATGGACAAAATCATACAGTGGAACGTAAGGGGAATGCTTAGAAATTTAGATGACATCCAAGAGCTTCTGTGTAAGTTTAACGCGAAAGTGCTATGTGTGCAAGAAACGCACTTAACTCCTAAGCACAAGGACTTTCTACGACAATATATTATTTTCCGAAAAGACCGGGAGGATCCTGTCGTACCATCTGGCGGTGTAGCCATTATAGTCGATCGTAGTATAGCATGCCAGCATTTGAAGCTCCAAACGGCCCTGGAAGCAGTGGCCATTCGAGCTGTACTTTTTAACAAACTCATTACCATATGTTCTGTGTACATACCACCGCATCAACAGCTACACAGACGTGATCTGGAATCATTAATAGATGAACTCCCAGAGCCATTTCTGGTTCTAGGTGATTTTAATGCACACAATGTCCTGTGGGGCGATGCTCACTGTGATGCGCGAGGACGTCTCATTGAGCAGCTCCTTTTCTCTTCTAGTTTATGTCTTTTAAATATGAAGGAGCCTACATATTTTAGCCTTGCAAACAACACATACTCCTCCATAGATCTTAGCATTTCATCACCGGCCCTTTTACCTGTTTTTAAGTGGAACGTTCTTAAAAACCCTTATGGCAGTGATCACTTCCCAATCATCCTGAGTGCGCCGAACAAAGATCAACTACCCCCGCAGGTTCCTCGATGGAAGATTGACTCAGCTGACTGGGAAGGGTATAGAACCCTTACACACATGACATGGACTGAGCTGTCTGCCCTGACCATAGATGACGCTGTCACGTATTTTACAGCTTTTATACTTGATGCCGCATCTAAGTGTATTGCCAAAACGAGTGGCATGTGTTCTAAACGGCGAGTCCCATGGTGGAACGACGCATGCAGGAAAGCGCGGACCACTCAGAACAAAGCATGGGCGTTGCTTCGCGATTCCCCTACAGCAGAAAACCTGGAAAATTTCAAGCGGGTCAAATCGCAGGCAAGGAGAACGCGCCGACAAGCTAGACGAGAGAGCTGGACAAAGTTTATATCGAGTATCAACTCGTACACAGACGAGGGAAAAGTGTGGAATAAGATAAAGAAAATTAAGGGCCAACAAACGTATTCTCTTCCACTAGTTAATAGCCTCGGGGAAAGCTTGGAGGATCAAGCCAACTTTCTTGGCACACATTTCGAACACATATCGAGCTCCTCAAACTACTCCGAATCCTTTCAGAATTACAAGGCACGAACAGAAAAACAAAAGTTAGAAGGAAAGTCTGCAAGAAATGATGCATATAATGCACCATTCTGCTTAGCAGAACTGCGAACAGCACTCAGCTGCTGTAATACATCTACCCCAGGTTCTGACAACGTAATGTACGCGATGCTGAAGGAACTACCCTCCGAAACTAAAGAAACCCTCCTCTCTCTTTATAATCGCATATGGTTTTCGGGTGTGATCCCCTCCTCCTGGAAGGAGGCTGTTATAATTCCAATTTTGAAGCAGGGAAAAGATCCCTCTACTGTATCAAGTTACAGACCTATAGCGTTAACAAGCTGCCTCTGCAAGCTATTTGAAAAAATGATTAATTGCCGCTTACTCCACTACTTAGAAACAAACAAATTGCTCGACCCATACCAATGTGGGTTTCGAGAGGGTAGATCCACCACCGACCATCTGGTGCGTATCGAGGCACAGATCAGAGACGCCTTTGTCCATAAACAATATTTTCTCTCTGTGTTCCTCGATATCGAAAAGGCGTATGATACAACATGGCGTTTTGGAATCCTAAGAGACCTGTCCCACCTTGGTGTGCGCGGAAGAATGTTTCATATAATCGAAAGCTACCTGTCAAACCGGACATTCCGTGTCCGTCTGGGCAGTGTGCTCTCTCAAACATTTGTCCAGGAAACAGGCGTGCCACAAGGTGGCGTGCTTAGTTGCACACTTTTTATTATCAAAATGAATTCTTTGCACTTGTCCATTCCCGTAATATGTTCTATTGTACATATGTCGACGACGTTCAGCTTGGCTTCAAGTCATGCAACTTGGCCATGTGTGAGCGGCAGGTTCAGCTGGGTTTAAATAAGGTCTCCAAATGGGCAGATGAAAACGGATTTCGACTTAACCCACAAAAAAGCACGTGTGTCTTGTTCTCTCGAAAGAGAGGCATGCACTCGGAACCTGACATTCGACTGAACGGGCAACGTCTGTCTGTCAAAGCCGAGTATAAATTCTTAGGCTTAATCTTGGACAACAAGTTAACCTTCGTACCGTACATAAAGTATTTAAAAACAAAATGTTTAAAAGCCATGAATGTTATAAAAGTGTTGTCACGTACTACGTGGGGCAGTGATAGGCAATGCCTCATGAACCTCTATAAAAGCCTCATTCGCACCCGCTTAGATTATGGGGCCGTTGTCTATCAGTCTGCTACTCAAAGTGCCTTGAAGATGCTGGACCCCGTGCACCATTTGGGCATCCGCCTTTCTACGGGTGCTTTTCGCACCAGCCCCGTAGAAAGCCTTTATGTTGAGTCAAATGAGTGGTCGCTTCATCTGCAAAGAACTTACATGTCCTTTGTATACTTCCTTAAGGTGAAAGCAGACAACAGGCACCCCTCATACTCTACTATTAATGATTTATCGAGCTCCATTCTTTTTCAAAACAGGCCTTCAATGAGGCAGCCCTTCTCAGTTCGCCTGAAGGGTCTAGCTGAGGACACTGGAGTGTCACTCGAACACAGTTTAATGGCTCCTGTAGCATACCCGCCACCGTGGCAGTGGCAGACTATAGACTGTGATGTGTCTTTTTTAGAGGTTACAAAACATGCGCCCATTGCCCATATCCGAACATATTTCCTGGAACTTCAACACAAATACACACGTCCTGAGTTTTTTACAGATGCCTCCAAGTCTAACTCCTCTGTGTCCTACGCTGCTGTTGGCCCTTCCTTTTCGGATGCTGGCCCTCTACATCCAGGCACAAGTATCTTCACAGCGGAAGCTTACGCGATACTTGTGGCAGCTAAACACATTAAACAATTACAAATACAAAAAGCAGTAATTTATACAGACTCCCTCAGTGTGGTAACGGCTCTGCACAGTCTTAAAAAACAAAAAAACCCTGTCGTCATCTCACTTTACTCCATTTTATGCACACTCTACACACTCAACCAACATGTTGTAGTGTGCTGGGTGCCAGGGCATCGTGAGATTCAAGGCAACGTGATGGCGGATCAGCTTGCTGCATCCGTCCACGAGGGCACCGCCACTACACCCATATCGATTCCGGCCCTTGATCTTAAGCCGTTGCTCAAACGAAAACTCAGGGACTACTGGCAGAGCAAGTGGGATACACACACACAAAACAAACTACACGTTATCAAGCCACACCTTGGCCATTGGCCACCAGTATCAAAATCACGTCTAACAGAGGTAACACTAACAAGACTCAGGATAGGACACATATACACGACACACACACATCTTTTGTCTGGTGGTGATCCACCATTGTGTGATAAATGTGGTGAGGCATTAACAGTTATTCACGTTTTAATTCAATGTAATCATTTAGACACTCTAAGAAGACAACACTTCCCACTACCCTACCGACAACATATACCTTTACACCCTGCAATGTTCGTCGGTAGGGAACCGCTTTTTAGTCACAAATCATTATTAGCGTTTTTAAAGGAAATTCATAATTTTCATATCATATACCCGGGCATACCGTAGCATGACCTCTCTAGAGAGGTTTTTGCTGCGGTGGCTACACAGGAAAGCACTTGCCTCACGACCCTTGCACGCAAGGGTACTAACGTGTGAGGTACTTGTGCTAATGCCACACATGTCCACCATCGTTTTTCATTATCACCAACTTTTGTCACCTATTCACACCATGCACACCTTTCACGGCATAGTCATGATTTTATTACTTGTATGTTTTACCCGCTTTACTGCGAGGAATTTTATGGCCCCTATACAGCCGCTAATCACAACCATTGTCCACATTCCTGTCTCATGAACTGGCGCTCTTTGGCCATCAAATGGCCCTTGCGCCAAAAAACACCATATATCATCATCATTATCATCATCGAAGGCCATCCGATCATCCAACTGTTAGCTGCAACTGCTTCTTTGGTTGCAGAGGATATTCGCAACGCCTTCATATTTCAATATAATGTGAGAGGTCTAAGGTCACGGATATCGGATTTCCGGCAGTTTGTCTTTAAATATCACTTCCCGATAATTGTAATCTGTGAGCCGAACTCATTGACTATAAGAATATCAGGATACGAGTCTTTTGTTTCAATCACGAATGGTGGCAGCAGCAAAGTTATTGTTTACATTCGCAAGGACCTTACTTATTTTGCCCATGCTATACTGCCAGATGACGAGAACCAGTACGTGTGCATTACTCTGAAGAAGAAGCGGTTGTCTTTTATACTCATTGGCGTATACATATCTCCTGAAGGTCCATTTGATTGTAAGTGACTAACAGACATTATGGCAGCTGTTCTTGGCCCTTGCAATATAACAGGTGATTTCGATGCACCTCATCTGATATAGGAAAGCTTGAGGACGAACTCGAAGGGGCGCTCACTGATAGCGTTTGCGTCAGACCACAACCTGCGCCTCCTGAGTGATGGTAGCCCGACATACCTGCGAAGAACGACGTACAGCAGCTGCCTCAACCTGACACTGGTGTCGTGTTGCCCAAGTTCAAAAGTGCAGTGGTTTACAGATATCGAAACCCATGGTAGCAATCACATTCCAACTCATGTCAGCATTGATGGCCAAGAGACATCGTCCTCGTCGGTCTCTCGGTATATAGACTGGACATTTTATGAAGATCAAGTGGTGGGCATGTGCAGAAATGATTCCTCGTGTGGGTTACAATAAGTAATTGTAGATGCAATGCGATATTGTACGTGGCGCTTCACACACTCACAGAAGCGCACGGCGTTTGACATTAAATTAGAAAGGCTGCGGGCTTTACGTAGACGTGCTGAGAGAAGATACAGGCGTACCTAGTCGATTCTTGATTTCAGAGTAGCAAGGCATACGCAAAAAAAAAAAAATTTACAGCGCCGAATAGACAAGCTGCAGGATCAAAGATGGAAAAGCTTTTGCGAGTCATTAGATCCACACAAGTCATTGTCTCAGGTATAGAGATCTCTACAGGGTCTTTGCTCAGGTGCCATGCAACATCGTCCCTTCAAGGCTCTCGCACTTCATCTTAACCGCTGTGAAATTGACGTTGCAGAAGATTTTTGCACGAATATCACTGGCAGGACAGTCCTGTTTTCCGATATGCTTTTATGTGATATGTCCACGAGATATAAGTAGGGATGCTCCATTTTCTATGGAAGAGCTAGAAGCTGCACTGACACTGTGTAGGCGTTCTTCTTCACCAGGACTTGATGGGATAGCGTATATGGCTCTGCGTCACTTAGGCCAAGTAGCTAGACGACAGCTGCTAAATTTATTTATTCGTTCATGGGAAGATGGCGTCGTACCTCAAGAATGGAAACGCAGCTATCTTGTGCCACTTCTAAATGCAGGAAGATCCTCCCTTGTGTTGACATCATACTGGCCTGTAGCTCTCGCCAACTGCGTTGGGAAGCTGTGTTGAGCGCATGATTCTCACGTGCCTGAAATGGTTCCTTGAACGGCACAACATTTACCATGACTCTATGGTGGGATTTCGACGAGGCCGTGCATCGATTGACAACGTCATCGATTTGGTGTCATCAGTAGAACAGCAGAAATTCAGGAAACGACTAGCACTAGCACTCTTGATGTCAAGGGTGCACATGACGTTTCCCATCAAGCTATAGTAGACACACTACTGCTGATTCAACTGGGAGGGCGAATATTTTGATGGATCCGAGGCTACCTGACACGAAGATCCTTTTTTGTATATACTGAAGATGGCCCGACCTCAAACCACTACACGTGCCGTGGCGTCCCGCAAGGTGGTGTTTCAAGCCCAGTTCTTCTCAACCTTACCTTGCTTGGCCTGGCGGAAGCTTTCCCGGAAACAGACAGTGTTTCGATATATGCTGATGACATCAGCGTCTGGGCATCAGCATTGACACGCCTACGAGTTCGAGCAGGGATACAGAGAGCAGCATGGCAAGCATCTGACTATCTTCACACGCAAGGTCTAAAAACCTCAACAGAAAAATGTGCACTGGTGGCCTTCACGTGAAAGGCGATGACAAGTTACCCGATAAGCAGTAATGGCCAGCCCATCTCTTACAAGCATAGCGATCGTTTTCTAGTGACGATGTTGACTACGATCTCTCCTGGAGCCCTCACGTGACTCACTTGAAAATGAAACCGGTATCTATTGCCCACGTCTTGAAAGTCATCGCTGGAAAAAGATGGGGTTCGTCATTGAGCTCCATGCTATACCTATACCAAGCACTTTTTATTGGTGTACTGTGCTACAGTTCTCCTCTGCTTACTAAAACTTGCAAGTCAAACATTCGAGCACTTCGGAGCGTGCAAGCACAGGCACTACGTGTTTGTCTTGGCCTACCACGAACTACCTCAATCGCTGGAACAGTTATATTGGCTCGGGATCGTCCGGTTACGACATACGTCACAAATGACGTGCTTAGAGCACATATTCGGCACATTTCACGTATGGTATCGAGCCATTTCGCATTTCTGCCAGAACAACGACCGCAGGCGTCATTCTCTAAGGTCGTCATCTCCCATTGCGCTTTGCTACCATCCGCGCTTAGCTACCACCCTTGGCACATTGACCTCCCGTCTTGTGGAGCCTATGGCAACCCGACGTGCCCCTTTTCGTCCCAGGAATAAGAAATAGAAAAGTCCTTTCTATCTTGGCCTTCAAGCAAGGAACTCTGGACTGTTTGCACACTTTCTATGCTGACAGAATCCACGTATACACGGATGGCTCTACCACCCAGACAAGCTCCACTGGCGCCGCCGTCATCCCATCGCAACACATCAACATCACCCACAAACTTTGTCACAGGAGCATATTGACTGGTTCGGAAATTGTTGCCCTGCGAGGTGCCATCGAACATATCAAGGAACAACTGGCTAATCGATGGGCAATATTCTGCGGCTCCAAGGCAGCTCTACAATGTCTTTCGTCGGCACTACGTTGTGGGTCGTACGAACAACTGGCGTGGTAGATCAGCGAAATACTGCACTATGCGACCGAACAAGAACACAACGTTGTGTTTCAGTGGATGCTAAGTCATTGCGGTATCTCTGGCAACGACCTTGCCGATGAAGCAGCCAGAAATGCACACGTAAAAACAAACCCTGTTTCCATGCCTTTATTTAGGATTGACGCGGCTAGATACCTAAGTAAGCTGGCGCAGAACATGACACTCCAGAAGTGGCAGTCATCATAGTTCGCACATCATCGACTATATTTTCTCGACCCATCTCTACAACTGCGGCTACCCTCTGTTCTCTCCAGGGAGGAAGGCACAGTGTTGTGCCGTGTGCGTCTGGGCGTATCCTTCACCATCATCATTATCAGCCTGACTACGTCCTCTGCAGGACAAAGGCCTCTCCCATGTTCCGCCAGTCAACTCGGTCCTGTGCTTGCTGCTGCCAATTTATACCCGCAAAGTTCTTAATCTCATCTGCCCACCTAACCTTCTGTCTTCCCCTAACATGCTTGCCTTCTCTGGGAATCCAGTTAGCCTTAATGACCAAGGGTTATCCTGTCTACGCGCTACATGCCCGGACCATGTCCATTTCCTCTTCTTAATTTCAGCTATGATATCCTTAACCCCTGTTTGTGCCATAATCCACTCTGCTCTCTTCTTGTCTTTTAATGTTACACCTACCATTTTTCTTTCCATTGCTTGCTGCGTCGTCCTCAATTTAAGCTGAACCCTCTTTGTAAGTCTCCAGGTTTCTGCTTCATAGCTAAGTACCGGCAAGATGCAGCTGTTATATACCTTCCTCTTGAGGGACAGTGGCAATCTACCTGTCATGATTTGAGAGTGCTTGCCAAATGTGCTCCACCCTATTCTTATTCTTCTAGTTACTTCAATCTCGTGGTTCGGCTCCGCTGTTATTACCTGCCTTAAGTAGACATAGTCTTTTACAAATTGAAGTGCACTATTACCTATCTCGAAGCGCTGCTCTCTGCTGAGGTTTATGTTCATTACTTTTGTTTTCTGCAGATTAATTTAAGACCCATCTTTCTTCTCTGCTTGTCTAACTTCGTAATCATGAGTTGCAATTCGTCCCCTGAGTTACTCAGCAATGCAATGTCATCGGCGAAGCGCAGGTTACTAAGGTACTCTCCATTAACTCTTATCCCTAACTGTTCCCATTCTAGGCTGCTGAAAACCTCCTGTAAGCACGCGGTAAATAGCATTGGGGAGATTGTGCCCCCAGCCTTACACCCTTGTTGATTGGTATTTTGTTGCTTTCTTTATGAAGCGCTATGGTAGCAGTTGATCTCCTGTAGATTTCTTCCAGGTTGTTTATATATGCTTCGTCGACGCCCTGAGTCGGCAGTGTCTGCATGACTGCTGACATTTCTACTGAATCAAACGCCTTCTCGTAATCTATGAAGGCTATGTATAGTGGTTGGTTATATTCTGAGCATTTCTCTATTACCTGATTGACAGTATGAATGTGGTCAATTGTTGTGTAGCCTGTTGGAAGTCCTGCTTGTTCCTTTGGTACCTTTGTAAGTAGCTTGTATACTACGGAGAGCAAGCTGATCGGCCTGTAATTTTTCAAGTCCTTGTCATCTCCTTTCTTATGTATCAAGATGATGTTAGCATTCTTCCAAGACTCTGGTACTTTTCCCATAAGGAGGCACCTCGTAAACAGAGTGGCTAGTTTTTCTAACACAATCTGTCCTCCATCTTTCAGCAGATCTGATGTTACCTGATCTTCACCAGCAGTTTTACCTCTTTGCATGGTCTCCGAGGCTTTTCTGACTTCTTCTATCATTACTGGTGGGGTGTCATCCAGGTTACTGCTAGTTCTTATAGTATTAATGTCGGGGTTGTCCCGGCTACTGTACAGGTCTCTGTAAAACTCTTCCACTATTTTAACTATCCTATCCATATTTGTAGTTATTTTGCCTTCTTCGTCCCGTAGTGCATACATCCGATTTTCGCCTATTCCAAGAGTTCTCTTCACTGCTTTGACGCTTCCTCCATTTTTCAAAACGTGTTCCATTCTCTCCATGTTATACTTTCTTACATCGCATACCTTACGCCTATTAATTGACTTCGAAAGGTCTGCCAGTTCTATTTTGACTGTTGTATTTGAGGCTTTCATGATTTGACGCTTCTTAATGAGACTCTTCGTTTCCTGAGAAAGCGTGCCAGTGTCCTGTCTAACTACCTTGCCTCCAACTTCCACTGCACACTCCGTAATGATACTCGTCAGATTATCATTCATTGTATCTACGCTAAGGTTGGTTTCCTCGCTAAGAGCCAAGTACCTGTTCGGAAGCGAGACTCTGAATTCGTGTACTTTCTCTCTCAGTGCTAGCTTATTGATTGGCTTCTTGCGTATCAGTTTCTGTCGTTCTTTCTTCAAGTCTAGGCGAATTCGAGATCGTACCATTTTATGGTCACTGCATCGTACCTTGCCAACCACTTCCACATCCTGCACGATGCCAGGGTGTGCACTCATTATAAAGTCTATTTCAATAATATTTTTGCCATTAGGGCTCCTCCAAGTCCACTTGCAGTTTCTTCATTTTCGGTAGAAGGTATTCAAAATGCGTAAATTATTGCGTTCTGCGAATTCAACTAGTAGCTCTCCTCTGGCATTTATAGTACCAATGCCATAATCTCCCACTGCCTGGTCTCCAACCTGCTTCTTCTCTACTTTTGCATTAAAGTCTCCCATCAGTATAGTATACTGTGTTTTTACTTACTCATGGCCGATTCCACGTCTTCATAGAAGCTTTCAACTGAAGCGTCGAAATGGCTAGATGTAGGTGCATAAGCCTGTACCAGTTTCATCTTGTATCCCTTATTGAGTTTAGTTACGATACCTACCACCCTTTCATTAATGCTATAGTAATCCTCATTGTTGCCAGCTATATTTTTGTGAATAAAAAAACCACACTCCCAGTTCTTTTCTGTCAGCCAAGCCCCAATAGCAAAGGATGTGCCCATTCTGTAGCACCATATAGGCCTCATCTGTCCTCCTAACCTCACTGAGTTCTATTATATCCCATGTAACACCCTCTAGCTCCTCAAATAGTACTGCTAGACTTGCCTCAATAAATAAGGTTATAGCGTTAAACGTTGCAAAGTTCAGGTTCCAATGGCGGCCTGTCCGGATCCAGAGATTCTTAGCACCCTCTGCTGCGTTGCAGATCTGACCTCCGCCGTAGTCATTTGCTTTGCAGCTGCTGGGGACTGAGGGTCGTGGGTTGACATATGCATGTGGGAGGTAGTGGCCAGATACTGCACCAGGGTTGCCAATCCTTCTCTGGTGAGGGAGTGCGTTATCGGCGGTGGTCACCAGTGAGGCCGCATCCCAGGCCTCTTAATGCAGTTCCATCGCCACGCAAATTTACCTTTTTTTATCCTGTTGGGAACTGCGCGGCACCAGGATTCGAACCATTGTCTACTCATTTAAGATTGGGATGGCCAACAGAGCAGAGTGCAACGACTGCGTCATCGATGAGACTATTAAACACCTCTTATGTTACTGCCTGACATACACAAACGAGAGGCTTCACCTACGCAGTGTTCTAAATCACCTGGACAGAAATGATTTCACTGTCCAGAAAGTATTGGGACCATGGCACTGCCCATCCCAATGCCGAAAGGCAACGAAAGCGCTGTTGCATTTTCACAAAGACACCGGCCTGTTTCATCGTTTGTGATGTGAAACTGTTAAGCATTGGCCCAGTCAGTGACCTTTTTCTCCTCCTCAATAACTTTCCTTCACCAGTGCAGGGTAGCCTACCGGGGCTCAGCCCTGGTTAACCTCCCCGCAATTTTCCTTATTTTCACTCTCTTTGGCATCATATTTGAAGACTAAGAAAAGCCACATGTCAGGTTTTCATTTCTTCTGCACTTTCTTTCAAGCCTTGAAAAATTACAACCGTGACAGTGTTCACACAACCTATTGGGATGCTTCTTGAATACTCCGGGCAATTTTTTTGTTGGAGATCATCAGTACATTACACAGCATTCTTAACTTTCCTTAAGCTCACAGCACAAAATACTTTGAGCTACAAAAGAAGACAATGATATATAATGTGCACTGCCAATTACAAACATGAATATATGATGTGGTTAGATTACCACAGTGTGCCTATATTAGCTTTTTTTTTTGTAAATTACAAATAACCTACACATGATACCAGTACACAGGGTTATAAAGACGAAAAAAAACTGATTGTTTATTATACGAGAGTATTAAATGAAATCAGTTCACACAATGTGCATATTCACAGAACATTCATCGTCGCATGGCGAGAGACACACGTTCAAGTGTTTTAAAGTAGTCCTTCAACTTGTGGTCGAGTTTCTGATATTGGCTTTCCATGTTGGCCGAGCTCTTCAGTGCCACGAGGAGGCGGTCAAAGGTTGTGTGAGGCAACCAGACAGGAGGGGAGCTGGCATGCAGAGACGAGGTCAAGCCAAAGTATTCTTTTCCTTTTCCCAGCACAGCATCTATGTACTCAATCGATATGTCTGTCGCCTTTTCCAGGCGCGAATATGCGATCAGAAGCCGCAGGAGCTCTGGAGCGTCGCGCTCCTTGTAGGATTCGATCAGCCAAGGTGGAAGCAAGAAGCCATTACACAAAAGCTTGCTCGCAACGAGGCGATGATAACGAGTTGTCCCACGCTCCTTCTCGTACTCCTTGAGGTAGTGTCGAAGTAGGAGCCATGCCTGTCCAGGAATGTCTAGGACTGCCTTCGGATTCTCTATGATCCACTGCGGATTGATCGCCCTAGCACCCTGGATCGTTTGCACAGGTAAGCTTCTTAAGCAATGCTGGACAACACCCTCAAACACGGGATCCAAGTTCAGAGAGAACTGCTTGCAAATGTGAATGGCAAGGTTGAAGTAGCCGGCGCCTACCAGGAGGAGAACGGTTTCGTCGGGAGAGAGCGGCAAGGTTATGGGGTCCCTGCTAGAGCCGCTGAGCAGAAGCCACGCACGCACCAAACTCAACTTGCGCCGCATGTCTTCAACTTGGATGACCTCCACTTTCCTGGTCAGTGCATGCGGAATCTCTTCGCCGGTGCTGTCGCGCTTTGGCGACCTATCTGCCCTGCTAACGGGTAGGGGCATAGCAACCCAGGCATCTTCAGACTTCACAAGCAGCAGGCAGTTGATAGCAGCAAGGAGACACAGTTCTTGCTGCTTGAGGGCTTCCAGTGTGCCAGCTTCCTCCTGAAGCCGCAAGGCGTGCTCGTACATTGCCGATGCAGCTCTGCGATACTTCTTTGCATTGACGTGCATGCAATAGAGAACATCATAGTAACGCTGTTCCAGAGCATCAGTCGCTCTAGCCCGTGTCTCCAGGATGTGGATAACATCACTTTCAACGCCTTTGAATGGGAAGTTGACCAACGTCGAAAGCTGACCCCGTTCGCACAACACAATAACTAACTGTTGCAAACAGTTGTTGCGGTGATCGGCAATGGGATTCTGTATCATGGCATGATATGCTTCTGTGATGTGACCCAGCTGTAATTGGTGCTTAAAAAGCAGTGACCACAGCACTGGGACGTGGGGGTCATCCCTGGGCGTGCGCTTCAGAGCTGCTTCTGCCAGAGTGATTATGCAGTCGGGGGCATCTGTGAATGCCTTGATCACATGTTGATAGTACAAGGGCAGCAGGGATTGTTCAGACGATGCATCGCTGCTTTTCATTCTCTGAATCTGCTGCATTATGTAAGGTTCTGTGGGAACGTGCTCGTATGCCAGCTTCTGATAAAGCATGCAAGCCTTGTGGTACTCGTGACACACTAGAAAGCTGGTGGCTAGAAGGTACATTCTTGTCTCTCGGTTGTTGCTGCACCACTCTGCCAACAGCCGCACATACTCTTGCAACTGAAGATGCTGACCGAGCTCTAGCAAGGACCTCGGGAAAACACAGTTATCTGAAAGAGACCAGATAAGCTCTGCAACTGCGGATATGAATGACGGAAGGATGGGCGCCCAGATTTGATTTGCCACAGGCAGGCCCTTTTCAGAGAGTTGTCGCCTCACTGCTTCTCCACCTCCATTCCTCAGGAAGATCCACACAAGACCACACTGTTCTGCATTCTGGCTGATGACGCCAAAACCATCGGCACTGCTGCTTATGGACATCCCTTTGATGCCTCCTTCAAGGAGATTTGACAGAGGCCCGCCTTCGGCTTCAGTGACCCACAGGGCTGCAAAGTACGCTCGCACAAGTCTTTGCGTCTCGGGAATGAGCTTTCGGCCGAGTAGGCTCAGGTGACGGCCTAAAGCACCCCTGCTCTGTCCAGCAGCAACTATCAGACCCTGCAGCACTAGCAAATTTCGGCAAAATGTGAAACGAAACTGCATCACTTGCTGCACACACGCGGACATGAAACCGCAGCCAGTGGCACTCCCAAACAGACAGTGCCACGCATTGGAGTTGAGACCTTGTGGTCTTGTGCATGGGTTCACTTCTGAAAGGTCCATGGAATCAATAAGATTTTTAAGTGATGGCAGGTTAGTGTGAATGTCGTCAATGATTTTTTTCACTACGACGCTGTACTCCAAGCTCAGGAGGTGGGAAACCACCCTGTCAACCAGACCTTGAATGTCCTCCATGAAATACAGGCCCTGCGAAAACTCAGCCACCACATCTTGAGTCAAGCATGAATCGATCATCTTGAGGCAGGACACAAGTATCTGCACACCTTCATCTGCCACTTCACTGCACCAAGGTGGAAGTTCTTCAGAGAGCATGCAGCTTTCTTGCCATTCGCATGGCCTCAGCAAAGACAAGTGGTCACGTCGAATGAGGGCTGCCATCCCCGTGTTTGGGTCCACGAACAAACCTAGTGGTTTCAGGCCGACTGCATGATACTCCGAGCAGGCGTAATCAAATTTTCCCCAGTGATGCAAGGCCAGGTTCACATAGTCCTGGTCGCTAAGCTCAAGCTCTGCAATGCCAGCACGAATTTCTGCGTCAACGGTAGCCATGATTTCCTCTTTTAGATTACGACTGCCGTGATCATAAGAGTGCTCTGCACGCCGGGCGTACGTGCTCAGTACTTTACAAAGGGTGTTGAAGGAGTAGACATTTCGTCCAATGATTTTCTCGATGTAATGCTCTCGCGGGTCCAGTGGGGCAGGCCCGTAGTCTGTATCTGGCAGGACACTGGGCTGCAGATGGACACCGGCCCATTTGCCGCTGGGACTGTCCAGCGCGTCGATGCACACGGTACAGACGAGCGGCTCGTCGTTTTGCTGGACCCACAGAGTCCACAGAGTCGGACCCATCAGACAGAAGTCGACGAGGTCGTTCTCCGGGGCCCGTACGCTCGCCAGGAGAACCATCTTGTGGCCTCCGCCCTGGGGCTGGATCGGCTGAAAGACGAAGAACTGGTTGCCCTCCGGAAAGCACGCGTACACGCCGAGGTAGACGTCGACGCCCGACGACGACGAGTTGTCGGTCGCCTTCACCATGCACGACTGGCGGCCGCCGAGTGCCCACGAGGTGGACTTGGACGCCGGCCAGTGGTCCAGCACGGAACACACGGAGAGCAAGTCCTGGCTCCTGTACGACCACTGCCGGATGCGCAGGTCCTTAGACAGGGCGAAGATGAAGATGTCGTCGTCCGCCTGGTGGCACACGAGACTGAGCGACGCCTCGTCTTCTCGCATCGACGCCGGCAGGATCCCGCTCAGAAAGCGCGTGACGCTGGCGCTCTTTCGAATCTCCATGGTGGACACCTTGCCGCCCACGTCCTGCGGGTCGATGGACACCACGAAGAGCGAGGAAGTGTTAGTGCCGAGCACGAATATCGCCTCGCCGTTGGCTCCCAGCCAGCTGCACGAGTTGTTCGACAGCGTGGTGCCGAGACCGGCGTGGTTCAGTACGTGGTAATCTCTAAGCAGCGTGGCCGACGTGTCGAAGAAGACGGAGCGCATGCTGCACGTCGAGGTGGACCCGACGTTTGGATTCAGCAAACGAGGGTGCGGAAAGGAGAGTCGGTGCACGCTGGCGATGGTCGCCGCGAGAACGACGAGGTTGTTTCGCGTCTCGAAGATGGACACGCCTTCCAGCAGAGGCGTGTGCTGGAAACGCAGGCGCAGCCTGTTCCCGACGAGGTCGACGTCGAGCGATTCCTCGGCCAGCTCCAGAACGTTGTGGTTGGTCTTCCAGTAGATGAATCGGTTGCGCGTCGCTACACCCGACGCCGGGTCCTCTTGGTAAGCGTAGCCTCCGGCCCGCTCCGTGAGCTTGATATCTTCGAGCGTGCTCTGCGCTGCACCCGTGTTGATGGTGAGTTCTTTCCATTTCGGCGGTGAGGTCTCACGCAAGGGGACCTCGACAAATTTGACGAATTTGCTACCTACGAGCATTGTGAAGCGCTTCTGTTTGGAAACGTTCCATGCGTCCAACCTGCGCGCGCTGGTTAATAGGCCGGCACTCTATGCAGCTTATTGTAACAAAAACGTTGCGGCGCTAGTAGACAATCACTGCAATGAGCACACATGTGTTTCTTACAGGCTGCCAAAACATTTCAAAACGCACTATAAATTATAAGTACAACAAGTGTTCAGTTAGCATAAAGTATTTAGTATAAAGATAAAATATACTTTTTGTACATACATTGTGGCGCGTCGGACGTTCGCTGCAGCCTGCAGCTTGTCAATGGCGGCTGCAGCAGCAACTAGCAGCTCGGTAAGCTCCGCGAATTTCTGTTTGTTAGAGACGTTTTATTCTCCGCACCGCGGTAACAAGTGTATTAACAGTGCATTTTGAACGGCGGCGGCTGCATTTCCGATGGAGGCGTAAATGTTGTAGGCCCGTGTGCTCAGATTTGGGTGCACGTTGAAGAACCCCGGGTGGTCGAAATTTCCGGAGCCCTCCACTACGGCGTCTCTCGTAATCATATGGTGGTTTTGGGACGTTAAACCCCGCAAGTCAATCAACAAGTGTATTTACCAACCACTGAGCGATCTGAAACTTGTAATGTGAATTGGTTCACATTCTTTTTGCTGTGAATTGTTTTCAGTCGACGCGTTCGTGCAGCCGCGGTTCGGACAGCTTGTCAAGTGGTCGTTCTATAATATGCCTTCGTGATTTGACGGTTCGCGTCTATGCTAGCGTTTTGCGTAAACCGAGTCGCGTTTCTTCTAACCTCACTTATTTTTCTCTCGCGCCAGCAGAACTCCAGCAGCACTGGTGGGGGCAGTAACCAGGGTCAAGAGTTCATAGTCCGGATACCCAAGTAAGTGGAGCGTTTCTTGCGTGCGTAGGTTGCACTGATCGTCCTTGTCGCGCGGGGCGATCGCGTGGCTGTCTGTCCTGTCGCACGCTTCGACGTCTCTCTTTTTTTACGCGCAGTATTGTGGCGTTTCATCCAGGCAAACCAAGAAAAGGCATCATGTCATGCGGTTCAATGCAGCGCACAAACAGGACATATCCAAGTGGACGCAGGTGAGATGCATGCTTTCGTGTCGGTGCACCCCTCTGTGTTTCAAGGTTCCGAACCTTGCGGTTTTGGTGAAAAACCACTAAGTGAAGTGCATTTGCACATGCGAGTATGTAATATACCCTCAGGCTCATTTAGTGGTTGCCTTAATGTACTCCGTGTTGTAGTTCTTGCAATATGAACTAGTACATGGCGTGCTTACATGGGGAGGCCGAGTAAAAAATAAAATAAATTAAATGTTGCACACTGTGAAATTTAACCGACCATGTTATGCAGTTCCTTATACATTCTTCCTATTTGTTTCGCGTTTCATTGTTTTTCATTTATGGGCTTTTTCAGTTCAGTTCATTTGCAGCCCATTGTGGCACTTCCGGGCTCAAGCTTGTGGGCACATTTGCAACAATGAAACACATAGAGTTGTACATTTAGGGAAATTCTTGTGCAGTTTTCACATCATTGCAGGCTGTGTATGAAACTAATGGGGTATACCTCTGAGGAAAGAGGATTGATGATTATTTCAAAAAGAGTGTAGCCACTAGTCTCTTGATGTACTGGTGGGCTATACTCGGCGACAAATTTTCTTGGCATTAGAGCGAAAGCTACAGAGCCAAATCGTGGGCATCCTACTGCCAGTGAATGGCCCAGCCACGGTGGTCTAATGTCTAAGGTACTCAGCTGCTGACCTGCAGGTCGCGGGATCAAATCCCTGCTATGGTGGCTGCATTTCCGATTGAGGCGCAAATGTTGTAGGCCCATGTTCTCAGATTTTGGTGCACGTTGAAGAACCCCAGGTAGTCGAAATTTTTCGAGCCCTCCACTACGGCGTCTCCCGTAACCATATGGCGGTTTTGGGACGTTAAACCCCACATATCAATCAATCTACTGCCAGTGAATGTAGTTCTACAACACGCCCGTATTTTCGATGTGAAATATAAATGTTCCTCTTTTATTTTCTATGTGGAGCTTTTTGAGACAGGACGCAGCTCACAGCATTATGACATTTGTATTCCTTTATTTTTTCTTTGTCACTTTGTGTTTTCAGTGTGCTAAAAAGTCCCGCCTTTTTATGTGCACCTCAACTGCTAAGTGGCATCTGCATCTTCACAAAACGCTGATGGTGCACCCCCGTCACTTTCCACAGCGTTACAAGACGCGCGCGCAAAGACAGACTGCTGCGCGTAGTGCTACGTGCGCAGGATCTCCGCCTCCTTAGCTTTCCCTTCAGGGCCGAGAAAAGTTGTCGCCGAGCATAGTTGGTCCCTGATAACTTATCGCTGTGCACATCAATAACAAGGGCGAAATGGCACATAGGGAAAGACATAGACATCGGCAATTACTCCTATCACCTTCTTCATGTATATTTCATCTTCTGTCTTGAATGCATACTGCCATAAGCCACTAATTCCTGGCTGCCATAAGCCACTGGTTGCTTTAAGCCACGAGGTTTAGCGTGGGGGAGGAGGGGTGGAGTGATCATTGTAACGAGGTTTTGTTGGTTGTGAGGCGAGTTGTTTCAGACCAGGTTTGCCATAGACTTTTTTGTGCCTTCAGGTTCGCATGGAGAGGGAGAATAACATGAAGGAGTTCAAGATGGAGGACGAAATGCCCAAGTTTGGTGCGGGCAGCGAGTTTGGCCGGGACCAGAAGGAGGAGGCCCGACGCAAGAAATACGGCATCATCATGAAGAAGTACAACCCCGACGACCAGCCCTGGCTTCTCAGGGTCGGAGGCAAAGGAGGGAAAAAGTGAGTGCCTGGACCTTGGTGGTTGTGGTACTCGACTGCTGACCCGAAGGTCGCAGTATCAAGTCCAGGTTGTAGGACCGCATTCCAGCCGAAGCGAAATGCATAGAATTGGGTACATGTCAAATAACGTCGGGTTGTTGAAATTATACAAAACCTCAACAGGTATTATACTATACTATATTATGCCCTATACTAGAATATGCTTCGTGTGTCTATAACCCGTATGAAACATGCGGTGTCAACAAAATTGAATTTGTACTAAGAAAGACGGATCGTTTTATTTGCCATCGCTATTATCGTAACTTTCCACCTTCATCTGCAATTAATTCCTTGAAACTCCCTCTCCTATTCACCAGGCGGGATATTAATTCCTTGAAGCTATTGCACTAATTTATTTTTACTTTTCTTGTTGACTATCTTCAGATGATTACATCTCATCTGCTAATACTCTTTCACCTAGACGTTACCACAGCCTGAAATTGAAGCGTTTCTTGACGCACATAAACATTTTCAAGAACAGTTATTTTCCTAAAGTCATTGAAAAGTGAAACGAATTACTTGGTAGTATTTGTGAATTGTCGTCTGATTTTGTAGATGCACTGTTACAATAAGTAATTGTTTCGTTGTTTCTTTTTTTTAGCTATGATGCCAACCTTTTAATCAGCTTAATTTGTTCATGTAAATGTACCCCACACCTGAAGTAGACCTGTATAGGGCTGCAAATTTGAAAGTAATATTTTAAAAAATTGCTGATTCTAGCCGCAGGGCCCGTGGCCAGTTTTGCCTATAATATCCGGATTTGGGCTTCTTTTATGCCCAAGTCACTTGTATAATTTTCCTGTTGCTTGTCATGTTTTCTGGACTAGTTCATGCTTTCTTGCCAATAGCTACCTTAGTATTCATCACATTCAAAATAGCATGTTTATGTGTCACTGTGCAGTTGAGTATTGAAGTCATCTGTTGTTCATGCACTATAAAACATGCATTCAACTAAGTGGTGACTGCCCTGGAGACCATGTTAAAAATTAAATGCAGTAACAGCTTGTTAATTCAAACTTGTGATCAATTCGAACTGACGTTCTCGTACCAGCACGGCCCTGTGTATTTCTAGGGGGGGAAAACTCTTGGTAGTTCGATTGTATCGATAACCACAATTGTTCATTCGAATTGAGAGTCCACTGGCTTTCATCGCTCTTACAGAAGTTGGCCCAGAGTGATACCAAACCAAATTAAATTTTCTAGTGATTCAAAACAACAAAACAGCAGCATTTCTCTGCAGATGAGAATTTGGACACTGTGCAAGAGCTATTTCGCAAGCTGCAAACAATGTTCATTGAGTGTCGCGACAAGTACAAGCGAATGCGTATTACTGATTACATTTAATTTTGATTTTGCTGATCTGCTATGTAAGTGAACGTGTTTTGGAGCATAAATAACGTTATAATATTTCAACGTTAAGGCTCACCGCTCATGTTAAGGCATGTTGGTGCTTGTTTCTGGCGTACTAGTGACTGATTGCTTCATTCTGCTTGCTGTTTGAGGTTCATATACCTAATTTACAAAATCACCTGCCACAAATGCATAGTATTGCCTAATTCACAATAACGAGCCCAAAGTGGCTCTGTAGGATTCTGCCTATGCGGTGTGGCTTGGCTTCAGTTCGTTCTAGTGCCCGCCTGGTAATACGAACTCTGCTTAATTACAACAAAATATAGTTCCTTTATAAAATTTTTTGCAAATTCCTGTACAAAATTGTTAGTTTTCATCTTCCATCATGTTTCAGTGACTTTATTATTATTATAACTAAAAATATTTTCAAGAATTAGAAAACTTTGTAAGCTTCCGCTTCTTCTGACCTTCTATACAAAGGTCACGTCGCTTTTTTGGGGAGTATTTTGGAATAGTTATTTGCTTGTTAGCTCGGTATAGTCTGGCAACTCCCACTGTGGTTGACATGATGGTTCTGGTGTAGCCTTGTGATATGCAAGGTTGTGGGTTTGACTCTCAGTTGTGGTGGCCACATTCCATTGAAGACAATACACAAAAGATGTCAGCTATAGTGGCGCTGTTTCCCGCCATGACTGTCTGCATGCACACTGTGCACACTTCTCGTCGAACTGTGTAACTGTGCAACTTCTGGTCGAAGTCCATAGTTCTGTGGTGACCAAGTAAGTGTGTGCCAGGCAGCTGTGTGCAAATTCAATGGTGCCACGGGCCGGACCGCATATTGCCGTTGTGCCTGATTATCATTCTTTATTGTCACGAGCGCTCGAAACACCGTAATCTTTCCTAGCTTGTTAACAGCAGCATCGAAAGGGCTGCCATTGTTTGGGCCGAAAACACAAACTGTGCGGCCAAACACTAGTTTAGTGTTTTGCAGGGAGCGGTGCGGCATTGGGGACTGCAGTATGATGATATTTTCGCATTTGAAGTCGGGCACTGGGTGTTTTGTGGGTTGAAGTGTAATGCTTGCTGGAGCTTACAGCACATGTGAACAAATGACTTGGTTGGTCTCTCGCCTCGTGATACATGGAATTATTGCTAAAGAAGGCAGTTTCTTAGCTTAAAAAGCACAATGACAAGTATATTTTTGAAGGCCCTTAGGGCCTGGGTATCAAAGCTCATAAAGAAGTGTGGCGGTTCGGGATAGTTGGTATGACGGTAGATAGTATGACTTGCCCCTTTGTCGTCGTTCTGTTTTCGCGATATATCTACCATCATCTCATAAAAAAGGCTGGCTTGAAGAGGAATGAGCTTGTATGGTCTGTCCAGCAATACGTATAAGTAAATTTTCATTGTAAAATGCGGGATTCGAATGAGTCGGCCAACATTCAAGCCGAGTTTTACACGAATACTACATTAGGTTAGTCATTAGGAACTGCAAAAAATGATTGTAAATGTAGCATTTTAGCTATTTCAGCATTATGCAGTGTCTGAAGGGCAATTTTCCTGTACTTGCGCCTCTGTGTTGCCAATGCACGGTGTACTTTCATTTATACACTGTTAAGCTTGCACAGCTTTTTGTACCTTTGCATTTTGTGAGGTTTGTTTTGACTTTCGCTAAGAGCGTAATGCGTGAACCGAAGGGAAAAGTGATGAAATTTTAGCGCAAGTGTTTTAAACTTTGGCAGTGGAACTTGCGTGTTTGTCTTTAGAGTTCATGATTTTTCTTTCCTGTGGTGTTAGTTGGAAATGCGAATTTATTTTAACATAATTTTCATCACTAATTGAATCATATGGGGTTCTTGTAGTGCCATAGGCATTTCATAGGCATTTTCGGTATGGTTCTCCTGGCATCTTCGATCCATGGCTCGGGTGCGTGGTGGGATGCCCAGTTGCTGCGATGATTGGGGCTAAGTGGCTAAGCGAGGGCCTTGGTGCACACCAGCGTAATTCATCGGAAGGTATTACACTTTCAAGGAGGTGAAAAATGCGCTGCTATTAGTGTATAGTTCTGTTCGTTGATACTGCCATGCCTACTGCCTCTAAAGAGTGGCTGTGATGAAGAGAGGAACTAACAGAGCCAGACACTGGATGGGGATAGTATGACAAACACCCCACTGAGTATTACCTCTAGTTTATTGCTGGCGAGTGTGATGTTTGCTCCCTTCTTAATGGTGGACCAGCCAGCCCCAGTTAGGTGCTAGTCATAGTGATAGTGGGGATAGTGGTAATGATAGTCTAGATAGCTGCTGATGGCTGTAATAGCGAAGCTCACAGTCGCCCTACTGGCCGACACTTGCAGGTTTAAGGCCATACGCGAGGGAGGCGTTTCAGAGAATACGTCTTTCTACGTCTTCTGTAAGGCCCTGGACGGTGTCTTTGAAGCTTTTCCCATTGAGGAGTGGTACAACTTCAACCCCGTGAACCGATTCAAGGCGCTCACCGCTGAAGAAGCAGAAGTGGAGTTCGAGAGGTGAGGTTGTGTGTTCAAGGAGCACTTTTGTAATTTTAGAAAGCTCAGCGACTCTCTTTCGACGTCCTACGCCCTATTAGGGTTGCGTTGCAGTGATTTTACTGACAAATTACAGGCAGCACGCTTGCTTGCGATTCCTGGGTAGGTACTCCATTTTGTTTTCACTTATAACATTGGCACAAGTCACTGTGGTTGCTAGATTGCGGAAGGATAGCCAGAAGTTTTTACTTGCGGTGCACGCTGTTCTATCGATTTGTTGTTAATGTAGAAGACATGGTAAGCATGTCATTTTATTGACTGCTAGGCTCTCACCAGCTAGTGGGGGTAGTGGAATAATGAGTTTATAATCTTGAATAATGAGTTTTTAATGAACCTGGTCAAATAAAGGTCATGGAAAATACACGTTTGTAATTGAGATTTGAAGCAAATTTTTTGAAATGCCTTGTTGCGTGACAGGGAGACATGGCACATTTTTTAAATTTTGCGCGATAAATTTTGATGAAGCTTTGTAAGTGTATTTACATTTGTGTGCTGGTTTCAGACATACAATTATTTTTATAGTGAAAGATGTTTTTGAAATACAAAATGTGCCGTGTGCCTTTTGGACAGTAACTATTTTTTAAACTAAGAGAGTTACATAGTAAATGAGCATATCACAATAATCTGGAATCGGAACCGTGTGAGGTTCAACAAAAATGGATGCTCTTAACCCATTAGAAGAGAAGTTATGGTATGTTGAACATTCGTGAGTGAAATTTCAGCTTGAAATTGACTGAAATTGGCAGTAGTTTGACGGAAGCCTGTCTTGTCAGAAGCAGACATGAATACAATTAAAACAACACACTGACCATGATTAAAAGCAAATAAAAGTGGGACATTTCGGCCCACTTACGGGAGCCTTGTACATAAGCTGGGCGTGCAGCGCATAGGCAGGATGACCGCTGGTCGTCAAAGGTAGCTGACTGGATTCCCAGAGAAGATAAACGTGCGAGGGGGGGTGGCTGAAACTTAGGTGGGTTGGTGACATTGAAAAGTTTGCAGGTATAATGTGGCAGCAAAAAGCACAGGACCTGGTTAATTGGTGGAACATGGAAGAGGCCTTTGTCCTGCAGTAGGCATAGTCGGAATTGTGATGATGATGGTATGCTGTTTAGTCGGCGAGTGGCAATATTCCCCAAAGACTAAAGCAGCATATGTATAACGTAAAAAAGAAGAAGGTCTCATCGAATGCACTGGCCGAACAAGCGGGAACGTCTGAACTCAAAATAGACTGGGATAACGCAAGAATAAAGAGAACTGGTCCACTCGGCTTCATCTCGAATCTATCACAAACCAGTAAATGACGCACTCAATCGAAATGACGAAAACTTTAACACACCGTCACATTTTTATAATATAGTACATAACTGAACTGCTCTTGCGCTGATTTTTCACTTGTGAACAAGGCTCCCGTGCGGGGGCCAGATCGTCTTGCTTTTATTTGCTTTATTGTGGTCAGCGTGTTGTTTCAATTGGTTCTTGAAATTGATTCGCCCAAAAATTGTCACCATAGCAGAACTTTTGGTCAAGTATGTTTAGAACATTCATTTTTGTTGCACTTCACACAGCTCTGATTCCAGATTATTGTGATATGCTGATTTACTTTGTAACTCTCTCATTTTACACAAAATGTTGCTCCTTAGAAAGCACATGAAATATTTTGTGTATCAAGAAGTACTTACTATATTGCAAAAATAATTGCATATTTCAAATCAGCACACAAATATGCATACTCCCCAAGTCTCATCAAATAAATAAAGAAATCAAGAACTTCTTCTTTAAGAGTAGCGTCCCCCCATATGTTTCTAGAGATTTACAG
This sequence comes from Rhipicephalus annulatus, assembly GCA_013436015.1. Classification (NCBI taxonomy): domain Eukaryota; kingdom Metazoa; phylum Arthropoda; class Arachnida; order Ixodida; family Ixodidae; genus Rhipicephalus; species Rhipicephalus annulatus. The sequence goes on from WOVY01000621.1 coordinate 311,462, forward strand.
AAATTCCTTGATTTTACAAAAAGACACGTAATCCCTGCCGAAATATAAATTCTCTAGATCCTGGGATGGATCTTCAGGGTTGGGATCACTGCTAACCAGTCACTGACTGAGTGTGGGGTTTCGGGACAAGCTGCGCCACTTACTTTGAGAAGGCTGTTCATTTCAGTTGCATGAGCTGTTGTGGTTGCTTTCGGCTTGTTCCTGTAGGAGAGACAAAGTCATGAACCACTTCTCCATCATGGTTCGCAAGAAGATGTCTCTCGAGGAAGAAGGATCCAAGGAGGAGGGAGAGGAAGAAAAAGGAAAGAAGGGGAAGAAGGGAAAGAAGGAGAAAAACCGAGAGTTTGTGAGTGGCCCCCTTCATGTTGTATGCTGATGAAGCCCGTGAATAAGATTGATGGCTTAGTCTTCTGGCCACAAGTAGTTTGTTGACAGCTGTGGACCGTCTGTGGAGACAGAGGCAGTTTCGAATTAATACCGTATTCACTCACATAGTTTGCGCACCTCTAGTCTTTTGCCAGCTGTACTAAAAACAAAAAAATATTTACTCGCATAATTTGCGCTCTCCGGCCCGCCCGGGCCAGCTCGCGACATGTGCACGAAGAGGCTCTGGACGAGCGCGCCTTGGCAAGCAAGCGAGCACAGTCAAATGGGCTGCGAGAGCGGAGAACCTTCTTCTGGGGAATTCCTCTGAGCGAATTATACTCCTTGGAATACCGTACCCGACGGTTGCTGGAACATGAGGTGATGAGATAAAGGAAAGCAAGCGCTTGAGCAGCTCCCTATCTCTACCACTATGAGAATGCACACTCGCATCGCAGCATGAACAACGTTTTGCATCGGAGGCATGCGAGGGCCTGTCGCGCCAACTGTTCCCCTCTTTCTCTGCGTCCGCGTCGTAATGCACACTTGGTTGATTTCAGAACTTTAGGTTTTGCCAACTGTCCTTCGCGTTTTTACTGTTTTGTTGCGACAGGCCGCAATAAACATGTATATACGACGAAATTCAAGCTCCCTGCTTTAAAGCTTTCTGAAGAAAATGGGAACCGTGCCACTGCCATGCACTTCTGCGGGAAGTTCTTCAGTGTGGGACGATCGGTACGGGAGAAAGTGGAAGAGTGCGCGATTGCTAATACGAGTTTCCTGCAGTTAAAAAAGGGCTTTTCAATCATGTGCGAAGGCTTAGGTCTCTCTGGTATGGCGGTGTTGTGTGACCTAGTTTCACCCAACACCGTCGAGAATAGCTTAAAGAATACGGGACATTCGAACGCGCTTGACAGAACGGAGGACAATGCGCTGTGAGCGGGCGGTAACAGTTGCCGTAACGATGATTCCCAATAGGACCTCTCAATCAATGATTCCGACTAGGCAACGTTTGACCGGATCTGACTGGTTAAAGTACATTCTAATTTTGTTAAATATACTTGTACACTTCATTCGTGCACCAATCTATTATTTTTTTAGAAGCATATACTGTCTGTGTTAGGACTATTGCACATTATTTCGTATGAATTCGCAAAATCCCCATGTAATTTGCCCACCCCCTTCTCAAAGCCCCAAAATCGCGAAGAAAAAGTGCGCAAGTTATGTGAGTAAATACGATAGTACTGGTTGAGCAAGAAATGAGGTAAAACTTAGTTTTATTGACATGGGAATGTGTCAAAATTTTTTCTTTGGCGACCTTTCTACTATAGTTAATAGTTTCCAAGTCTCCTCCTTGTGAAGCACACTCTAGTTTTGACTGTTAGTGTCATACCGCCAAACAGTGAGCATTACATCTTATAAACTATTACAAAAGTTGTCTTTTATTTCGAAGTATGAAGATTAACAGTATTGATTTAAGGGGAAACCCTATTTTTTACAATTTTTTTTTATTCTTGATGAATTTTGACAAATGTTGCTGAGTTTAGACACGTTCTTTTGTCGGATTCAAGTATGTATGTAGTAAAGTAAGTTTTCAATATGTAGGTTTTAAATTATAAAACATCCCGTGTACCTATTGGGACCAATAGTTTTTTTTTTCTAAACTTGGGATTACAAAGTAAGCCTGCACATCACAATAATCTTAAGTACGAGCCTATGTTCTAAACCCATTTGAACAAATGTGATGGCAAGTTCAACATTCATGAGTGAAACACTAGTGTGACATTGGCTAACTTGCGAGTGTTCATTTATACCATAACTTGGAACTACTAGATATAAAAATCAGGAACGAGCTTCAGACAAAGTGTCGACTGAAGAAAAACTGTGAATAGGCATGGATATGAAATTATAAAATAGCACTTTTAATGTTTAGAATGGAAAAACTCAACGTAATTCAGCAAAGCACACAATTGCTGTGATCACCTAAAAATGACCTATTGATGCATTTGATTCTCATAGCACAACGAACCAGAGCGGGCAGCCATTATTAGACGTATACTATCTGTTGCGCAGACATGTGATTGGGCAATTTGTTTATTTTCTAGCAAATCACCGAGATGGACGACTGGGTGAGCGACTCGGACGGCGATGGCGACGACGATTCTGACGGTGATAGGGATGATGACGGCGATGGCGGTAAGAAGAAGAAGAATAAAGGTAAAGCTGGCAAAGACGATAAAAAGAAGAAGAAGAAAAAGAAGGACTCTGACGAGGAGGCCCTGGAGGAAAGTGACGAGGGAGACTTCGATGACAGGGAGGTCGATTACATGTCGGCCTCCAGGTAAGAAACAGAGCTCTATACCTTGTTACTGTATCTCCGGATCAGTGCAGTGGCAGTGATGATTCATGTCGGTCAATCAGTGATGACCGTGGCTGTCGATTGTTCGTTCTTGGTTGCACTACGTGATGTGTGGCATCTCTTGAATTAAGAGGCCGTGGAAGGTTGACTGTGCAATACTGTAACTATAGGCAAATGTTTGAGTACGTTGAATATTCTAATGAATATTACCACATTTGAATTCACTATAACAGGAGCTTGAAAGTTTAAGAAAGTTTTCAAAACTGATCGAAACGAGCAGCAGGTGTACAGTCTGTTTCACACTTAAGGGGATATCAGAGCGTGTGGCATGGCGGTGTGACCAGCACTGCCTGCAGTCATGCTCCGGTAGCAGCTCGCACGTGAGAAGACACTTGAAGGGCGTACAGTTGAACTCCACTACAACGTACGCCGCTTCAAGGAAATTACAGCTACAACGAAAAATTCACAATTCCCCGTCAGCAATCCATAGTAGTCAATGCATAAATATTGTCGCCACAACGAAACCTTTTCTTCGATCTTCCTGCTTCAACGAAATTTTATGATGCTATTCCAGGCTCAGATACTTATTGCTATGCAGTACACCCAATCTTTAACATTTCGATGCATTTTCAGAGCCTGAAAATGCGTCAACGAAGTCGAAAATACGTTATGGCACCACCAGAAACCGCCGCTGTTCGACAAGCATGGGCGCCACCATTGCTCGATAGCGATGGCAATGAGACTGCTCTGCTTTTTCCATTAGCTTATTTTGAGCCGGAGACAATCCGAAGCTGAAGCTCAGTCACTCAGTTCATGGTTTCCTTCACGCAGCTGCTGGATACAACCGCCAAACGATGCTTTTTCAGATTCGGATGCTTATCATTATGTTCGCGCTGCCAGTGTGGTAACTAATCAGAGCGGCTGTTCGTCTGCATTATCAACAAAATCAGCTAGCCGTGAGTGATGAATGATAAGAATGGCATCATCATCATCATCAGCCTGACTACGTCTACTGCAGGACAAAGGCCTCTCCCATGTTCCGCCAGTTAACCCAGTCCTGTGCTTGCTGCTGCCAATTTATACCTGCAAACTTCTTAATCTCATCTGCCCAGCTAACCTTCTGTCTCCCCCTAACCCACTTGCCTTCTCTGGGAATCCAGTTAGTTACCCTTAATGACCAACGGTTATCCTGTCTACGCGCTACATGCCTGGCCCATGTCCATTTCCTCTTCTTGATTTCAGCTATGACATCCTTAACCCCTCTTTGTTCCCTAATCCACTCTGCTCTCTTCTTGTCTCTTAAGGTTACACCTACCATTTTTCTTTCCATTGCTTGCTGCGTCGTCCTCAACATAAGCTGAAGCCTCTTTGTAAGTCTCCAGGTTTCTGCTCCATAGCTAAGTACCGGCAAGTTACAGCGCTTATATATTCCTCTTGAGGGATAGTGGCAATCTACCTGTCATAATTTGAGAGTGCTTGCCAAATGTGCTCCCTTCTAGTTACTTCAACTTCATGGGTTGGCTCCGCGGTTATTACCTGCACTAAGTAGACACAGTCTTTTACAACTTGAAATGCACTATTACCTATCTCGAAGAGCTGCTCTTTTCCGAGGTTGTTGTACATTACTTTCATTTTCTGCAGATTAATTTTAAGACCCACCTTTGTGCTCTCCTTGTCTAGCTTCGTAATCATGAGTTGCAATTTGTCCCCTGAGTTACTCAGAAATGCAATGTCATCGGCGAAGCGCAGGTTACTAAGGTACTCTCGATTAACTCTTATCCCTAACTGTTCCCATTTTAGGCTTCTGAAAACCTCCTGTAAGCACGCGGTAAATAGCATTGGGGAGATTGTGTGCCCCTGCCTTACACCCTTCTTGATTGGTATTCTGTTGCTTTCTTTACGAAGCACTATTGTAGCAGTTGATCCCCTGTAGATTTCTTCCAGGATGTTTATATATACTTCATCGACGCCCTGATTTCGCAGTGTCTGCATGACGGCTGATATTTCTACTCAATCAAACACCTTCTCGTAATCTATGAAGGCTATGTATAGTGGTTGGTTATATTCTGAGCATTTATCTATTACTTGATTGATAGTATGAATGTGGTCGATTGTTGAGTAGCCTGTTCGAAATCCTGCTTGTTCCTTTGCTTGATTGAATTCTAATGTTTTCTTTACTCTTTTAGCAATTACCTTTGTAAATAGCTTGTATACTACAGAGAGCAAGCTGATCGGCCTGTAATTCTTCAAGTCCTTGTCATCTCCTTTCTTATGTATTAAGATGATGTTAGCACTCTTCCAAGACTCTGGTACTCCTCCCGTCAGGAGACATCTCGTAAACAGGGTGGCTAGTTTTTCTAACACAATCTATCCTCCATCTTTCAGCAGATCTGATGTTACCTGATCCTCACCAGCAGCTTTGCCTCTTTGCATGCTCTCGAAAGCTTCTCTGACTTCTATCATTACTGGTGGGGTGTCATCCGGGTTACTGCTAGTCCTTATAGTATTAAAGTCGTGGTTATCCCGGCTACTGTACAGATATCTGTAAAATTCCTCTGCTATTTTAACTATCCTATCCATATTGGTAGTTATTTTGCCTTCTTTGTCCCTTAGTGCATACATCCGATTTTTGCCTATCCCAAGTTTCCTCTTTACTGCTTTGACGCTTCCTCCATTTTTCAAAGCGTGTTCAATTCTCTCTATGTTATACCTTCTCACATCGCACACCTTATGCCTATTAATCAACTTTGAAAACTCTGCCAGTTCTATTTTGTCTGTTGTACTTGAGGCTTTCATGATTTGATGCTTCCTAATGAGATTCTTCGTTTCCTGGGAAAGCTTGCCAGTGTGCTGTCTAACTACCCTGCCTCCAACTTCCACTGCACACTCCGTAATGATACTCGTCAGATTATCATTCATTGTATGTACGCTAAGGTTGGTTTCCTCACTAAGAGCTGAGTACCTGTTCGGAAGCGAGACTCTGAATTCGTGTACTTTCCCTCTCAGTGCTAGCTCATTGATTGGCTTCTTGCGTATCAGTCTTTGTCGTTCCTTCTTCAAGTCTAGGCGAATTCGAGACCGTACCATTCTATGGTCACTGTATCGTACCTTGCCAATCACTTCCACATCTTGCACGATTCCAGGGTGTGCACTCATTATAAAGTCTATTTCGTTCTTATTTTCGCCATTAGGGCTCCTCCATGTCCACTTGCGGTTTCCTCGTTTTCGGTAGAAGGTATCCAAAATCCGTAAATTATTGCGTTCTGCGAACTCTACTAGTAGCTCTCCTCTGGCGTTTCTAGTACCGATGCCATAGTCTCCTGCTGCCTGGTCTCCAGCCTGCTTCTTCCCTACCTTTGCATTAAAGTCTCCCATCAGCATAGTATACTGTATTTTTACCTTACTCATTGCCGATTTCTCGTCTTCATAGAAGCTTTCAACTGTAGCGCCATCATGGCTGGATGTAGGTGCGTAAGCCTGTACCACCTTTATCTTGTATCTTTTATTCAGTTTAATTACGATACCTACCACCCTTTCATTATTGCTCTAGTATTCCACTATGTTGCCAGCTATGTTTCTGGGAATTAGGAACCCCACTCCCAGTTCTCTTCTGTCAACCAAGCCCCTATAGCAAAGGACTTGCCCATTCTGTAGCACCGTATAAGCCTCATCTGTCCTTTTAACCTCACTGAGCCCTATTATATCCCATTTTTTTTTCTATAGATAAGCTCTTTATTGAGTACAATACAGTGCAAGTAAAAAGTTGATATAATACAGAAGGAGGTCCCAAAGTAAAAACTGTCAAGGGGACCTCTATGAATTCATGTATAAAAATATGGAACAAAGAGTGGCAACTAAGGAAAAAAAAAGCAAGCAAATAAAACAAAATGAACGTAATGAAAATTATTATTGAAACCTATGGTAGTTAAAAAAATATTTATATGTAAGTGATAAAACAGGAGATAACTAATTGGAATAAATGACTATTACATAACACATACATATCACTAACTAATACAGTGTCACTTCAGAACCCCTCTAGCTCCTCAAATAGTACAGCTAGACTTGCCTCATTAGATAAGGTTCTAGCAATAAACGTTGCCAAGTTCATGTTCCAATGGCGGCCTGTCCGGATCTACTGGTGAGCAATCTAGTAGTATAACCTTTACCCGTTGCCCCATTGAATTCGGGACTGCTTGCATGGCTATCACCGCAAAATGACCCGACGACCTGTTCCCAAAATTCTAATTGGCTCAAAGGTTTGAGACTGAAGTCGCACGACTAAGAAACCGACTACACTCAAACCTCATCAAAACAGAGTTGCATCTTATACGAAAATAAGTTGTTATATCTTGTTATACCCGAAAACTCGCTATAAATGTTTGTTCCTAATACTGCATCTATTGCAAGACTAATTCTCATGTGCTTCGTTAAAAGCCATATTTTATTATATCTGGGTTCGTTACGTCGAGGTTTGAGTGTAGTAAGGGACTCAATTGAAGCAGTCCCTTTGCGACTAACTTGGTCGCACGAGCAGTGCTAGTTGCAGGTGTGAATGATCCCTTAGATATGGTGCACCACCCTGTGATAAATGTACGGTAAGAGTCATGCAAAACTTCACCTTCATGTTGCTTGATCTTGGTAGCTCGGAAGAAGAGGAACCTGAAGATGAGAAGGCGAACCGTGAGCTGAAGGGTGTCGAGGACGAAGACGCCCTCCGGGCAGCTGACCAGTCGGACGAAGAGGAGGAAGGGGAGAAGGAGGAGGAGAAGCCTGAAAACGAGGAGGAGGCCGCCAAGGACGAGAAGAGCGCTGAGCCTAAGCCAAGTCGAAGGCCGACAAGAAGGAGGGGTGAGTGTGCCTATAAAAGGGTTAGCAATGATACACTTCTGTGCTCCTATGTCGCCTGTAGTCACGCCAACTTGTGCGGAAAGCTTTTGTGGAGAACTAGAACAAATATGGAGTACAAAACTCCTGTTTACGGATTTTTCTCATCACAAGCTTCTGTTTTCCCCTTTCTGCCGTTATATGAAATACAGCAAGTTTATTAATATCTGGTCTTGAAATTGCAAGATAAAGGGGACTCACTGACGAAGTCAACAGAGTCTTAGCACTGAGATTGACAGACCAGCCCTGCTTTCTTTTTTCCGCTATGTATTTAGATGGAGAGGGAAAATTTAGGACTTTTGCTTGCAGAATTGCCTTGGGCCACATGGCAATAGGTGTACAGCACTAGACAAAGCTCTGCCGCTCTTACAATACAGTGAAGCAGACATAGCAGAATGAACATTTCGGAACTAGATACACTCAAATTTCATGATAACAAAGTGGCATCTCACACAAAAATAAGTTAATTATATCCTGAAATTTGTTATTAAGATATATTACTAACACTTTATCTATTGCCAGACTATTCTTAATTTACTTTGTTATAACCGACATTTCTTTATATCAGGGCTTAAGTGTAGTACTAATATGAAAAGCAGTTGTACAATTACCTTGAAAACATTGTGTTTCTAATCGTTAGCACTTCATTTTGCACTTAGCTGCTTTTGCTTTTCCTAGATTACAGATGGGCCTGTAGCGAGCCTCTCCTTTTCGTAACGTTGCAAGGGGATACAAGGGCTCGCTTTGTGGCGTATGTGGGGGGAAGGTAGAGTGAGGGGCACGCTAATCTACAATTGCCTAGAGAGGATCATGTTATCGACCTTCAAAGCTTTTATTGAAAGGGTGCAGGACCTGGGTTGCCTGTCGGCGATGAAGCCTACCTGTCGTAGGGAACAGTGTGCACACACATGATTTCTAATAAAGCTTTCTCTTTGTAATACTCCTATTCATGCCCGTGCCTGAAAGCAAGACGTGGTCAAACTAGTGCTAAATGACTCTCTCTATTGGTCAGCGTCCAGCTGTGTCTCCCTGCCACAATACCGAGCATGTATGTGACAAAAGGGGGCCATTCTGATCCGTCTTCAGAGAAAGCGACGCACAGCGCGCCGTGAAAATGCACACACATAGCCAATCTTGTCGCAGTATGAAAGTGCTGCTACACAGCAGCTTTAGAAGCTAGCGTGTTATCGACGGCAGCCACGCATGTTTTTTGCTAGTGTGCTTTTAGACCTTAGTTAAGATAGGATGTTGGTGCTACATTAAAAAATCCTATAGGCGAAGGGGCAAATTGTGCCTCCGATCAAAGGAAGACTGATATCGTCTTTATGTTTTCTATTATCTGGGAAAAAGTCGGATGAGAAAAAAGCGACATACTCTTGGAAATTTTTAGAAGGCGAAATCAGCTTCCACAGAATGCTTGCAAAAATGAATGCTTGTTGCTTGTGGAGCAGCTTTTCAAATATGTAAATGAAAGTGTAGTGTAGTTGTCCACATTCACATGCCTAGTTCTTGCTTAAAAGCGGATGCTTTATAAGAAAAAAAAAAAGAAATGTGGAGTGGAAGGGGTAGGTAAGATGACACCCTCCTCTCGTTTTGTTTTCTGTGAAAAAAAAGGGTCGAAACTAGTCAACACATAGTTGCCCCCCCCCCCCCTAGCCTCATTTACTTTTTTCTTTTTCATTAATGTTAAGCTAAGCCTCTGAGAAGGGCATTTAATGCAGTAAAGTATAATCGAGTAAACTTTAGCATCCTGTTGTGTGATAGTTAAAGTTGTCGATTTTTGTGGCATTGAGGTGTGACTTTACGCAAGTTTCCAGTGGCAGCAATGAAACACCTAAATGCAAGTAGGCGTTAAGCTCATAGTTTATATAGGTAAGGTAATTAGGCTGTCAGTGTTTGTTGCATTGTTTGGTTTTTGTATAAGTTTATGATAAGAGCAATATTTGCAACAGCCTTGCTCTCCTGACTCGCTTTTTAAACTTCCCGCAGGCGGCTCTTCCAAGAGCGCATCGAAGGGCAACTCCTCGGGAGAATCCAGCTCGGAGTCGTCGGACTCGGACTTTGACGACTCCAAGTTTCAGTCGGCCATGTTCATGCAGGTAATGAGAGTCCGGTTTCCACCTCCTTCCCGCTCGTGTGTGTGTCTGTCTGGCAATAAGAACAGTATCATTTCTGATTTAAGTCTTCCGCCCGGCAGAAACCAAAGAAGAAGAACGGCTGCGAGAGCGCGAACAGCAGTCGCGCCAACACACCCACAAAGCACGTGAGTGACGAGAAGAAGAGCAAAGGTGAGTGCGGCTGCTGTCTCACTTGTGCGCGACAGGGTGTATCATGGTTCTTAGTTTTGTTATTGTTTGTTTTTCCTGACTTTTTACTATATATTGTTTATTTTATGTTTGGAAACGCCAGAAGGCATTATAGTTAGGTAGGGAAAAGCATGTTATTGTATCTGGCTTTAAGAACAAAAGGTTTTCTCTGGAATGTGTGAGGAAAAAAAAAGAGAAAATGAAAACGATTGCAGCAACTTGAAAACAGAAGAGATTGTACAGAAGCAATGCTGCAAAAGCTAGAAAAACATCATGGAGAAGTTGTCTCATCAACAGGGCAAAAGAGAAGATGTTAATACACCGATTGTACAGCTGTACGACCCTGATGTCCTCCAAAATAGCATGTCGATTCGCTTGTGATTTCTTCTAAACTAGCGGCATTTAATTTCTGGGCACACTCCTGCAAGTGTATACTATATTACACTTTAGCTTTAAGGGGGACGGGTCTCAGCGCTCTCTCATTTATACTGTACTGTACTGACAGCGATGTGCGACGAGTGTGCGTGCGTAATCCGCGATCCGTTGAATAACACGGCTATATTTTCCGGCTGGTCCAGAATGAGTTACCCGTAAATGTCGCACACCAAACTTGCTCTCTCGCTCATCAATTTCGAGGCTACACGAGTGCCGAGGTGTAAGACTGAAACATTTTCGAGTGGAGACCACGACAACGTTGCGAACACGTCGTTGAAAGCAGTCTACCTGTTGCCAGTAACCTTCATTGCGCGGGCGACGAGCATGTTTACTGCGAACAGATTGACTTTCTGTTGTTCGTCGACGCGTGGCGTACTCCACGCTGACGAACCGTCGCGCAGTTCAAGGTCCTTTAGTCAGGCAGGGGGAACCGCGGCATCGGCACGTTTAGCGATAAGACTGCGCTTTCGTTCCGTCACTACAAAGATTGATATCTCTTGTAGCTTCACTTCTGCTTTTTAACTTGTTGTCTTCTAACTGATGAGGCTGCAAAACAGTAACGTTGTCGGCAACCAACGGGCTCGTACGTGAGTTAGGCCTACACCGGTGACTCGGCGACCGCCGTTGGCCGCGGTGAGTTTGTTATTGTAGTTGTCCTGAGCCATAGCGAGGCTCATTGTGAAATTCACAGCAAACAAACGATCGCCACACCCGCTTCACAAATTACTGTAGCACGGAACTTCTTTACTGCCGCAAGCAGTCACCATGACAAAATGGCGCATGTCCGTGCGCGTCACGATGGTGAAGCAGACACAGGAAACACCATTTGGCCAATCGGATGCCTAGGTTTTGTCACGTGCCCCAAGCAGCCAATAGAATCCCATGCTAGTGCTTCTCGATGACGCGTTTTTGTTGAAACACCAATGAGCAAGGCGAGCCAGCGGTGGCAGGAAATTTAAGATGAAGAACGAGCCTTCCAAACGAGACCAAGATGAACACGATAGCTCGTGTGTAACGGCAGCAGTTCAGCGTGGAAAAAGCGCGATTGTAGCGTCAATTTGCGCTCACATTCATCTCACAGGGATGTTATAAATTGATTTTGCGCCAGAAACAATGAGGCGAGAAGCTAGAAACTTCTCAGATAGATGCGAAAATAGGTACAGATTCCGAAAATGTCAGCCTCAAAAAGTCAATTTTTTTTATATTTTTGGCTTTCTAAGACCCGTGTCCCCCCTTAAGCTGATACAGAGTGGGTGGGAAGATGTTTGTGATAATGGCAAAGGCCGTGGGTTGAAATTTATTGTTGTAGGAAATGCATATGATGGCTGATGCAATCTTTTAACATATTTTTATAAATAGAAGAAAGATGTTTCGCAACATTACAAATGCATAAAAAAAGTTCGGGTTCAGGAGCACATTCACTCCATCAAACTGATTTGTGCAAAAGCATTGATAAGTCTTGTTTAAGCTTAAAGGATTTCGCACGTTTACGGTCAAAGGTATAGTGTGAGACGCGTATTATGACTAATTAGGTGTTTTTATCTTGCGACGTACTTTGTCAGGCAAGCAAGCACTGTCATTTTCATTCGAAAATGTGGCGTGTGAATATGTTTTATTGTTTTGTAGCTCTTGTTGTAGTCGCCAAGCGTTGTAGCTTCGAGCTCATAAGCACAAAACTACACATTCATCACCTTACTGGCTGGCACGTCATCTCTCATCTCATCTGATGCTAATTGCCATAATAACGAGCTTGCTTTTTCTATATGGCTTTTGGGGCGATTAAGTGCTTACGAAAAGTGAAGTACGTAAGGGCACTATCTAGTTTAGGTTAAAAGGAGACATGGCATTAAAAATTTTTCATTTCTTGATCAATTTTGATGAAATTTAGTGAGTTTATGTATACTTGTATGCTGATTTCATATATGCAGCTATTTTTATTGTATAAGGAATTGTTCATAAAATACAAAATATGTCATGAACGTTTTTGGGAGCAAGGTGTTTTTCTAAACTAAGAGAGTTACAAAGGGAATTAGCATACCACAATCATCTGGGATTGGAGCTGATTGTAGTGCATTGAAAACGGATGTTCTAGGCCCATTAAAATAAAAGTTCTGGTATGTTGAACATTCATCATTTAAGTTCTAGCTTGAAATTGACTCACTCACAGATGTCCAACATACCGTAACTTCTGTTCAAATTGATTTGGAACATCCTATTTTGTTCCATTGCAATCAGCTTTGACTCCAGATTATTGTGATATGCCAATTTACTTTGTAACTTTCACAGTTTAGGAAAAGTCTTTCTATGCAAAATAGAACTTAAAATATTTTGTGTTTTAGAAACTACACGTCATACAAGAAAAACAATTGCATATTTGAAATCAGCCCACAAATATCGATAAACTCACTAAGTTTCTTCAAATCGATCAAGAAATAAAAAACATTTTTTAAGAGCAGTGTCCCTTCTTAATTAAGTCATTTGCCAGCCAATGTTTGAACGCCCTCTCCAAGTGCTCACTATGGCGCACGCACAATGACACAAGCAGGAACTGTTAAGACAGGTAGGCCTCCTTTAGCTTCCTGTGTTTTCTTTGTTTTTGTTTTGTCCAGCTTTTTACCCTAATAGGCACATCTGACACTACGTGATGTACAGGCTGTCTTTTTACCTATAATAGATATTTTATTATGGCCTACAATCATTCATTCATCCTCATTACTAACTGTATTTTACTTTGTTTCATTCATTGCTTCTCTTAATCACCTTCATCATTATAAACTTTGTTTTTTAATAATCGTTGAATCATTTGCAAGCATGCCTAACAACTCGGCAACTTTTGTCTTTATCTCCAACTCACTTATAGGGCATGGGAGTGTGGTCCAAGAAGCATGGGGACAGTGATAAGTATCTTGACAAACTTAATTGCACTAGTAATTTCATGCTGTGTTTGGTAAAGAAACATAAGTTAAGGCACAGTTTGGCAACTGATGGTGCTTTGAAAATGAAAAGCCAATCTCAAAAAAGGCACCTTTGCTTACCTGTAGACTGTGAATGCCAATTTGTTGGCTGGAGCAAATTAATTATGAATGTACCTTGAAGTTTAGGAAGCATTTAATAATTGATGAAGTATTAAGACTTGAAATTTGTGAATACTACAAATAAATACTCTATGCCAGGAAGTTATCAAATATAACAGCAACCGAAGAAAAGGGGAGGTAACAAGATGTTTCCCGGATTTCGAGCTTCTAGCAACACCAAGGGCAGAGCTCTTCGCAGTCTCAACTTTTGTATTTTCTGCAGAATCCCCCAACATTTTTGCGGCTTCACGTGTTTACGCACTCTTTTCACCTCTTCTCTGTATTCTTCCATTTTCGCAGTCATCATTTTCGGTTTTATCTCGGAAGCTTAATACCGTCAACTGCCGATTTTTCCGACATGCCCGATAATTCGGACATCTTCACGGCACCGCCACGAGCAAAGGAAGTCTGAAATTTCGGACGCTCTAACCCCCCAAAGTCCGATTTTCCGTACTTTTGGACGCGACAGAAGGTCGGAAATCACCACTGACCTCCAGTGGAAACCACCACAACTGCGTCACACGCGATTACAATCGCATAAATGAGCGCGCCGGTCTACTTTGGCGGCATCTGTTGCTTGGACTCGTTGATCGTTAGCGGAGAAACACACATAGCCTCAGAGATTCCTAACACTGGCCGTGTTTATCGTGCAAGGGTGCTTCGCTGACAATCGAAACTATCCACCCGGAAATTTTTTGGCGCCAATAAAGTTCCTTTCGCTTTAGCGCTTGTGCTCGTGTGTGCCACTCTGGCTTCCCGCGCAGCGCTTTCGAAAAGTTTTTTACCACTTCGAACTAGAACTAACCGTCGCACACCGATTTGGTCTGGCCATGCTGGCTATCTTGAATGTTTACCAGCGCCACCGTCGCCTGCCGTCGCGCCGTTTTGTTTACGCAGCCCACATGGTATTTGGCTGGTGCGTGGTTGTGCGATTGTGTGAAGTGCGCTCTGCAACGCTAAGCCTAGGTGCTTCGACGCTCGTCAGCAAACTCCTTTGTTCATATCGTGAGGATTTCGCTTGCCTGCGATGGCCCCCACTCCACCTTCGTCGTCCTTGATGATGTCATCGAAGCGCGGGAAACAGTACCGTCGGTTAACGATGGAGAAGAAAGCGGCCATTAATGAGTTAGTGAAGAGTGGCCGATCGCAGGCTGACGTGAGCAAGAAGTTCGGCATTTCCAAGCAAACAGTTTCCGATTTCCTGAGGAACGAAGACAAGATCTTGGAAGCGTCCAAAAAACCGTCTGGTGCCCAAAAGATGAGTGCAAGCCAAGTTGTTCATCCAAAGCTTGAGGACGCTCTCGTCGTGTGGCTTAATTCAATGAGCTTCATCGATTTACCAAGTCCCTGATCACTCGCGGACGGCCCGTGGACGCCTCGGCTCACAGGTGGCTACGTCACATGCACGTGATCTAAAAGTCCCGAGCGAGCCCGAGTGGCCCCGGGCCATCTGGCGCTTGATGCTGACTGCATCCGCTGTGGTGTCTGTTATGCCTGGCTATGCCGTCTGCTCCCTCCATAGCTGAAACACAGGCCACAATGCTGACTCATTTGCAATCTAAACAGCAGTTAGGTAGTGAATTATACCTATTTTTGTTGTGATGCAACTTACTGTAAGTTAACTACTCGAGCGCGTGCGCATCGTAGACCGGCGCAATCGTTCACAGCTGTTTCTCCTAGCAAACAAAATGCGTGTTTGCCCAACCGTCCGGAATACACACATGCTCGACGTGGCTCAGAACACCAATGACAAGAACTGGGTGCGCTAACAATGCGAAATACAGAAACATGCGCCAAGCGGACAGAAAAGCAAAGAGAGCAAGAGCGCATCGAAAATTTCCAATGTCTTAACTTAAGATGGCCGCACAGCATACGCACCGCGCTGTCGTCTGCCAGCTGCCCGAAAGAAATTGTTTGGGCGGTCCCGGGTCGCCAGCAGGCCGCCAGGCACGCGAAAAAGGAACATGCGCGCGAGTGATCCCGGACCAGTGGGCGGAGCTTCCAGTTGGTCCCCGAGAAAAACGAATGCGGCGCCGGCGTTCGTCCGGGACGTGTAAATCGATGACGCTCAATGATTGCCAAGCGGTTGCCAGTCTCGGGCTGCATCTTGAAACGAAAAGCAGAAACTCTCACGCTTGGAATGGACATCATGGATTTTAAGTTCAGTGATGGATGGCTGAGAAACTTTAAGCGCCGGAATGACCTCAAGTTCAAGAAGACGTGTGGCGAAAGTGGCGCCGTTGACAGTGCAGTTATTGCGCTGTACCGCAGTGGAAAACTCCAGTCTTTGTTGCAGCAGTTTTATGCTGACAACATTTTCAACTGCGATGAAACTGGCTTGTTTTACAAGCTGCTGCCGGAAAGAACACTCGCTTTTGCTGGTGACGCATGCCATGGTGGCAAGCATAGCAAAGAACGGCCGACTGTTCTTGTCGGCAGCAACATGTCTGGCAGCGAGAAACTCCCTTTGTTAGTAATCGGGAAGTCCAAGAGCCCGAGGTGTTTTAAAGGGGCAACACTGCCTGTGTTATATGAAGCCAACAAAAAGGCATGGGTAACGCAGCAGCTGTTCGAGAGTTACGTCCGCAGGTTGGACAGGCAGTTTGAACAACAGAACAGACGTGTTCTGCTCTTCGTTGACAACCGCCCTGCTCATGGTCACATCAATAACTTGAAGGCTATCCAGCTGGAATTCATGCCACCCAACACGACTGCAATCCTCCAACCAATGAACCAAGGCGTTATCCGTAATCTGAAACTTTTGTACCGTTCACGTATATTCAACCGCATGGTGCTGTTTTCGGAAAACGGAAAAGGCTACAGCGTTGACCTTCGGTCTGCTGTCGGAATGTTTGCAGACGCATGGAAGGCAGTAACGCAAGACACGCTTCGCAACTGCTTTCGTCACGCGGGCTTCGTACTCGACACAGAGGCAGCAGACTTGCCTGAAGAAAGCGACAGCGTGACTGACTTGTGCCCTCTCATGGGCACAACCCCATATTATCAACGACCTCCGCTCTGCTGGTGCTTCCATGCCCACGAAAATAACTTTTGAGCGGTTCGTTGACGCTGACAACGAGCTCGACTTCTGCGCAGAGCTAACCGACGATGAAATAGTCAGTCAGGTTAAAGCGGATTCAGACGACTCCGATGTCGAAAAAGAGGAACCAACGCCTGGGCCACCTACGACCTCCGAATTGATGCGAGCATTGATGACGCTGACATCGGTGTACAGTAATGACATGACGCTTGCTCAGATCGAGGCGAATGTAATCACATGCAAGCGGAACGCCGTTCAAACAAGGATCAACAAGTTTTTCAAGCCACTGCAGCTCTAACACCGGCTGCCCTGATGGCACCCGCTGTCAGCTGCATGCATTTTTTTTAACGGCTCTCTTCAGAGCCACCCCACTGATGCTTTGGCAGAGTTTCGGAAGTCTGGTGCTTCGATCTTGACCCTCTTGATCCGAGAAATGTCAGTGAAATGGTGCATTTTTTTTTTTGCTTGCATTGAAAATTATCAGTAAAATAATGCGTTTTTTTTCCTTGCATTCATTTTTTCAGACGGTTTTTCGCTCCCTAGAGGGTCCGAAAAATCGGCAGTTGACTGTAGCACATCTGGTGCTTTCGGGGTGCGAGGAACCCTGCCGACCTCGCCTTTTCTCCCCTCTGTCTATACAAATGCTTTTTTTTTTTTTTTCCTTTGGAGGGTGGTATGGAAGGTTGGGTGTTCCATTTCCAGTGCCACTAAGGCACCCACTAGTCTTTCTTATCGAGAGGGAGGTACCCCAACCTTGTGCCTGGTGGTGTGAATGCTTCCATTGAGAAGGCGGCTTTGCCTTTCGACTGCCTTCCATCTTTTACTGTCCTCTTCGCTGCACCGAGCTCCCTTACAGGTTGTAAAACAAGGCTCATTGACTGGCCTCAAATGGGCGGGTCTGCTTTTTAGACAGAGCGGGAAAATGCAAAAGAGAGGCACGTGGCCTGTGTTAGTTTAGGTTTGCTGTGTAATATTTAATCTGGAATCTGGCAGTATTACATAGACAAATAATTTTTTTTTATTATTTCGAACCTCCCCACACATTGTATATTATTAGCACCAGCAATAATGCTACCACCTCAGGCACTGCTTTGTAGAAGTTGCTACTGAATGTTTACCGCTTGCCTGTTGAAACTGCACTTGCAAGCATAAATTAAACATGCTTTGCACGGCTGCAGTGGGCCTGGAAATCACAATAGTGTCTCGTGCGTCGGTGATATGGCGGTCACGTGGCCTTTTTGTCAGCTCACAGACTGCCATAGTCCAGATAAGGTGTACAGGGTGCAGTGCATTCTAAAATGCAGCACAAGATTTGTTCCATAAAATTAGTCATCAATTTAGTTTTTGGAAGTGTGTATGGGACCGTGCACATTGTGTGTGTTTGCTGAAGTTCAAAGTGCCCTATGCAAAACTAAGTTGGAGAACTCATGCTTTACAGCATTACCGGTCCCCCATAAGTTTTAAGATGCAGGCAAGTTACTCGTCCGCAGAGAGATTTTTCTCTTAACAAATCATCGAGCTCTGTTGTATGCAGATATTTCAAAACACCTTTAAAGACTTGTTTTTTTTGTTTTGTGATTGCAGACATACTTAGGCGCAGAAGCAGATTTATGAGCAGAAATACACAGTAGTATTTATGAGTAGCTGCAATGATTGCTACTTCGCTTACTTTACCCATAGTAAATTTTCAGACCGCATTCGCATGCGAATGCGTAAAGGTGTAAATTCAACTCGTAGATCTAGCATTAGTACTTCAAGTGCCATCAGACTGAGGTGGAGTGTATAGTAATTTACGTTACTTTACAGGGGAATTTACCTCAGCGGCATAACCTTCAAACATTACTTCATTTGACCTCACTGACCAGCTCGTCCTCTCTACTACCATGATTTTGCACTCATTTCCCATGAATGTGCTAACCACTTTCGCCTCATGCAACACCTTTTGTTACTTTCACTTCCTCACTATTCATACAAAAATAAAATAGTCCTTTTTTCACAACTGTGCTTTTTCAGAACTGCACCGAACATGGGACATTTTTCTAGTGCATCCATTTCCTTTGGTGGGCACACAGTGACCGTCATGTTTCTATTTTCAGGCAGTAGCAAAGCTCTGAAGCGCAAAATGATGGAGGAGTCTCCATCAGCGGCAAAAACGGACGGGTCAGGGCCCAAACGTCCACGAACTGAATCAAACCTTCCGTCCACGCCGTCCATGCCTAGCAGGTGAACATCCTCTTTTTTTTTTTTTTTGCCCTTTTCAAGTTATTGTCTCCTTTGGCTAAGACCTTTCAATACGGGAAATACATACTAAGTGGCCAATGTCCACCCAGCCACATTGGGCTTCAATGGTTAGGTGGTGTCTATAGTTCATATAGTTTTTTTTTTTTTTTTAGTTTGGCCTGTTAGGCTGTTGAGCTTAAAAACAGCACTGAAGGCAACACACGCAAGCTGTTTTTAACAGTGAAGCTGTCCTCTATGGTTGCTTTCGTGTCCGGGATCCATGGTGATGCAGGTGGGCATCATAAACGGATATGCGCCACAGATATTTGGTAAACCCCTTTTCACGCCACTGATCCACCAAAAATGAAGGCAACTGTTAGCCCAACAAAGGGGTATGTACCACATAAATCGTTGTGGCCTATCATAAAGCTTTCGTCATAATACGCGTGCATCTGTCACTGAAATAGGGCAAATACCACTGCACACGAGTTCCTTTAAAAAGAACATGCAGGGTTCGTACAGGTCTTTGAAATCCTTGAAAACCCTTGAGTTTGAAAAATGCATTTTCAAGGCCCTTGAAAGTCCTGGAATTTTTTGTCATCCTTGAAAATCCTTGAATTGCCGGAGCAGTGCACTCGTATCGACATCGCGACCTCCTTAATGTGGTACATCAGTGTGTGAACCTGTTAAACTCCCCACTTCTGAAGCAGTAATGTGGCGTGGGTGCACATGATCCCATTTGGCAAAAGTGCATGTGAAGAAAAGTTAGTTTGTGGTGAAGGTGAAGCAGTGAATGTGATGGAAAGAAATTAGAATGTCACACGAAGATGGGCAAGCAGCTTCATACATGAAACGCACCGCTCAAGCACGAAGAACGCACGAAAAGAGAGCGCACAGGAGAAGTGCTGATGAACGACAGTCATAGCTCGACACTGGAAGTGTTCTGCTTAAACAAACCAAGAACGGTGCTAGAAAAGAACACACATGTATCCATAGGATGAGTGTAAATTAACCTCTGTCGCATTTGTTACTTCTTGGTTGTGGAGCAACGTGCTGCGAGTGTCAACTGTGCACAAGCCGACACTCTGGATAGGGTGGTGCTATCAAATTTCAAGGCTATAGCAAGCACCATGTGGGTTTAAGAATATATTTTAAGTCACTTCCCAAGTGTACCGAATTGCTCATTCTCCTAATCGAGGCCCATCGTTAGCGCGTCCAACACTGACGTAGCTCTACAAGAAGGGCAACAAAAGTTCTAGTGATGTCACACCTGATCTGTAGTCAGCTGAGTGACCTCCGGGCTTCCGGCCCGTACATAACGGCAAAGCATCGCGGCTGCTGCAGGTAGCGGCGAGTTTGTTTTGCAGGTGCTTGTGTGGCACATGTGTGCGAGAGCTGACAATGCTCAGCATGATGCATGCAAAGCTTTGTGATCACGTGACTAAGCCAACTACACTGCTACATGCCTGCACAACTCGGTCCCCACTGACAGGAACTGAAAATCGTCCATATCAAAAAAAGTGACAAGCTATATAGCGGAAATAAATGAATCTTGTTGCGTGTATTGTGCTTATTGGAGCTATAATTAGAGCTTGCAGCAAAGAGTGCGCAAGCCATAAATATTGTGGCACGACCTCTTTAAGGCCTGGCTACACGTGCCCGTTGAAGCCCATCAGCACGCAACTTTCAGACGTAACATTGTACCCTCTCGCTATGGAGAGGGTGTGAGAAGTTATTCTATGCTATTTTTTTTTATAATTGCAATATTAATATATTGTAAGTGCAATAAAATTGGAAATTTTAGAGTGACAAATTCTAACTTAGCATGCCGCTTTGAGTCCTTGAAAAACTTGCAAGAGGTCCTGGAAGGCTCTTGAATATCCTTGAATTTTCGCTTTGGAAACCTGTACGAACCCTGACATGGGTAACAGTTTGCCCGACAAATGGCGTGCACGCTACCATAGCCACACCATTGCCGTGCGATACTTAACAGTCATAAAAGATAGGGGGGTGGGTTCTACCAGTTCAAAGCTCGTTACATTAAATGCATCGTATGCATTTGATAAACACAGGCCTCTTGGTCGATATGTGTCAACGCTATTTGTGATGTGATGCTACAAACATGTTTTGTATGTGAGGAATGGCTCTTCACGGCAGAGAGTGAAAAATAGAATTAGTTCAGGTTCTGTTGTGACATTGTCTATTTGCAGTGTACATTTATACGGTGTCACACATGTTCATGTGAAGCTATTAAATAAGTTATTTCCCTTAGTCTTTATTAGAATGACAAGTGAGTTCTCTTTTCAAGTGGTTACTAGAGCATCGTCAGTGTTAACAAACTGCTTCTGACCAATGTGCCTCAACTTAGGTGGCTAAGTTTTGGCAGACAAAAAACAAGCAGTGAAAATTGGTTGTGGGAGACAGCTGATAAGTTTTCGTGCCTGTTTGATTCTTCTATTGTGGTATAAAGGAAAGGTGCTTGGCATGCAGGCGAGAAGCTTGCTTCAGATGTGTCCGAAGAGTGAAGTTGAGGTTATAAAGAAGCTGCGTTAGAAGGTCAAGAAAAAGAATTAGATTTAAAAATGAATTCATCTCTCGGCCTGCATGTGTGTCGTTATATAAGATGCAGAACAAGCGGCTGTGTCAACAGAACGCTTTGGAAACTATGCCAGTGGATGAGTGCCTAATAGCTGTTGCCTTAGGTTGTCATAGTGTTCGTTCAGGGTTTTGCAGAGTGCATTTATGTGTTAGGCCAGTATATGTTGTTTTGAATAAAGATGTGTCTTGATGTTAAGGGTGGAGCCAAGGAGTTAGTTCTAGTCAAAACTTGTGTCAGGCAAATAGAGGCTTTGGCACCCTTTCTTTGTTCAGCAGGCTGGCACGGAGAGGACAACAGTGCAGAAAACTTTTACAGTGTTGCCGGCTAGGTATGAAGTAGAGCATGGGAAATCCTCTATAACAATGTGCATCGTTATTATGCTGCAGTGTTTTACCCTCAAACTGTCACTTGGTTGTGTTAGTGTTGTACTGTTGCATTCGGCAAGGTGCCTCCATGCTCAGACTCAGATTGCAACAATGCTGAGCCCACTTTCGGTTCGAGATGGAGAACCTATGTCCGAGGCATACGTGCTGCACTTTGGCGGTGCAGCCGGAGGCCAGATGAGGAAACACGTTACCGTGTCTTCTGTTGCAAACAGATTAAGCGATGGTGTAGCATGATCAGATGTTGGTCAGGCTTTGAGGTCCAAGTGAGATGTGGCATGTTGCTATGGAAGAACCAGCCGAATGTATTCAGAGCTCTTGATTTTGACGAGCTGAATGTGAGGAATGTTGCCAGAGTGTTCGAAAATGGCCATTCTAGTGCGCCGTATGTTTGCATTTGAGCTACCATTTAAGTTCTCAGTGATTTGAAACTTCTTTTCATAGTTGCATTCATGTACCCACATATAGCTGGTCCTCAAGCACCGAAGGTATCACCGAGGAGTCTGTGAGGCGTTACCTGCTTCGGAAGCCAATGACCACGACTGAGCTTCTCCAGAAGTTCAAGTCCAAAAGGACTGGACTGGGCAGTGAAAAGCTTGTGAACACAATTGCTCAGATTCTGAAAAGACTGAATCCTGAGAAGCAGACCATCAAAGGAAAACTTTACCTATCTATAAAGGCTTGAGCGGCACAGAAATACCTACTGCTTGGCACTTTCGTGGGAGCCAGTCAATTCAAGCACACGTATTAATCGCTGTTGGTATATGTTGTGTAAATAAACAGAATAATCAGTTTTTATACATATCATGTTGCCCTTGTTACATTGATAAAAAAAATGTTGAAGTCACATTGTGAATACTGGTTTGTGCTTTCTGGGAAGTATTGTGTGGGAAGGCTAGTGCTCACAGGACACACTGGACATAATGTACATAATGTGCATTATGTACATTATGCAATTTATGTACATGAGTTGATCATTCATGTGCATAAGTCAAGATGGCTGCTGCTAGAACTATCAGTGCCTGTGCCCTTATCGTCTTTTTGTCACCACCAAGGGAGAGTGAGGCATTTCGACATGCTTCCATGACTTGCAACCTGGATAGATGTTATGACATCTCTCTAGGCAACTCCTACGTTTGGTATTCTCGCTTGCAGTAAGTAACCCAACAGAGTATTATTTCTCTCTGAGGTTTTTCTAGCTGGACTACCATATGTTTCGGTTAAAATGACTACTAAATGTTTTACAACAGTGGGACTTAAACACGTGCTAGTTGAAATGCATTTTGCATTGAAAGTAATAGCTTGGTCACACTGCCAAATTTAGTGCCATTGTGAGCGAGTGCTCTTGTGCCCCCCACCCCCCCCCCCCCCCCAAAAAAAAGTGTCATTTAGAGGGCGCGCTACTATATGAGAAAGGGAAGTGTACCTTTGAAACGATGGTGGTGGCGATAAACAGTGAATTACCATAACATATCATTCCTATTTCAAGCAAACGTTCGTAAGTAATGATGTGTTATAGCTACAACCAACCCTTAATGTAAACTTTGCATATGAATGGCTGCAGCCATTGCACGGCGTGAGCTGGGTATGCCCTGGCGGTCTTGGGTGCGAATTGCCTGAGAACAGGAATAACAAAGTAGTTCATTTGTGGTGCATTATGTTATAATGCACCAGAATATTTCTCTTAACAAAAATTATGGGTAAATTTTTTTGAACTGGACTTCGGATGCCTTATTTATTCTCTAGCCACTGTTTTCGAGCCTAGACAGTTTGCCGAACGTGCTCGCCAGAAAGTTCACTGTACCGCGAATGCGACTTTTTTTTTTTTTTTTTTTGATGTGATATATAAGGAGATGTTGGCGCACCATTATGGCGCCGGCTACACGAGCGAATGCGACTGAACATTCACATTGGACAGCATGGGAAAGACGCCAGCAGTGAAGTGCACCTAATTTGCCCCATGTGACAGGGGAATAAATCGTGAAGTTGGAAAAAAAACTGTGCGTGTGTGTGTGTGTGTGTGCGTGCGATGGGTGCCAGTGGCGGTGAGGAAATGGGCGACCATGTCAGGTCTGTAAACTTGGTGTTGTCGATCCAAAGTGTTAAGGAGAAAAATACCCCCACCTCTCCTAAGGGAATCATGAGGAAATGCGAATGCATTGCATAACGTCCATTACGGCGTTTCGCACGTGAGAACACTGTTAAAAGAACGTTTTTTTTTTTTTACTTCATGCAGGCAATAGCGCCGTTCGCCGCACGTGGCGTTTTTCTGTCGCGAGAAACGCGGTATGCGTTTCCAGCTCTAGTAGCAAGCGTGCATGGTTAAAAAATACTATGAACAAAACAGCGTTCTCGGCTCGGTGTTGGCTTTTCACACATAGAGTTTGTCAAATTTAACTAGAGGACACTCTGGCGCTGCGATCGTCCAGCGACCATGGGAATGATGGGTAGTACACACATTTGCCTAGTCTTCGTACTTGCGGGCGGCAAATCGTACTTACGGCTTCGTTTATGGCTGTGTTTCGGTTTTGTTTTGAAAGAAAGCTTGAACCCTTTTGAACTTTGTGAGCCGATTGGGAAAGTAAGTCTAAAAAAATAAAATGGTGAAGTGCAACCGCTGAACATTTGCTAATACTTGTTTCGTAAGAAAACAGCTTTAAGCCACACGAACACACACGGAGCCAAAAGCAGGCCAGAAGTATGGATATTAAACAAATGTGTGTACTACCTATCATTCCCATGCTCGCTGAAGCGCCGTGCGTTGCAGCTCCCATAGACACCTCACCCCGCCACGGTGGTCTAGTGGCTAAGGTACTCGGCTGCTGACCCGCAGGTCGCGGGATCAAATCCCGGCTGTGGCGGCTGCATTTCCGATGGAGGCGGAAATGTTATAGGCCCGTGTACTCAGATTCGGGTGCACGTTAAAGAACCCCAGGTGGTCAAAATTTCCGGAGCCCTCCACTACGGCGTCTCTCATAATCAAATAGTGGGTTTGGGACGTTAAACCCCACAAATCAATCAATCAATCCCATAGACACCAGCGCCAGAGTTCCCTCTAGTAAGTATTGTAGGAAACTCTGTGGTTTCACAGCGGTGGCTCGAGCACACATATCCGGATGCTCTTGAGAGGCACCCAGCCAGCGTAACAGTCGAGAGTGAGGCGGGAGTGGGCGGCGAAGTGGGGCGCAGGGGGGGGGGGGGAATCGAACGGTGAGCGGAGCGACAAAGCGCTGTGCCTACCCTCTCCTGCACTGTTACCACATGCTCCGTTTGCTAGGGGTTAGGATAAGCGCACGCGCCCGCAGCTGTTGCTATGGGAGAGGGAGTGAAAGGGGAGAGGGAACACCTGCTGGCGCGCGGACAACGCCGGATGCCTGACATAGCCCGACTAAGAAATGCATTCGCATTAAAAAAAGACATATATACCCATGCTCCTAAAGTACAAATGCTGCCTGGTGAAGGCCACTTGTGTGTAGTTGACACTATACTTGCCTTATGTAACATAAAATTTAATAATTCATATTAAGGTATTCATTTCAAGCAAACCAATCACCTAAGATCGATATTTTTTATATGACTAAGGAACTTGGTGTTTCTTGTTTACTTTGTACAGTTATTTTCTCCCTCTCTGTTATTGGAATTCTCGTTTCATCTGTGATGTTCTCTGTCTAAAAGCAACCAGTAGTATCTGCCAGAAGAGGGGAGTCTTAAGCATAGGTTTGTGCAGGATTTCCTTTCAGGGGAAAGGGGTGAAGGTCCGTTGCAGCACACCCCACCTCTACTTATGTGAATTGGTGAGGCAGACAGCGCCCCCTCTCTATTAGGTCATTGTGTAGGGCAGACTTTCGTGCCCCCACCTGCCCTTCGTGCACAAGCCCATAATCTTGAGGTTGCCGGCTGAGCTACTTAAGGGAGCTCATTCATTGTTGAATGACAAAGTCTGTGGAACAGTTTCAAGGCCCGTATCTTTTGGTGAAAAATAAGCATTTTGTGTCTTTTAATGATCACCTTGTTCTTTGTAAAGTATTGTGTTTTAAGATGAACTTCTAGATTTTGTGAGTAAATGAATGCTATGCTTTTATTTTTAGACAAATATATTGTTATTTGGCATTTCTATAGAATCTGAGAAAGCGAAATATTGGAAGCAGCTTTTGTGAAGAACTGAATCAACCGAGTATTGTACTTCCCAAATTGCACACCATGAGAACCTGTTGCATAAGTATCATGTGGCTGGCGGTTTGGATTCCTGCTTCTCAGTTTTGTTTTAATGAGGGCACTCGTCGTCAAACTATTGACACCTAGGAGCTACTGCTTTCTCTTTAACAGTGTATTATGCAAATAAGTTGACCACCTTGTTATACTTTTAGGTTTGGCCACTTGAGAGTAATTCCTTTAGGAGCACCGGACACAGATGATTAAAATGCTGGCAATAGTTCATAGCGTGAACACCTCTAGCTGCCTTCAGATCTATCTACGATAAATTTAAACCTATAAAATTAATTTTAGAATGACAATGTGAGAATTATTTCTCAAGTGGAATATTTCAAAAACTCTTTGATTGAAATCGATTTAATGTGATGACGCGGCTGAGAAAACGAGACACGTACACTTCATTTTCAGTACGGAGGTCATTTTTATTTATAACAAAAACATGTTTGCAAGATAGCTAAACATGCATGCTTTGAGCAGTTTTATGTGCTATGTACATTCGTGAGTGAACTGCAATCATGGGGATGACACTTGTCACTTGAACGTGCAAGCTGAAGGCAACTTTTCTTATGGACTTTGTACAAGTGCAAAACATCCAGCACACATTGCTGGCATATTCAGGTTGGTCGTTTCGCCAGAGATGTGTTATGACGTTAGCTAAATACAATACTGTATGAACGTGGGTCCCGCGTATAAACATTATGCTCTATTTACATTCCTATGTACACGTTGCATATTTCCCATCGAGTATTTTTCGGCGTGGAGTAAAACTAACAATGATCTTCATTAACTACAGGTGTCAAAGGGTGCGTCCCTGTGATCAAAGCTGCGACTTTCCTGCGTTTTACTTGTTAGCTTCCATGCCGATCTGCTCAGCTCCTCATTCGAACAACAACTGTGGGCCGTCCAGCGAGCCGAGGAAGCCGCCCGAGCCCAAGGGCTCGTGGCCGACGCCTAGGCCCGCCCCAAATCAACTTCGCTGGACTTCATAAATAAAGTTATTCTTCTTCTTCCATGCCGACTATTTTACAGGTCCGTGTCGCTGGTCAGTGTGCTCTTTACAGATCTGAAGGCTTCGCCCGGCTTACGATTTTTGCATACGATTGGCTGAAAATCGCAACCGCGTACTGTCAGGCATTTTTGCGCGAATGGTCTCGTGTGACCGCGGTTCAACTCGTGACAGCGATCGAAAAAAAAAACAAAAAAAACTGAAGCCGCATGTTTTTTTTGTTCTGTACCAACGCATCTACAAACAGAGTTCCCCAAACACCCTTCTCATGAAAGTAACTTCGCTTCTCGTATTTAACTCCTCTTTGGCGAAGTTGGTGTACTCTTCGTTGGAAGCAACTGTGCTTACCACATTTGACTCGTTTTTCCATAGTTGCTGTACTTCTTTGACTACAGTAACGGCATTTTCCTTGTATGACTCTTTTTTGATGATTATTGTACCTGTATATCAGTTTAATACCACCACACTTGCTTTTAAATAATGAACCCAGTCCATATGGAAATGCGGACGTCTTAACTTCTACTGTCGATTTTTATGACAAGGGCTCCAAAAGGGCCATGTTCAGCTAAGCAGACGCGACCCAGCAGGGTCACAGCTTTTGCCGAGAGTTCTCACAATTGAGTTCCTTAGGTATTCCGTCTTACGTATACGAAAATGCTACATGTTACTTTTCAACTCCGCCGTTTCCGCTCGTGCAATGCGAAAAAAACATGCTTAATTCTGAGAACGCGTGGCGTTTTTCTCAGCACACTGTAATGAAAAAGTTATTTGACCTATATTTGCTACGTATGTGACCTAGCTGTCTAACGCTCTTAGGAGAGACAAGCTGACTCTTCTTGAGAGAGTCATGGGACGCACGACTCTCTAAAAGGGAGTCAACTTGTCTTTTTAAAGGGAGCTACACATCCCACCACTCATTTAAAGAAAGAAAGGTCAACGTGTCCCTTTAAGTAGTTATACATGTGAGAGTCGCGTGTAATTACCACGGGACTCCTCTTTCCTTGTGTGTGAAAGAGTATGGCAACGATGGAAACTAGTGGGAGTTCCGGCAACATTGACTCCATCTTGAGTGGGAGTGAGATGCCGTCGAAGCTCGTCCAGCACTATAGTTGCAACACATTTGCAGCATTCGACAAGCGGCTTTCGCTGAACCTCACAGGTAGTACACATCGGCATATCGCCGCTCGGTCGCTCAGAGACGGCGGCGCTCCCTGGCGGCGGTCTCGTTGACGCTCGAGTCCGGCGAGTAGCGCAGGAAGTGCTCGCAGTACTCCTGCAACCGGTTGAGGTTCGCGCAGCACGGCTCGTACGACTCCCTGGCCCCGGTCACGTAGATGCATTCGTCGCAAATGGCCTTGGCACGCGAGTCCTTCGTGCAGTTGCTCGCGGCGGCTACGGTGTCCACCGTCGATGCGGCCGCCTGCCGGACCGGCATGGCCCGGCAACCCGCGCGAGTGCTGGCCAGCGCCACGAACAGTGCCGTGCAGAACAATCCCGCCGCGACCGTCTGCCGAGCCATCGTAGTGTGCGAATCCTGCGTGTGGGTAAAAGAATGACGCCGACTCTGAGCGGTGCACTTTCGTTCAAGACAGTGTGTGGGCTTATGGGCAAAGAGGAAAACGCTGTGGCGGCTCGTAAGCTGGGTCGAAAGACCTTGCATATACTTCCATCTCACGAGCCGGTTGCAGCACTACGAAGGCTATAGGACGATTTCAACGAATTCAAGACGCGAGTTCTGCCGCGTTGTATTAATACGCGCGCATCTTTAGCTGTGGCCTAATTGTTTGAGTGCTGGTTCCGCGGGAATGTTCACCACTCAGTGGACCGAAGTTCAAATCCGGTCGGGTGAACAGGAAATGAAAAAAAAAATCATAACGTTAACCTGTTGTTGCTTTCTGATGCCAAATGCACCACACCGCAGTGTTCAAGAAGTGGACTTGTTCATTTGTGTATTTAGAAAATTTCCCCTACTGCGATTGCTCCTCGCGGAATTCGATGAGAACATCCGAAGGTCGCCTGTTTCTAGGAAGTATTTTGTCGTTTTTTTAAAGCAATGCTGTTTTTCGTTAACACCTCGGGACTTATTCATGACGACGTATGCCAGAATGTGCAATAACAAAAAAAAAAGCACGCGTGATGACACAATTTCTGAATGTCTGTACCTGCCAAGCGCCCTTGAAGCAGCGGTCTTTCACCTTGTACCAGAATTACGTGACACTTGACTCCTCAGACACCCAAACCGCTGTGGGGATGTCTATGGCAGGTGTTATTGTGAATAACCATCATTTACAGTTACACAAATAACATTCCGCCACCACTGGTTTTTCCCACGTTCTACACAAAGTCAGCATATATAAGGACAGAGCCAAATTGTCGGCGTGCGTGTTTACCGTACCAGCAGGTTTGTTTTTCATGCATCGTCATGCCGCTACACAAACCAACAGAAAGAGACACAACAGAATACGACAGTTTCCTGGTTTGCGCACAAACATGGCACATTTCGTGGCGCACTTTAACATCCTGCGCATAGTTTCCGTCGATATGAACGGCAGCTCGCTGTCCTTTTCGAAGTCGCGCGGAAGTTTGGCGACAGTGGGGATCTCGTTTCCGCGAAAGAAACTGTGCACGATCCTTCGCAGTACTCCCAGGTCAAAGTTGCCCAGCTTCTTTTTGCGCTGACGTCATTTCCCGCTACAATGCTTCTTCTGTTCTAACACTCTGCGCGCGTTTCCTTTCTCAAGCGCCTCCGAAGTCGCCGACGGCAATGTACGAGACTAACCGTAGCATATTCTAAAGACCATACTAACCGCAACGCGCATTTCTCGATACTCCGTTTCACTAGCTACGTCTCGAACCTTCACACCAAAGGTGAGAAAAATAAATTATATTTTGCGACTTTTTCATTAGCTTGTGGAATGCTGTGAGACATATATGTGTTCGTATACGTTCGAAATTTCGCTGCGAACTCTATAAATCACAATAAATGACATATCAAGTACACACACCATAAGTTTACTAGTCCATATAGTCATAGCTATAGTGAGGCGGTTACTATAGGAAACAAACGCCCGAACCACTGGCAGTGCTGTTTCAATGTTCATGGGCATCATTGAACCGTGGCGCAAGCACATCGTGGGTTTCGTGGCCTCTCTCCAGAATGCGTGTTTGCAGGTCATCATGCTGTGCATGGCCTGCGTCCCTAATTCTCCGTCCTGGTTGAATTTCACGTGTATCCTTATATGCAATCGCCTAAGTCGGCTAGAAGGCAAAGGAATTCTTTTTCCCATTCAGTTGTACTGACACCCCCACCCCCCAGAGGCACATCCAGCCACTCATTATAGGGGGGGGGGGGGGCGTGGTTCGCCTGAAGTAATACCGGAGAAAATCATGAGTTCTATTTTGACTAGCAGAAAAACTCATTCATAGCATAAATATTGTTAATGTGTGCTGACAGTGTTTTCACTCATTTGTCCTAATTGGGGATGCAAGTGGGCTACAAGCACTCAAGTGAGGTGGGGCGGGGGGGGGGGGTGCTGACGCAGACTAAGTGTGTGTGGGGGGGGGGGTTCCGCTCCCCTCTGGAGCTGTCACTGCCCCCCCCCCCCTCTCCGTGATAGCTACCTGCACCTCACTCGGCTGTGCAGGGCCTCTGAGATCGACCCACCTTTGACTTAACGACTTCACGTGATGGCACAATGACGCCACGAATTTTCGCGATTTTGATTTCACTCGGCACCACCAGCTGCCGCCGTCGACAGTCACGTGTCCCGTTTGACGAATCTCAAACAATGCAATCGCGATATGGGGTCATGAACATCGCAGCGATGTGTTGCGACTCGCGATTTCGGCAACATTCAGAGTTGCACGAAACGTTTCTGCTGCGCTCGCATGTTGTGGTCGAAGCAGTGTAAAACAAAAGGCACTTAATGTTGATATCATTGCTGCCGACACTTTAGTCTGTGAGATAAGTAGAATGAGGAGCTAGTATTATTGGCCCCGCACGTGCCATCCGAGGTCAATATATGATTATTAGCATATGCAAAAGAACTTAATATTCTTCAACAATCAGGAGAGACTTCAATAGATAAAACAAGATATAGGACCTCACATTATTTGGTGGCTCATTGCGCATGGTGGGCAAAAATAATGATAGCTTAGCACATTTTCCCTTCCTCAGTCGATGATAATGATGCATGTGTAGGAAAAGATTTCTAAAAACGGTATGTGTTAGGCACTAATTAGGTTGATTTGATTGATATGTGGGGTTTAACGTCCCAAAGCCACCATATGATTATCAGAGACGCATGGGTTACGTTCAATAATAATGTTTTTTTTTTGGGGGGGGGAACCAATCGGTATCAGTTTTTTTATTTGTATTGATATTCTTGGACTGTACACTTTAGATATAACACGTACTTAAAAGCGAACATTAGGAACTCAGTAGCGTGCTTACTATTACTCCTAAATTCCTGATTTCCAAACTGTTTTATCTATTTTGTGTTGTTGAAATTATCTGCTTCATTTTCTATATCCGTAGTTTCTATTTGGTCATTCCGGATATTTATTCGCTTTCCTTGATCCCTCTCATCATTTAAAGAGACTTAAGCTAACAAAATAAAAGTATTTCGTTACAACTACACGATTCTTGGCCTATCCTGCAGCGGGGCTGTGTGCAGCAGATTCCAG
Source organism: Rhipicephalus annulatus (assembly GCA_013436015.1). Classification (NCBI taxonomy): domain Eukaryota; kingdom Metazoa; phylum Arthropoda; class Arachnida; order Ixodida; family Ixodidae; genus Rhipicephalus; species Rhipicephalus annulatus. The sequence goes on from WOVY01000621.1 coordinate 343,032, forward strand.
GCTCTACCTAGCTCTGATTCTACTTGTACTTCTAGTCGCTACAGTTTGGGTAATATCGGCGTAATTTTGACGGGAACACTTAGGTATACGTGCATCCATAGAGTTTCGTATAAGTACACTAGAGGGAATTCTGGCGCTAGTGTCTATGGGAGCTGCAACGCAAGGTGCTTCAGCGAGCTTGGGAATGAAGGGTAGTACACGGATTTGCCAAATTTTCGTACTTTTGGCTCCCGTTGGCTTTGCGTGGCTTGGAGCTGCTTTGTTACGAAACCAAAAATCAGCTAATGTTCAGCAATTACACTTCACCACCTTAACCTTTCAGACGTACCATTTCAAATCGTGTCACGAAGTTCCAAAGGGTTCGTTTTTACCTTCAAAACACAAACCGAAACATGGCAATAAAGGAAGCCACAATCGTGATTCGAGGCCCACAAGTACGAAGACTATAGGCAAATTTGTGTACTACCAATCATTGCCATGGGTCGCTGAACGGTCGCAGCGCCTGAGTCCCTTCTAGTTGTAGTTAGGAAACTTTATGGGTACACCAGAGCCGACATTACCTTTGGCGGCTCGATTTGCAGGCCCCGCCGCGGTGGTCTAGTGGCTAAGGTACTCGGCTGCTGACCCGCAGGCCGCGGGATCGAATCCCGCCTACGGCGGTGCATTTCCGGTGGAGGCGGAAACGTAGCCCCGTGTACTCAGATTTGGGTGCACGTTAAAGAACCTCAGGCGGTCGAAATTTCAAAAGCCCTCCACTATGGTGTCTCTCATAATCATATAGCGGTTTTGGGACGTTAAACGCCACATATCAATCAATCAATCATCGATTTGCAACCATGTGACGTGGTTATCACGAGTGGTTACCCATTGCATTCGTCAGAGCCGCTGTGTTTTAATCCATAAGCACTATCAGTTTCTATCGTTGCTTATCGTTGTGTTTCGAGGCAATTCGATCGTCGGTAGAAGTAACAGTGAGCATACTAATGCTGCATCTGCTGCAAGCCTCGGGTGAACTGTGGAGTATGCTTTGTTTGTTTGTTTGTTTGCTTGTAGCCTGGATACGACGGCACATACCTACACTGGGGGAGTGGCCAAGAAAACATGTATGCATGACGGATATTCCATTGAAATTTTTTTACTGTAATGCCGCTCTGTGGCATAAGTCCAGTAAAGCCATAAGGGAAAACACCAGTTGTAATGGCGTTTCTATATTTTATACAAATGCAGGTTTCACTGTTAGTTATTTGAAAATAATTAAAATCGTGCTTTAAAGTGAAGTTCAAAATAAGCATTGGTTTCCAGTTAGCGTTATTGCATTTTGCTATTGAGTCTTCTCAAAAATCGATTGAACGACAGTTTCGATTTGCATGCAGTCTTACACAGCTGAACTCTGCAGAATACAAGTATACACTACAAAATAAACAGGCGTTAAATGAGTCGAACGCGCTGAGTTCGAACTGCCAAGCAATTCAGATGTCACGTTTTAAAGATGAACCTGTAAGCAGGAGGGGGGGGGGAGAGGGGACACTTGCGAAGGATGTCCACCCCCTCCCCCCAAGCCTGTACACAAGAGGGATCGGGACCACCCTGCCCTCTCTGTGATTAGGCGAGTGATCCTGCGTGGCCGAAACTGGAGGCCGAGTGATGTGACTCTACCTGAGGAGTCAACTGTACGTATAACAGCTAAGCGTCGCGGGGGTGCCCATCTTCCCAAGTCTCAAAAGACGCGTAAGTTTTTCCTGGAAAGACATTTTGTAGTCGAATGCACCAGCCGAAACAGCAGCAACAAAAAATTCTCGCACAAATCATTTTCAGGACCATAAACTGCATGATATTTCCACTATTACCTCATGCCCCACTGCTTTTCGTGTGGTATGTATGGTCAAAGGAAGATGGGGTTGACGAAGCAAGAAGGGCAGCTAGAAAGAGCAGTTTTAAGAAACCAATCACGCCTTTTGGAAGTTGGCACCTGGCGAACAGCATTCGACTACGGCTACGAATATGTTGGGAATGCAAAATTGAGCTATTAGGAGAAAGGTCATCGTGGAGTAGTACTGCCTTTCCATGGAAGCACCGGATTAGTTGAATGTCTGGTTTGGACGGCACAATACGAATGTTTTAAAGCCACTCGTATTTACTTTATAGCCCCCGAATTTTGTCTATCTACCTGAATGAGGTTTAATTTGAGAAAAAGCGAAGGCGCGAATCACCTCGTGGACCTTATACACTGACCACCCAACACGTACCCCCCCCCCCCCCCCCCTAACAATCCATCTCCTCTAGGAGAATAAGATAGTTATTCCGAACCAACCTACCCTCTTCCCACTCACCTTCCGCCTTACAAACAGGCATTGTTCCACACACCCCTGAGTTCTAGTATAAAGCCCACAAAATGGAAATTCTGGATAAACTCGTTTAGATGCTGTTTGCCTCTCGATAGATCGGAACAAAGCATTCGGATACGCCGCACATCTATAAGTATATATAGTACACCAGCTGGAGCGTGATGTACGAAGTGAAATTCCCATACTTCGCTTACCGGTCAACGAAAGCTTTCTCTGGAAGCAGGCGAACTCGGGGGATCCGTTTTCGGAAGTGCCCGCAGTTCTGTTCGTCAACTCCGGCTTTGCTTCAAACGAATGGCACCGTCGTGGCGTCAGAGTTTCACCTCGAAAGCCTGAGCTTGAGACGAACCTCTCGGTGATGTGCGCAGCTCGGTCGGCCTTGAACCTGGCCCGGGAAGATTCGTCGGCCAGGGGTTCGCTCTTCGGGTGGAGGACTCCGAGTTGTTCTTTTCCGGAACTGGTAGGGTGATTTACGTGAAACTCGTGGAACGGAGTACAAACACTGACGTGCGACAACGCCGAGCCACTTACTTCTTCACAGAAGGTGTCTGGATTGGCGCACTTATATAGGGTCGCGCGGAAGGACTTGAACAGTTCGCCAATGGTTAGCTCACCAGAGCGCCATAAGCACTTGTTAACACACGAAGATTTCGAACTCACGGCGATACAATAGAAAGTCCCCGGCAGTTCGCGTAAACCAGCTGCCGTGCCGTGATCTATACTCCACTCGGGACCGAGAGACCCAGGAGTCAGCTTCGATATGCGACTCGGATAGCGGACCCTCGATGTTTTTGTACTGTGTTACGAAGCTTTCGCGCGTTGGGTTGGGTTGGGAGGAGGGGATAAATGTTGTATCAGCTGCGCGGAGGAGGACGGAGCATTGCATCGAGAGATGAACCTATAGATAACCTCTTTCCTCGTCCTTCCCTCTTCTCGGCCGTTTAAGAGTTACCGCACGGTGAGCGCGATATCGGCACGATAAGTTCCGTTGTGTAAGCTTGGGAGGAGCTCGATATCGCTCGCTTCACCGCCCCGGCCAATCGGAGGTCGCCGAGTGCGAAAAGAAAATGTAAAAAAAATTCTGCAAATGCCTAAGAGAGGTTCGTCCGTTGCTCGATTGGTAAATTACCCGCCCCGTAATGCTTCTTTATCATATTGCGATGTGTGTGCGCAGAGCGATTAGTGAGCATCATGTCGCATAAATTAATGCGACAGGGGGTGGGCGCGCAGCGGCGCAAAGATAAGACGCTTGCGCGATCTTGATAGCATGTGCAAGCATCTTCTGTTCAGTAAAAACTACCACTATTCAAGATGCGTGTCAGCTGTTCCCTTTGGTATACGAACATTGTGACAGGGAAAACGAGGTTCAAGCCTCACCTTCCCTACTCTATATACATCTTGTTTTTTTTCTTGCTTACTGTTGCTGTTATTATTATTATTATTATTATTATTATTATTATTATTAGTAGTAGTAGTAGTAGTAGTAGTAGTAGTAGTAGTAGTAGTAACAGGAGGAGGAGAAGAAAGAATAATAATAACGAAAGAAGGCAGGGAGGTTAACCAGTCAAAACACAGTAATCATATTCCCCTAGTCTAGAAAATCTAAAGGTATTGACTTGCATTAACCACCGGCTTCTTGGCCAATCCCCCTTAGTGGGTGAGAGCCACAAAAGAAAGGAACAAGCAAGCAAGCAAGGTTAACCAGGCACTTAGCCGGTTGGCCACCCTACACTGCAGGGGGGAAAGGAATAATGGGAAAAGAAAGATGAGAGAGAGAGTAACAGCTATCGTAGTAGTGGCAGCAGCAGCAGCAGTAGTAGTAGTCGCTCACCTCTGGAATCGAAACATGCAGTTTGCTGCCGCGTTTGTACGCGTATTTCACACTAAACAAAGCTCTCTTAAAGGGCCCGTAAACCACCTCCGATTTTTTTTTCAAACATTTTAACTAAACACGCGTATCGTGTGCACGTTTCTTGTTTGATAACCAGAGCCAAGTGAGTTGTACAATCGTTCTCTCTTTCAATTTCATGGTGTGCCTCTATCATCTCCATGTTCTTGAGCATAGGCTTTACTTCTGCAGGGTTTATGCCCAATGTCGGGAAAGCTAGTCTTCTGCCGGGGTAGTCTGGTGGTTATGGCGCTACACCGCTGACCCGAAGGCCGCGGGATCGATTCCCGGCCGTATTTCGGTAGAGGCGAAATGCGTATACCTGTGCGCTTAAAAAAAGAAAAAAAAACCCTCAAAGTGCACGAAACTTCTGGAGCCCTCTCCTATGGAGTCTCTCATAAGCGTGTCGTGGTTCTCGGACGTAAAGTACCAACAGTTATCGAAGCAAACTTCTCAGGTGCCTCATCAAACGCGAAAATTGACCGCCGTCGGCGTCAACACGAGTGATGCAATGTACCGCAACCGTGGCATCGTGGTAGAGTGTCTGCTTCGGCTGCGGGAGATCGTGGGTTCAAATCCACGTGCCGCCAGATACCCACTGGTTTTTAAAATCGGCCCTGCAGGCGTCCCCGGCTGGCCCGACACTCGGCTACTTTCAGGGGTGAAACGTCTGGAAAGGGCAGCCTACGTCCGTCAAATCCCGTCGAAACCCGGGAGCTCAATGAGTTTAGGTGAAAGTCGCTTGGTAAATCGAGAGAACGTGCTGACTGTGGCACATCGCGTGATGACGTCACGATGTGACGTTATCACGCGTATAGCCCTGCCTCCGTGATCGAAGGCAGTGCAGAACTAGGTTGGGTACGGACAACGGTGTAAGAATAAGTTAGGCGCTGACACTAATAAGTTAGGCGCTGACACAAGCCTACGCTCACTTCGGATGCTGTGCCTGCTATTTTACCGGGGCTGCCCAAAGTACTTGACCGTGCAGCGAAAAAAAAAAAAGAAACCGAAAGCTTTGCGAAAACGGCTGGCTCTACTGCCGACTTCCTAGAAGCGACGGGCGCCAAAAGGTTCAACTGCGTGATGATGATGATGATGATGATGATGATTATGATGATGATGACCTTCGGGACCCAATGAAGTTCGCGCCACATTACCATGCTGCTTGCAATCCCAGTGGCCAAAATCTGCGTGACGCTAACAGCAAGACTGCCAAGGGTAGCGTATCGACTTCAGTACTTAATCAAAAGTGTGTAAGTTTGTGTGATACATTAGTTGAAAGTTTTCCGACGAAGTATTTCGATAATTTTGCTGAACAACCAGAGCGCGACAGTTTTATTTGCGCGCGCGCACACACAGCGCACGCAGGCGTTCCCACACATGCACAAACACACGCACGCAGACTATCGCCTTCCTGTTTTTTTTCTCTCAGGGACAACGCTGCTCTTTTTGTTTTGAACCAAAGATGCTGACGCTGACAGCGCGCCGACACCGAAATTTCAACGAAACGTATTCTTTAGTCCCGTCGCGTCAAAATGCAACTGCTCCTCAGGCCAATGTTTGCTGCTGTCGGAGCATTTATATCGCAAAAACACTGTTACCAAATCCGCGGCGGCTGCATTTTCGATGGAGGGTGAAAATGATGTAGGTCCGTGTGCTCATACTTGGGTGCACGTTAAAGAACCCCAGGTGGTCAAAATTTCCGGGGCCCTTCACTACGGCGCCTCTCATAATCATACGGTGGTTTTGAGACGTTAAACCCCACAAATCAATCAAATCAACTGTTACCAAATAAACTGAATATAAAGTTAGAAAATCAATTTTGTTACAGCAGAGTCGCAGTGTAATAATTTATTGACATCAATGTACATCTGTGTATCGAGTGTAATAAACAAGCGAGGGGGCTCCGCAGCGATAACCTTCTATACGCGCAGATCGGAGTCGCTCCCAGTGAGCGCCCTGACCCACCCTTTGTGAGTGCCACCTGTGGCTTCAAACCTAAACATGCCCAGGGGGCGAACATCACCTAACTTATGAGTCATCACTTAACTTATTCTTACACCGTGGTACAGGCATAGTTTCCTATAAATACGCAAGGAGGAACTCTTTCGCTACTGTCTATTGGAGCTGCTTGGTACGCGCGGCGCTTCAGCGAGCATGGGAATGGTGGGTAGTATACAAATTTGTCTAATATCCGTAATTCCGGCTCAGGTTGGCTTCGCGCGGCTTGGAGCTGATTTGTCTTGAAACGAAAAACAGCAAATGTTCAGCAGTTGCACTTCACCATCTTAACCTTTTAGGCTCACCAAATCAAGTCAGGTCACGAGGTTCGCAACGGTCCGTGTCTTATTTATTCGAAACAACACCTGTGCATTGTTTCGTTTATTAGTACCTCAAGGGTCCCGATGGACATTACATGAGGGGTAAAACAAAACTGGAACACAACAGTAAACAAAGCCACAAATCAGTTTGAAGCCCGCCTGCAGGAATACTATAGGAAAATTTGCGTACTACCACCCACCATTCCGATTGTCGCTGAACGATCCCAGTGCCATAGTCCCCTCTAGTTAGCTTTGAAAAACTCTATGGGTACAGGAAGCTTGAAGTGTCTCCGATCCTGGAGGCCGTGGAAAACCACGTTAAGGTCTAACCACACGTACGCGTTTGAGCGTGTGAGCACGTGGCGTGTAGACTCGGCGCCGCGGCCTCTCTATATAGAGCACAGACGCGCTGCAACGCGTATACGTGAGGTTAGGAGCAAAAAGAAAATTGACGGCAGATCCACGAGGTGAATGATGATGAGATTGGGCGAAGCTCCTGGAAGTAATACCGTGAAATTTTCTTCCGTTAATTTGCCCGATAAAAAACACTTGGCATCTTTCGCTAAGCAGCTGGCGTCTTCTTTTTGCTTTGCTTTAGAAACATGTGGCGTCTTTTAGTTTTGCTTTTAGAAAACATCTGGCGTCTTTCGTTGGTTCATTTCATCAATCAACGGCGTTTTGAACAAAAATGTTTTCTTGTTTAATCACGCACAGGAGAAATCTCACCAGGCACTACTTTGGAGGTAAACAATGGCTGCTACTGGGAATGAGAGACAGTAGAAGTCGGCTTTTAACACTTCTACTTCTACTAACGTTTCCTACTGTAACATTCCAACGGCTGCTAATGGGGAATGAGAGACAGGAGCATTCGGCTTTAGTTAATGCGCACGCCGCGAACTTTTTATTGTTCAACAAAGCACAGGAGAAATCTCCCACCGGCACCACCTTGCAGGTCGAAATGTAACACTTGTTACACACTACGACTACGACTACGAGGGACGAACGGGTGCCGCTTTAGGAGCTTCGCCCCTAAAAAGCTTTCACTGGGTGGCGGAGCGGGATCAATACGGTGACTGAGAAGAAAAAGAGAGGGTGAAGGCTTTCGGCTTTGAGTCGTCTTAGGCAAATGCACAAGGGGCCCTGTGAATTTTGGTTATTACAGAGAAAGCCAGCCGTGGCCGAAGCGCGTTCCGTCGCAGGTGAGCCCGCGCTGCATGAATGGCTCTTATTGAGCCATCGGCCGCGAGTGTTTTTCTTTGAACACGTCGCACCTGCTTGTTGCATGGGGCGCGCCTGATAATGGTGTATAGTCTTTTACCTCCTGCCTGCCGGCCTTGGACCGTAGCCAACCAGTCTACTTCTAGGAGGTGTGGTGATAGCGTTTGGAGAGGCCTTATAGGGCTTCTACACGTCTTGAAGCAGCGGACGTAGCCAAATGTTAACTCGTTAATTACTCAAATACATAATAAGTAATTAACTAATTAATTTATTTTTGTTATTATTCAGGGCCCCGGATGAGGTCAAATAGAAAGGCCAATGTCCCCGCACGATTGCCAACGTGGGTGTCATGATTGCCCCGATTGGGGGAAGGAGGTTGGTGGGGGTGGAACCGAAAAATGAAAGTCTCTGCTCGTATATTCGTGAGAAACTAAACTTACAGAGAAGCAAATGTCCTTAGCTTTTGCTGCAAGGAAAGCATCAGATGAAGCTAAATCGCGAGTTAATTTATTTGGGCTAGTTGGTTGACTTTCATCGTGAATTAACTTACAGCACAACACAGGAAGAAGAGAACGACACAACGCTTCAGCTCTTGTATCCCCCTCCTTCGCGCGTCTTGCGCTGTAAGTTCAACATTGGCAAGCATCGGACGAATGCCATTGAGTGAAAGCCACTTGTTGTCAGCAGTGAACGACCAAACAGTGTAAAAAAACTGCTACAAAGGCTGTTTTAGACTTTATCAAAAGCACTGGACGAGATACTAGACTGTAGGGTTCTATGCTAAGTGGCTACTGTACATACGCATCACATCTTCTTGTCTTCATCATCATCCTTCATCCTTCTTTCCTTCCTCCTTACTTTATCCCCTGTGTAGACTCGTAGCAGGCTAGAGCGAACTAGCTCAGGCCGACCTCTCTGCATTGTAATAAGTTCTCTCTCTCTCTTTTTCACGAATACGTGAAACTGCATGAGTAAACGTAGTCAACAGTTGGGTAGGTCGGAAGTTACACGGGTTGGACCGCCATGTTAGTGCAGTGAACGAGTGGTTATGGTGCTTGGCTGCAGACCCGAAAGTCCCGTGTTCGGGCCCTGCCGCGGAGGTCGCACTTCGATGAAGGCGAAAATGCTACAGGCCTGTGTACTTAGATGATAGGTCTAGGATACATTAGAAAACAACAACTGGGCGAAATTTCCGAAACCTTTCACTATATGGTGTCTCGTAGTGATATCGTGGTTCTTCCTCGTTAAACCCGGAAAATTATTGACTATTATTATTCCCTTCTCCGCGTTAGAATCCACTGCGAGTTGCGATTATATGAAAGAACTAAACTTCGTCAGCGATTACAATCTCGTACTTACTAGCTATAGCTCCCATTGTTCGCATGATGCGCGCTCGAGGCCCGAGCAAAGAAGGGCAGTCCCCAGTTGCGATAACCTCCTTATCGCGTGGCCGTTGGGGTAGATAGATCGGGTGACCTTGGTAGCTTCACGTTGCATTGAAGGAGAACGGGTGCGCGAAGAATCACCTTTATCGAACTTGATCTGTTACTTTTCTCGCATCTTTTTTTTCTTTTGTTCACAGGGCTTGATGTATGGCATCGCGCCGACGTGGGCACATCTTTCTGAGCTTAGCTTTCTTACTTAATATATGCAGGATCAATACGGTGACTGAGAAGAAAAAAGAAGGTGAAAGCGACAGATTCTATTGACGCACATGTTTTCCTGAGGATGTAAAAATGTTTTGCAGTTTTTTTTCACTAATCCTTTTTGTTGATTGCTTACTTTTAGTGCCATGTTGTTTCCCTTTGCGATTCACGCAAATGCGATTCTCGCAATCCCACTTAATTCATTGCTGTTATGATAAGCTTGGTTGAATTATTGTTGTATGTGTGTGATGATTGGATTATTGTATGCTGTTTGATGCTTGGCTTGACTGCCTTACTGCCTGTACCATTCCTGCTTGGGCTACATGCCTGCAGTATCTTGTAAATAAATAAAACTTGACGAGTACTTTTTGACGAGTACATGACAGGGTGGATGCTCACCCCAACAATTTTGTGTGTGATCTCAGTAAAAATAGCCTGAGTCAGCGCCCGACCTGTCAAGTGTACTTCTCTGTCTTGTACTCGTCAAGCGTATCGTCGCTATATTAAGTAAGAATGTACCGCCAACCAGCCCCGCAGCGAATTTTGTCAAGCGAGCTTAGCGTTGCTGCGTAAATCTGAAAGGAATTGTATGTAGGTTACAGAAAATCTTGGTTTCATTGCCGCGGCGAAGCAATGAATGCGACAGCAACAAATTGTGACGCGAACATAGGCTACAGCAGATAATTATTCAAATCGAATATCTCGCAACTTTACAATATATGCGTGGCTTTACCGGTCGTAACGTCCGTTAGTTTCAATGCACAGCGCAGCTAAAAAAAAAAGCCTCAGCGATGAAATGTAAACTGATGCAAAGCGAACATGGGCTCGCATAATTTAGCACTGAAATAACCTCCCATATATATGGTTGACCACCTGCATTTCTGATGATGATGATGATGATGATGCCTCCACTATGTCACTTGTCCACTCAGGGGGATTGGCAAAGAATTGAGGACATGAAATTTAAAGCCTTTCGAATGATACCTATTCCTAACAGGAGGAGGATAAAGCACGTGTAAATACAGAGAGTGTGTTTTTTTGCCATTTCGACCAGACAAAATAATATATATCTCGAATTGAAATTGCAGTAATTTTGAAACACGTTTAAAACTTATGTTTAGAATTTGCTTAATAATTATATAATAACAAATATGCGAATTGGAATTCAGAGGCACATTCGTTTTGTTTCACGAAGATAACTGCAGACGGCATTAAAGGCATTGCTGTGGCTGTAGCCCAGAGCCGAAGCACCAAAAGAGAGTATATTCTCAATGGTGAAGGGCAGCCCAAGGTTAGCAAATGGGATGGCAAGGAGACGTTTTCTCAATAGACTGTAACGGTGACATGACAAAAAATAATGGTCTATTGATTCCAGATCTGTACAAAAGCTGCATAGGGGAGATATTCCCAGACCAGCCCTGTGTGAATATAGGTTCAAACGGGGCACACGACATCGCAGTCTTGTTAACATGACTTCCTGAATTTCTCCTACCTCCTGCTCGTCTTCCTCCTCTACTTGTCTCAGCTGTGCTATGTATATTCTTGCTCACTCTTTCCCTTACCCTCACTTCCCTTTACCATCTCTTCCTATATGCAATATGCTTCACTCTCTTGCATCATACTCACTCTCCTCAGCGCTATGCCACGGACAACACAGAATGGTATGTTGGTGGGATAGTCTCGTAGATTCAGCAGACTAGTCTGCGCGAAGCCATCGCGTGATAACGTAAATATTCGCTCACACACGAAGCGCATCGCACGCGTGCCCGTTTCTATGTTCTTACGCGTTGTCTTCACGCAGTTTAAACTCGTGTGCTGGACGATAGTTCGCTTGTTTGACCTCCGCTTCTACAGCTCCACTGAAGAATGCTGGTGTAAAGGAATGCATTTTTTTATGTGCCTTTCTATCCTTTTCCTGCTATCTCTCCATTTTTTTGCCACAACCATTTCTCTCGTTTCTTTATTCCTCTGAATTTATCTCTTTCTTTCTTTCTCACTCTATCTCGCTCGCTCTTCTATACCCAGCGCCTCCTCTATTGTTGTCTCGTCATCAGGGCTATTACATTCCGCAGAGAAAAAATTGGTGCGTGTGGTCTTGTAGTGAAGCAAAAGACGAATATGACGAATATAACACGTGCGGATGCACGACGATAGTTTTCTTCTTACGCCACACGTAACAACCTCGAACTCCGTGGTGAAAAAAAAAAATCTGGGGTATTGCGTGACAAAACAGTAATGCGATAATGAGGCGCGTGCTGTGAAGCAGAACTCGGGATTGGTTTCAACCACGTGGAGCCAAGATGGTCAATCGTAAAGTCAAATACAGTCCTCGTGCATTGAAACGTGACACCTTTTTTTTTTTCTATGGTATGCCTACTGCTATTAGCGATGTCGAGCGTCATGTCGTTGCGATTCTGGTCACTAAGGTCAATGCATGCTGTTTCTGATGCGAGGGTTCCAAGCCAAAATTACGCCGATATGGCACGTATACTATAGAACCATTGGCGTAGCCAGGGTGAAGTAGGTAACCCCCCACCCCTCCCTCAAAATTTTCATTTTTTTACACGTATATATGCGAACGTATACATGCAGATGCACTCACGAACACGCATAAAGCGTTGCTGAACTTTCTCCCCATCCCTTACTTTCAACATCCCCCACCCCCTACCCCAAAAAAATTATTTTTTGTCCTTCCCAGCTAGGCTCTCAGAACCTCATTAAAGTTGTTTTTCTGTTCATGTACACACTATACGGTTGTAGAAGCTGGAAACGAAGTCACGTGCATGCTCAGCCTTCAATTTTCGCGTTTAGATTCGGGAATACTGGCGCCTTTGCATTTCGTAACTACTAAAATGTGGCTACAGTGAGTGGGATCGAAGCCTCGTGTAAGAGCTTATTTATAGCGGAGCGCCACCACGACTTCTGACGGATGTTGCGAGCATCCTAGAGATATGCATTAGAGGTTCCCAGCAAATGCTCAAATCGCTCTCTCTATACAGCGAACGTTAAATCATCTCGTTTCTCGGCAGGTGCTATCTATACTGACTTCGATATACTGTTTGCTCAGGCTGTATTCACTCGGAAAGAAACGAATGAAAAATAAACAACTCGAGGTACTTTACCTTAGTGCCGTATGCAGCTGCGCGCTCGAGGAGCTTCAAAGGCTAAACTAAAATGACCGGATAGCACACACTCTTCACCAGACAGTATGGCGCTCGCTTCAGCCGAGAAACGACGTCTTATAGACGGCCTGTAAAGAGTTCCCGCCAATTTGGAGTTCACCCAAAACGCCTCCACGTCGTTATCGGTTGTTTCCGCAATGACTGGTGCTTTTTCCCCCCAACTCTCTTCTTTGCACCTTTCCGATATGTTTCCCTTCTTTTTTTTTTTTCTCGAAGGCGATCGTTCGACGGGTAAGTTTCGCCTTGTGCTCTAAGCGCTTCGCTCGGGGTGTTCTTGTTTTAGAACCGTGGTGTGCTTGTCTAGTCTCCGTGTCTACGGTCTGCGGGGCGCCACTCATCAGTCGGCACAGTTTAGAAAAAACAACTGGCCTCATCGCTGCACGGTCTTCTTGTACAGTACGTTGACCGAGACGAGAGAAGACGGGGGCGCGTGCGAAACGACTTGTGACAAGTCCGTCACGTCTCGCACGCGCGTCTTCGCGCAGTACAAGAAACGCATTTATAACGTCTGTTTTCACAAGTGGCGCGAGGATCTATTCGAGTGTTCCGCCTCGACGGTCTAGTGGTCGTGGAGCTCGACCACTAACCGGAGGGTCGCGGGTTCCAATCCATGGCTGCGGCGGCTGCATTTTCGATGGAGGCGGACATGTTTGAGGTTCGTGCACTTAGATTTCGGTGCACGTTAAGGAACCCCGGGTGGTCGAAACTTACGGAGCCCTCCACTATGGTGTCTCTCAAGATGATATCGTAGTTTTGGGGCGTAAAACCTTAGATAAGAAGAACAAACGCGACGGTCTGCGGACCGCTTTCCTGACATTTCCCCGAATGAGTCACAGGGCATTCGTATAAGACGATTCGTTAGCGGAAGCCATGTTTTTGTAGCGTTAGCTACACTGGCCTCACTGAGCCGATTTCGCGTGGCACTTGTCTGCGCATGCGCAATGATACTCCGCCGCCGCTGCGCGCGGCTCGCCGCCGGTGTGCGCGCAATTCGATGCGCTGCGCAGACGATCAGTGGTGTCACGCACCGGAGCTGGCACCTCCCTCGCACTCGGCCGCGTCCGCGCCGACTCACCACCGCCGGTGTGCGCTTTCCATAGGAGTGCCGTCCATAGCCTTGGTAGACATATAGACGCCGACGCGCGCGCCTTCCCTGTGCAGTCGTCATCTGACACTGCGCTGGAGCCGCTTGATAGCGCCTCTCACTGGCGTTTGCCACTGTGGTATAGCCATGGAGAAGGCGAGTGCAAATGCTGCTCAACGGTGCATAGAGCGGAGAAGCTTAACTCATCGGATCCTGAAGTAGTTGCCCGGCAAAATAAATATACAAGTGCCACGTAATACGTATACCGTGTGTGTGTGTAATTGGAACAGCTGTAAGCATGATATCTGGAACGCTAAGAATAATCGGCTGAACCTTTGCTAAGGCTACGTCTATCCTGGCATAGCTGAGCTAAGCCACTGCCATTTTTTGTTTGTTCTTGTTCTTCATTGATTCGCTCAGCTTCGCTCATACCCCGCTCCGTGCTTTCTTACACGCAATGTTTCCCCAATGCATCGTAACGCCAGAACCACGCTTCTGAGTTCGAATGTGTGCCACGATCATAGGTGGGCAGAAAAAAAGTGGAGCTGACTCAAACTCGCTTGCGAAACAAACATTTGCGCTCAGGGCTCACTCGTACTCAATCTCACCAAAATGTTACTGCACCTGGACTTCAGACTCAACTCACGCTTTGATCTGAGCCTGAGTAAGTCTGAGTGAATCGGCTCATTAGTGAATTTGCCGATTTTTTGTACCCACGATAACAATAGTTGTCATGTTGTGAAGAGGAATGCCCACAACTGCAGTGACATTGACACGTTGGCGCGAGGCGCGAGCTAAGGCTGCCTGGTTGCTGCTGCAACGCTGCCCGTATACCCGGCCAGCTCTTGCTGCTTCTGTACCGACGCTGCTACCGCTTTTGACCTCGCATTTACATTATAGTCATAACGAGAAAATCAGCTCGAAGATGGCTTGACGACGATTAGGCAAATGGAAGCATGGTATTGCTGAATGGAAGATAAAAAATTGACCACGTATCTGCTTGGTACACTGCGAATGTCGTCGAGAAACGATAGTGTTGCGTGTGGAGAGAGTGAACAAAACGTTTATTTGATGTTCCGTGCAAGAAAATCGGTGAATGGTATTCTGGAGACACTGCGTTAGAGTGTCTCGAGCGTGCAGCGGAGGCGAACGAGCGCATCAAGTCACGTCACACGTCAGTCATGAGCGCTATCTGGCAGTTATCTTGGAAAACAAAGCGCGCGGCGTTCGCGCCCGTCTCGGAGGTGATAAGGAGTAGAACGGAAGGCAACGGGTATGTGCCACCACCGTGTTGATTTAACAAAGCGTTGGAAACACTTGCCTTTTCGTGCGAGCGTTTCATGGTCAGCATAGCGTGATAAGCGCCATGGTCTTTAGAATTATTCATGTATGCCTTTTCTAGTAAAAGACCCACATACAGAATATTGACGTGTTGTTATGGTGCGCAGATATGCGCAATAAATACCTTTTAGTTGACAATCCCAAAAGTATGAATGCTGAATCTTGAGCAATATTGGTGTGCGCTGCGGATGAGGTCGGCCGTTTGGGCTATTGTCTGGTGCCATTAAGGGTACCGTTAAGGGTGGACAAGCAGGCAAATTTACAGACAGACAGACCAAAATTTTTGCGTCGAAGGTCCCCAAGAAAGACTATCGTCTTTAAAGAAAGACATTCCAAGTGGACCTGCAGGGCCATCCTTGGCCTGCCCCTCACTAGAGTGTCTGGAGTAGTAGGAGTAGTTGTCGGCCAGCACTAATAGCCTTGCAGTTCGATCGACAGGGCACGCGGGATGGCAACTGCCTGTGGCGCCCTCGGCTGAGGCGAGCCAGCACTGCTAGATGGGACTTGTGGAAGAAGCTAGGCCTGCACCGCTAACACTTTTCTGTTAATGTTTTCCTGCCTTCTTTTTCATAGGTCAAGTAGATTAAGTTGCCAAGACTTATAATGGAATGGTGCCAAGGGAGCAATGAATGAATAGACATTATTATAAGTCCGGCAGTTTTGCCGGGCGAGGTAACGGAAGAGGGGATTAACCCCTGTCTTTCCACTCTCTGTCGATTATGATGGCGGTGCCTCAGGTGACCGCTCGAAATCCTTGCACCCGGGCGGCATCTTCAGCTTGCCGGACGGCCCAAAGCTGGTCGGCCAGCTCGTCGCTTGTGAGTGCCGCTCCCCAGCGCAACGGAACAAGGATAAGGAATTTGGAGACTAAGGTCACGAACACAGTGACGGCTCATCAGAAAAATCATCAATAGTTATCGAGGCTTGAAAGAGGCCAGTGTCATCAGACTCATTCATTCCTTCGTAATTGGTCAGTCACATTGCATACGTGGCTGCCTACCACAATTGGTACACTGTCTGAAAGACTAAGCTGGACACCTTAATTAGGAGAAAGCACAAGATGGCGCTGGGCCTTCCAGACAGCACAAGTACGGAACTTCAACTAGTGTTGCGCATGCACGATATACGCTTGAAGGGCTAATAGAGGCACAACAAATCTGGCAGCTATTGAGAGACTAACCAGGACACGAACGGGCAGGAGCATACTGGACAAACTCGGTATAGCTTATCACAAGCAGCTGGGCGATAATAAATCCCTCCCTAGCCCGGTCAGAGAAAAGCTTTTGCTAATATACAGAACATGCATCCCGAACTATATCAAGATCGAAGAGAGGGTAGAGCCAGGTTTTTACTACAAGTCTTTGATAGGGACAATGAAGCACTGTTCGTAGACGCGGCAGAATACGCTGATCGACGGGCCTTTGCAGTGACAGTCCTCAATACTGACAAATAATTGATCAGCTCATGTAGTGTACGCGGCAGAAAGCCTGAGGTAATGGAAGAAGTGGTGATAGTCCTAGCCATCGTTTGCCCCAGTTGCCGATATATACTAAGTAATTCGCTGACCGCGGTTAGAAATTATGTACAAGGCAGTATTTCGCCAGAGGCCGCGGCTATCTTCAATGCCAACGTGAACGATATAACCTCCGAAGAGACGGAAGAGCGACATATTATATGGTTCCCGGATCACATGTTCCCCCCTCCCCCCTAACCCCGTACCCAACCTCAATGGAAAGTCCAACTCACGTTCGGCGCTCACGTAGAAAGATTTTTTTCAGGGGATGAACATCCAGCAGAGGACTGGACGGAGATGGATAGAATAATCCGATACTGTGACATCATGAAATTTTATTTAAAAAATCTTGATGTATTCATCCACCGCTAAGCCCCAAACTCGATAGATCCGAAGCGGTATATTGGAAGAAATTACAAACCCAGACCTTCCCTAACTTTTACTATAGATATACCTAGATATCTATCAAGGTGATTCCTGAAAATTGTGCGGCTGGACTCACACATCACTTACGCACATTCTCTGGAAATGTGCTATTCCAGCAGAAGAAAATTCAGTCTCACCAGATGAAGCTGCGGCGGGGTGGACGGCCGCGCTGCGCAGCTCCGACCTCCAATCAACTCGAGAGCGGCGGGCGTGAGTTCATGGACGAAGTGCTCAACCGAGGCCTGACCTTCATGCGGGGCGTGCACAACACGGTGCAACGCTGGCAAGAACGCCGCAAGTATAACTATTTGCCATGATTCGCCAGCTGAGCAAACTGCACGCGTTCCTGCTTTCTTCCGCGGAAGTAGACAGCTTCTCCGGAACTCTGGAATGGCTGCGAGTGAGATTCACGGTTTACCGATGTACCTCCGGAGAGTCGCCCACATATCATCATTCACTCCGTGGGTATGTTGTGAGGAGGAAGAGGAGGAGGGGGAATAAACTTTATTGTAAGAAACCAGCAGGTATAAGTGGGCGGGCCTAGGCCTCCCATGAGGGGGCGTCAAGGGCTTGCCTCGACGCCACCCAGCTACGCTTCCGCATATGCTGTGGAAATGTCCGGCACAGTACAGACACACTAACACCAGGACCCTTTCGTCGAAGCTCTATGAGGCTCTGTAGAGCCCCGCTCTTGACGATTGAACCTAGGTGTTGTGACTTTTTTTTTTGCAGATCATAGGAGAGCACAGCCCAGTGTCTTTGCGTGGAGTGCGGAGAAGGAGCGAGATAATTAGAGATCAGAAAGGAGGGGCCGCCTTCTCGTGATGTAAGTGCCCACAACAGCGAATGCTATAGTGCGCAGTACGTTCCTTCCGTTTTTAGGAAAGACTTGTGGACGTCCAGCGGGACTGGGCATTTAAACGACCAGCGACTCCCGCGTAGGTGGCGGAATCACAATGGCGCCCCTTGACCACCACTTCTCAGTGCACGTGATTTCTTGTTTCGACTTTTCTTCTTCTTTCGCCGCAATCTCCTGTCAGCAGTCGCGGTGAAATACGCTGCCACAGCCCTCACGATCGCGTCCTGCCATGCGGCAAAGTTATCATTAATGGCACCATCAAGTAAGTGCCTGCAGGGCTTGCATGTGCATCTATCGGCTCCTATATCAAATAGTGCTATCACATTATGAACGCTGATGTTGGTAGATTGCTTAGACAATGTGACGCCAATGTTTCATGCCGTTGAAAAGGCACGCGGATGCTGTTTGCGTGATCGAGGCACTCTCTTTGTGTTTTCCCATGCACTCGACACTGAGATAGCTGAAACGGGCAAACTGTGCTTAGCTGCACTTAGGGTCTCGGAAAAAATAAAATGAAAAGGGAAAAAACACGAAGCTTTTGTTTGCCGAAAAATACGATCTCCTCCGCGCTTTCCCACTCGAAAACGGAAGCACTGCGCGTACGATTTGTTTGCTCTGATTGTGGTCGCCCAGTGGTGGTGGGTTTCTGTGTCTGCATTGCGCGTGGACGCTGTATTTCGACACCGCGCCCTGCTAGGCACACCTCCTCTTGTGGATAGCTTGCATTGTAGTCCATGTACGTGCCAAACTTGCATCACGCTAACCTCTTCACATTCGCTTCTTTGTATCAGAGCTGTCCTCGCGCAGTGCAGGTGCTTTCGCGTATCGATAGAAACACGAAGTGTCCTCTACTGCTGTCGGTTATCCACCGTACTTCTTTCGAACCGCTCGGTTAATTGTGTCTACCTGTGGTTATCCGATACAGTTTTAGTACAGTGTCACTGAAATAAGAATAGCCATGACGTGGTATGTGAAAGGATGCGCAACGGAGCGTCAGGGACATATGAACCACAGAATTTTATAATCATACACTAGGCGGAATTTGACGCCAGGGTCTATAGGAAGTGAAGCAAGCATAATTATGGGTATACTACATGGACTTGCCAAGGCTTCGGCCTTTCGGCACCCTGTGGTCTGCAGACGCCTTGCCGCAAGACGAACTTCAGCAGTCTCAATTCGCTACCTGGACCCTTTTAGTCTTGTCAATTCAAATCATCTCACTATATATTCACAACGAGCCATTCTGTTGTCTGAAACAAAAGTCAAAACGCAACAAGAAACAAGACGAAAAGCGTGTTCGAAACCGCGAGTGCGAAGATTGGGCAAATCTATGTACTAACCCATCATTTCCACTGTGGCTGATTGTCACTGGATTGACTGAATGGTCGCATCGTCGCAATTCCCTCGAGTAAATATCGTAGGAAGCTATATATTAGTGGAAGAACGCGCACATCGGTTGGAGACGCCATATTGGACATAGCGTTTCGCAACAGTGTCCCATGACCGTGAAACCGTGATCGCGTCGTTAACCCCGGGATGATACCGCGTGCCTCGGCCGCCATACCTGGTGGGCGTCTCAGTCAAGAGCTCAGGACAAGGGAACGCTCCGTGTCGCCGACCAGCATGCTCTACTGTTGTTACGCGATCGGGCTCATTCACAAAATTCGGAGATGGATGCGGTATAGGCTCGGGAGTCGGGCACGTGCTGCGGTGCACAGCCGATGTCGATCCATCTCGGTCGCATTTCAAAGAAGACGAAATGTACGAGACCCATGTAGTGTGTGATGTCAGAGCACGCTGGAGAACACTAGATGGTAGGCATTTCCGGAGCCGTCTACCACAGCGTCTCTCATAATCACATTGTGGATTTGGGACGGCCAACCCCCGGTATTGTTATTAAAGATGTCGATTGCTCGAGACGGATGCCCGCTGCGGAAGAGAGACCATCAAAGTTTCTCCCTAGTTGAGTATATAGACCTATTCCATGTTGTAAACAGCGGTAGGCGCCGTCGACACACTGAGGCGCTGGTAGCGACCTCGCGGCACGCAGGCGCCGCCCAGCCCAAATCTCGCCACCTCCTCTTATGATCACGTGACTACTGACTCAGCTGGTCCTCTAAAGCTGCTTCCGAGCAAAGCACGTCGGGGAGCCTCCCGCGTTTTCCAGTTGTCACGCGATTGTAGAGGGCGCTGGCAAGCTTTGGGTTGGGCGGAGCCTGTACGCGGCAGCGTTGCTACAAGCGCCTCAGTATGTGTCGACGGTGCCTACCGCTGTTTACAAACGTGGAAAAACGTGGAATAGATTTATAGGGACAACTAAGTTCCTATTGATCCGGTGAACCGTTCGCCCCGCCGCGGTGGTCTAGTGGCTAAGGTACTCGGCTGCTGACCCGCAGGGCGCGGGTTCGAATCCCGGCTGCGGCGGCTGCATTTCCGATGGAGGCGGAAATGTTGTAGGCCCGTGTGCTCAGATTTGGGTGCACGTTAAAGAACCCCAGGTGGTCTAAATTTCCGGAGCCCTCCACTACGGCGTCTCTCATAATCATATAGTGGTTTTGGGACGTTAAACCCCACATATCAATCAATCAATCCGGTGAACCGTTCACATATATGCGACTATGTAGCACCAGTCGCGCAACCACGGTGCAAAGCCACTGATAGCAACTGGTGCCTTCACTTGATGCAGTCACTGGCTGCTCAACTTTTCAGTCGCGCGACTACACTCGCAAAGCTCTAAACTAATCAGATGCACAGGAGCTTGGCATGAAATTGTTTTACGGGCATGGGTAGCGGACATGAATTCTGGTGCGATACAGTGGACCGCATCAATGGCGGTTATCAGAGCGAATGAAGGTTTTCTCACAGGACCTGGTAAAGACACCCATTTTAGGGGTGGGAAAGAGGTAGCCGTGAAGTGAAACAGGAGAGGAGGGGGTCTTGACTCTTGCGTTTTTGTAGTTACAATCTTAACACAGCATACTGTTAATTTGAGCTTACGGTGGTCTCCCTCTTTTGTCCTAGTCGGTAATAGGAGGGCCACAGGCTCTGAACGGAGAGAGTGGAGGGGCCGACACAAGCTCGGGGAGGAGGGTGGTGTCAACTCTCCCCTCTTTTCTATTGTTCCGCCTCTGGTTTCTTTGGAGGTGGTAATTTACGACGAGAGAATTAATTTTTTTTGACGCTTATTTTCTGTTGTGACGGCAATGCGTACGCTTTTCTTCATGGAACCCGGATTTCGTTGCCGCGTTTTCATACACACACAAAAATCAACAACTTCGTTGTCGTGGATATCAAGTGGGAACAAAATGTCAATAATTGTAAAACTAACACTGTACCAATTATTGCGACCCAAATGGTTCCACTTCTGATCTTGCAAGGCGAAAGTCCAGGGAAGACTATATGCTGTCATTCTCTTCGCCTTGCGAGCAAATATGTTTGTCTTGGGCGAATGAAGTGAAGTATATACGGCTCACGATTAGGCCAACTGGCGTCATCAAAAACACCCGACGTAGCGCGTAACACTTCCCGGAAGGGCTGCTGCATCTTTGCCTTTCTCACTCAACGCCGTACACGTTTCCCAATGGGCCACATACCCCAGGAGCGACCTGAGATAATTTGCATGCTGACCACCATCGTTGCTTATCGGGGCCATTTTGATCGAGACGCGTGTGACCGTGACGAAGCAATGGAGAGCCCCGTTTGTCTGCTGACGACCACGAGAAACCGTGCGTGGTATGCAAAAGAGGACAACCACGCGCTGTTTGTTTTGCCCTTCCTTCTTTCCGTCGACTAAATACGTCACAGAGGTTGGCTGCCACGCTGTCGCGAGTTTGGTGCACTCGCCGGTGCAATATCGTCATACACATTCCATGCTTACCGTTACCCCCCTCCCCCTTTCCCCCCGCAATGTGGCGTGATCGCTTCAGTGGGTGAGGCCAAACGCCTCGTGCTGCTGTTGGGGGCGACGAGCGTGGTGTTATCGTGGTCCCGTGCCAGGTAGCTTCCGACTCGATAAGGGTGGCCCTCGATGCTCTAGCCAAGGTCAAGTCACTTCCCTAGTTCACATTGTGATGTGTGTTGTGTACACACAAATTACACAACGAGAGACCGTCTCGAAAGGCACAGTGCGTCGTCGTCGGGTGATAAAGAAAGAGATGGGCGCTGTCGTGTTTTCTGGTGAAATCGGGTGTGGAATTGGGGAATGTTGATTGATTAATATGTGGGGTTTAAAATGTAGGATTACGAGAGACGCAAATCGGGGAATATGGGTGGATTGTGAAGCTCTATATAGCTGCTCCTTCCGACAGATTGTCCGACCGGAAGAAAACATGTGCGCAACACCCCTAACTTTAGTCGTTAGTTCGTTTTTTTTTCAGTCTTGTGATTTTAGTCTCCGGTCTTTTGTTCCTAAACTTTTCTCTAGTCTTTGAATTTCGGCCGCTTTTTATTTGCCACTCCATTTATATGTCTACGTTTAACTCTTCAGGGCTTCAACCTTGTTCAAGACTTACCTCAGGTCCTCAAACCCATGCATATCTGTTATAGGCTTCCTTGTGTTGACGTGCCCTTCTTTTTTACCCTTTTGTTGAATGGAATTAAAGATTAACCCCTTGATCGGAGGAACTTTTCATGCTTGGTAACCTTGCCATTACTTTGTCGATAATTTCGAGTATTTGAACAGCATTATATTACTGCCCCGGTTATGCGCAGTCTTCATAAAAAGCTGAATTTGTTCGACATGCCGTCCACGAGCCGCTTATGCAGGGTATACCCTGCATTAATTGTACGATCTGCTCCCAACTTCTCAGTTAGAATAGCTTTTTTTTCTTTAAACCGCTATCGGTACTGCTGGCAATAACTAATGTGTAGACATAATAATTAGCTTACAATACTTCGTAGCAATGGCGTAATTGACAGCTGGCTATTTATACAGCTCAAGATCTTGTTTTGGCGCTAAGGAGAACGCAATCGACGAATCTATCCACAACTGTGCCTGCGCAATGAGCGTCACTTTTTTCGGTACAGTCACGTTGTGCTCTTTCGTGATATAAAGTACAAATGACGGCGCCGCCACTTTTAAGTGCACTTAATCTGTGTTAGTCATTTACTATATGTTTCATAAAATTGCTATTGCTTGACGCGATGTTGTACGTGTAAGTTTTATTTGGTATTCTTTATGCATGATTGTCTGTAAGTTCCTTGCTGTTTTGCCAACTTGTAACGGGGTCGGGACCACGTCAAGCTCTCGAGATTTCAGTTCTGTACTCCTCCTATCGAAACGAAATTTATTTATTTATTTATTTATTTATTTGTTTATTTATTATCTCATTTCATCATTGCACATAGGATTATCAGAGAAGTGAAGATGTGATTCGATGCACCTTCAAGTCGCCGGAGCCGTAAGGCGAAATCGTTACCGGTCGCAGCCTGAGCCAAAGTGTTTACATGAAGCCCATCCCGCTGATGCCTTGACTTTGGGGCATCTGCACACGGCACGCATCGTATATGTGATATCGCTATCTGGTTAAGTAAGATTGCGACGAGAGTCGGGCTCCCAACTTCAACAATAAGGCAGATACGAGTGTGATGCGAAGTAACCTGAAGGCACGTGGAGCTTATGAGATGATGTAAGGTTGGGTTATCTTGCGGCACCTGGTACTGGAGGCCACCGAGCTATGTTAAGCTGTTCAAGTCACTTTATCTTCGTATACCTAGCTTGGAATGACTAGGGAAAAGCTATAGATAAAAACAAAGCGCGCTTCTGGGAGATAAAGCTCTTTTCGACTAGAACGTGGTTTCTTGATTTCTCCATATCTCGCTGTGCCATTTTTCGCTTACTCAGAAGGCTGCATCTAGCAATGAGTATGCAGTCCGTTGTGACAGACTCAGGGATGATTGATGACTATCGTCATCATTAGCATCATCGGTTGAATTGGGTAGTGATCGTACATTTGCGTATAGTCTGGCCATTATTGTCCCGCATTGTTTCAACAATTACACGTTTGAGTATTGGCTGTCTCTTACTGCTAAAATGTGGCTGGGCACTTTGCGTCGGGCGGGAAAATTTAATGCTCCCCAGTCCAACAGTTGGTGGGGCGCCACTGGCAGGCAGTTCATTTGACCACAACGTGGGCACTGTATTGTTTCGGGCGAAAGCGCAATGTTTCTTAAAAGAAAGAAAACTCAAACTTGGCATTGAAAAATGTTGGCAAGGCTCTCGGAAATTTTGAAGCGGACTTTTAAACAAGAGTGTTGGCGCTTATTGATAACTTTCTATCGAATACCCCTTGAAAGGTACAGTGACTCCCTGCCTATATGAAAATCGCATTGTAAGTATCAGAAACAACAAATATTGATTGATTGATTGATTGATTGATCGACTTCCTACAAAACGAAGTTATCATGGGCATCTATGTGATTGATATACACATATGCAAATGTGCATCTATCAATAAGTTAGATTGATAGCGCAGTGTCACACGATTGATTGTTTGGCTGATTGATTGGTTGGTTGGTTTGTTGACTGATTCTCTCATTGATCACTCACGAAATGGGATAGCGAGTCGTGCTGTACACTGCGTGCACGCTGTCGCGCTGCGCACGTTAACACACTACTCGAATTTTCCAGAACTCTCGACTATACAAGTGCACCTCTTAATCATATCGTTGTTTGTACTCCTTTCGCATTGGTATGGCAGACACCTCTACATGCGACTACTGCGGAGCTGAAGAGACCATTGAACACGTCCTGTGCAGCTGCGCTTGCTACGACACACAGCGATGCCAGCTCCGGATGGTTTTGAATCAACTTGACTCCAGACCATTTTGTGTGCAGAAGATTCTAGGACCTTGGGCATCTGCCTCAGTTGCGCAGAAAGCGACTAAAGCACTCCTACTTTACTTAAAGTCAACAAACCTGAGCGACCGCCTGTAGACTGTGTGTGTGCTCCCCCGAGTGTGCTCGTGATTGTGTGTACCTCCTCATCTCTCTGTAACCTCTTTTCTCCCCTTCATCCCTTCCCCAGTGCAGGGTAGCAAACCGGATGTGCGTCTGATTAGCCTCCCTGCCTTTCCTTGCATCTTTATCTCTCTCTCTCGGGCACGTAAAAAAAACCCGCATGTTAATAATTACTCACCAGCCACAAACGCGAGAGCAGCTTGGAAAGGCGCTCGAGTACTGTGCAACGAAGTGAAAAAAACAGCGCGTAACACAGGACAGAGAAGAGACGGACGAAGCGCTGACTTACAACCAAAATTTTATTTCGTACAGGGGTGTATATATAGCACACGAAACTTGAAAAAAAGGGGAGAGAAGTCGAGTGACATGAAAGAGTAACTTTTGTTATGATTGTATGCGTATAACTGTATGAGTACTGTATGTATTGTATGAGTATTGTATGAGTACTGTGCACCACGCCGTGTATACGTGATAGTGCATGATGGTACATATTCGTACAGTCTGAGTCACCCACTCATGCCACGCAATGACGCGACGCTCGGAGGATGCCGTGGCGCGCGCTTTCCGTCGCTGGTCTGCGGAGGCCCGCGTTGTGCAGTCTCGCGTTTCTTCGTGGCGTGCGCGCACAGTGGCGTCACAAGTGCTGGAGGTTTTCCACGCGTTTCGTTCCATTCATCGTGGGTGTTGTGCGAACGTACGTCAGAGAAAGTGTGTGTGTGTGTGTGTGTGTGTGTGTGTGTGTGTGTGTGTGTGCGTGTGTGTGTGTGTGTGTGTGATCACGCGTTTTGCCCGCACACACTCGCTCTCATTCTCGCACGCGCAATCCATCATCTTCCGCAGCGTGTATCCTTACTCCTGCTCTTCACCAATCGTACGTGGGGGTCCTTACTCCTGCTCTTCAATAATCAGGGTCGCGATAAGATTGGCTTCGGAGAAGCGGGCAGTCACTCGCTCCGCGCTCTTAGCGTTGCTTTATCATTAAAGAAAAGGGACTGAGTACGCGCACCTCTTTATCTCTTGTTAATGCTGAAATTGTACGATTTATTCAGATGTGGCGGCGGGCCCGTACTGACGCTGCAGAAAACGCCGCTGTCTTCATTTCTAATCTGGCGTGATTTGCGAATCGCGCGAATCTCGTGCGTGAGATTGGAAACGTTCCGTCGAAGCGGCTTCGTGTAGACCTTTGGAACACCGTCCTACCAAGACCGATCTTTCCCGGCAACTCGCGCTCACGCTGGTTTGCCCAATTATAGTAGACTCGCTGGGTGGGGCGCAATTCTCGTTATGCCCACTTAGTCGACATGTCCGATTCGGCGGAGAGCGCTATAGTTAGGCACCAAAAAGAAAAAGGGTGGGGGGCTTCACGTCATGCCGCTCTTGACCACGTAGACGTGTCGGCGCACCGAACTCGTGGCACATTATCAGTGTAAAGAGAACGAAAGGGGACGAAATGTAGGGTAATAAGGCTGAATTGAACTTATTACGTATGTACTTCAGTATGAACGTGCTGGGATGCTTGAAGAAGGATGCAGAGAATGTGTACCGACCTTTCAGGTGCGTGAAGCGGGCGGCTGAGTTAAATCTAATTCAAGGGCTAACGTGATTTACAGTTCATGCTTGGCCTCCGAGATGTGCGTCCTAAAGCGGATCTCTGAGGCCAGCATTTCTTGCGGCGAAATGCATTCCCCCTTTCTCATTTGTGTCGAAAGTTTTCTGAAAGCTGCGTGGTGTCGAAAATGACGTTGTAGAAGAAAGACCGGAAACGGGAGGAGGCACGCTGCTTGCCGAGCTCCATCCGATCAGTGGAGGCCGAAGTGGACATGCCCACGAAGTGGACACAGTGAGAATAGCTTTCTTGCAGTGATTCTCCTGTAAACAAGCAGTAGACCAGTAGGAGGGCACGTTGCGTGCCCCTCCTCCCCTTTCCACACACACACAAAAAAAAATGCTTTCGCCTTCCCTCTTTGGCCCCTTGTCCCCAAAAGCATAGTGAAAGCACCAAAACACAAATCCCCCCCCCCTCTTCCCCGCACCTCTGTGTCCCAGACGGAACTATTTTACCATGTGTTATTCCCCTAACCTCTAAAAAAAAAAACAGGTGCCGCTGTTGTCGGCACCCGAGTGCACAAATTCACATTTCCTGTTGAATGAGCACGGGCACAACGCTGTATGTTCTCACAACACGCTCATTAAATTACGTTGATGGTTTCAGTCGATTGCATAATTACTTATTATATTTATCTTTCCTTTATTTATAGCGACAAAGACTTGCCTTTAAGGAATAACATTTTTGTTAAATGTGTGCTGTAAGGCCGGTGTTGTGTATGAAGTGAAGCAGTGTCTTGTGGAATCAGTTTTAATGTATCCAGCGGTTGTAACTGGCTGTGTCGCTGTAGCGAAGGTCGGCTTGAGCGAGGTGACGGGAGCGTTCTGGCTGCAAGCCTTTACATGTCCATAAAAGGTGGTGTGTATCTGCTTGCATCGCTGGAGTGGGACAATACGGACACGTATCACCTATATCTATCTTTCTGCCGTCTTGATTCAAACGGTTATTTGGTAGCCGAGGCGAGTGAGTGGGTGAACAAACTTCATTTTAACCAGCGGATTGAGGCGTGGGTCCTAAAATGCGCCAGGGGCGGTGTAGAGGGCCTGTCTCTCAGCCGCTTCCCGTGTTGATTTTTATTATATTCACTATAACATTACATTATTTGTTATTGCACATGACTCACTTGTAAACACTTCCTATTCTAATTCGCTTCGATTAATATTTGATTCACTTTATGTTCCAATCATCACGTATATACTCAGTTTCATACATCAGGTACAACGCTGTGGAAGCTATGCAAGAAGTTCGGTCAGAAATATGTGTGAGTTCGCGCGTCTCGCTTTCATCGTTGTAAACGCTCGTGCGGGGACGACCACGAACGTGCCTCACAGCGTCGCGAAAGGCTACAGATAAAACATCAAAAAAGGTAAAAAAGTGATTGATTGATATTTGGGGTTTAAAGTCCGAAAACCACGATACGATTATGAGAGACGCCATAGTGGTGGGCTCCGGAAATTTCGACCACCTGGGGTTTTTTTACAGTGCACCCAAATCTGAACACACGGGCCTACAGGAAATGCAGCCGCTGAAACCGGGATTCGATCCCACGACCTGCGGGCTAGCAGCCGAGTAGCTTAGCCACTAGACCACATCGGCGGGGCCAATGTGAAAACGTGTTTGACAATGTGTTTGTCTGTGTGCGCATGTGTGTTTTTTAATGTATTTGTTGACGAAGCCCCGAATAAAGTTAGATAGTTTCCATCCTGTCTCCTGTTCTGTTGAATCTCTTGTTTTGTTTTTTTTTTGCGCCCAAAGTTTCTTCTAACCATTACGAATAACGCTTTTGTTGACGTTCATTTTGCATGTTTCGTTTAATCGCAAGTTAATCAGTCGTAATTTATGCTTATGTATTACAGTTTGCGTTATGTATTGTCTTTATTTGACGCTTAATATTTTTTGCACGACCGTTATTGCGTATGTACAAGCACGATATTTCTTTATTTTTATTTTATTTTGCTTTAGCCGTGCTCAGTGAACCCCCCCCCCCAACCCATTACTAGATATTCTCACATATAACCTGTGGGGTATTTATGTATAGTTAAATGCGCGTATGCAATGTTGACTTATGGCCATAGGCTTTCGTAGTCTATCCCCCCCTCCCCCACTCTAAAGCCCTCAAGTTTATATTGCAGTGCAAATATGAGGCACACACGCCTCCTACATTGCCCGACTCGAAGAGCAGCGCGGATAGTCCTTGTTATGGGCGCGTGGAGGAAGAACAGAGTGATAAGCAAAACGAAGGGCCTTGGTACATCCCATCTCTTTGGTACCTCCCTCGCGCACGGGACGATCCAGTCATCCGCCGCGCTTGTCCTTCAATTCTGACAAGTACCAAAGCACGTGATGAAAAAGCGTTCAAGGTTGCGAGCGCGGTCCGCGATCGCCTATACACTTTTGCAATGCCTATCGAGATTTTTTTATCTTTACCCCGAAGTACCAGGATTCGAGATACAGCGTAACGGCACAACAATGACCACTTTCCTTCCAGCTGCTCCCGGCCGGTTCAAGCCGGTTCCTGGAGGTCGCGAGTGGTGGAACGTGCGTATCGGCTTCCTATTACTATTATTTTTTTGACTCCGTAGGATGGATTTCGTTTGTTTGCAAACTAACGCCGATACTTTTGTTTCGTCGCTGTCATTGAGTGAATGTCGTCTGCTAATTATTTGGGCTAAAACAGAGGGGGACGAAGGATCGCTTTGAAACGACGGCAGCTTTCAAATGGCGGCTTTGTACGCGAGAAAGAATGTTTGGTTACAACGTAGCTTGGTTGTTGCACGCAAGTATGTTGTGACATCTCGCACGGCTCACGCGCTGTTCGCTATATTGCGTCGTAACCGCGTGACACGGAGCCTCACCTTTGGATAAGGAGTGTCCAATTACTGATCAGTTGACGCAGAAAGGGAAAGTTTAACGCAATCTCGCGGTGAGGCGGGGCGATTGCTGTTGTACAGTATTATCGTAGGCGTCAGCAATAATGCGAAAATACCATTCCGTTTTGGCCCTCGAAGTGTTAAATGCAGTGTAGTAGGTACAACGTGTCTACACAGGTATTACAAAGGTACATATATGTACTACATAAGCACAACATTGTTGCTACATGCCGGTGTGCCTATGTGGGGTCATTTATTAGGTACATCGTTTTAATAAAAAAAAACTCAGAAGTATTTCGAACCTGCGGTACTTCTACAGCATTGTACTACCTCGCAATATATAAACCGAACAGGATGATGTAATGAAATCGCCAACCTGAACATATCTGTAGCAGTGGTACGTACAAGTTCTTGGGTGAAAAACGATGCCGACAGCTTCTTATACTGTGCGGAGCTTAAGCAACGCTGTATAAATGATCAAGTTGGGTTAAACTCCTAAACGTCAGTTAGAGCAACTCAGTGGAACTAAGGGAAGGGGAAAAATAAAAGCCGAGGACGGCAGTGAGTGAGATGGAGCGATGGAATTAAGAAGTTCGGCAGGGATAAAATTGAATAAAGCTTGCACAAGATATGTGTATGACAATTCAGAGATCGCTGGGAGAGGCTTTGGGCCCTTCTGTCGACATAGAGAAATAATGCTATAGAAATAATGACGATGGAGACTATGATGAATTCACACGCCTGTTGACGGAGTAGGCTCATCTCACACCATGACTGAAAGCATGTGGCATATGCGGCAAGCTAAATGATACAACGAGGGGGGTGGGGGAGACCACGTCCATATCTTGCTACCCAGTATAGCGACAAGAAGGCCTTTTCGGCATAGATTATGCGGGTTTGAATCCGGACGCGATGGTCGCAATTCGATGGAGCGGGAAACGCTATTGAGGCCCGCGTATGTAGCGAGGCTATTGCACGTAAAAGAACGCCAGATGGTCGAAATTTCCAGAGCCCTCAGCGCGGAATTAAAAAAAAAAAAACCTTAGTGCAAAGAAGCACACAGACAGTGACAGACCGTCTGTGTGCTGATACTGATACCAAACAGCTCTGATACCAAACACTGAGACTGATACCAAACAGCTCTGAGACTGATACCAAACAGCTCACCAGTCTGTCCTTTCGGCTACTCCGTACGGCATGTACTCATGCTTGTAAACTTGTTTTGACACGTGAAACCAATCAAAGTTTTCTAATTAGGATCATTACCTTGATATTACCACACCAGAGCGTGATATTAATTAACACGATTATTATGTTTGTAATTATCATAAGCCTAAGTTGCGTGAGCTTTATTTGACAGGCCCTTTCTGTGTTCCTGCCTGTTTCTCTTCCTTCTCTTCCGTCCTCGCAAAACGCCTAATTTGCGCGTACCCCGCAACCTCATGAATGCGCTGGCGTCGGCATTGCCTTTTGCGGGTGCGAACGCGTTCATGTTCGTTTTCATCTATGGCAGAAATATTGATTGATTGATTGATTGATTAATTGATTGATTGATTGATTGATTGATTGATTGATTGATCCGTATGGAAACTGCTGCAACCCACGTTAGGGGTTCGACCGTGAAATGGGCGGTGAGAATATGCGGTCTGGAAAGCGCTTATTATTCATCGTCATCAGCGTCATCGTCATCACCGGATGGCGGACAAGCCTAGAACCTATAAAGTGCTTCGCTCCCTAAAAGATGGTGAAGAAAAAGTGCGCCGGCTGGCCGCATTATTGCGTTGCACAAGCTATAGGTGCAGGCTAGTTTGTGGTTTTATGGTATTGTATCGGGGTATGTTGCAGTGAAATATGAGTATACCGGCACAATACTTCATGTGGAATGGTACAGAGGCTCCCGTACTTAATTAAAAAAAGACACTATTTACAATTAGCAAAGAAGAAACCGGGCGGGCCGATTGCCTGCAAATTATGCAAGGCTATAGATCCGCCGGCTACCTACCACATCCTAATCCTAATCCTGTGGTCACGCGAAGTTGTTGAATTGAAAAGGCTCCGCTGTTAAATGAAGCCACTCGAGTCTTCTAGTCGCAACAATTACCAGCATTTTATCAGCCCCTGCACGAACTCTAAACCTAACATTGCGAGACGGCACCTATCACTGATTGCTCTGTTGCGGCATTGGGCATGGAATAAGGATTGAGATAGCATTACATGTCCTTCTACGCAATCTCTTCGTTTGTTAAGGATTGAGATAGCATTAAGTGCGCAATCTTTTCGTTTGTTCGCCCACGGGGCTGTGGTATTGCATGGCGCCGCGTTGCTTTTGAAAGAGCGGCTGCCAATTACAGTGATGCCTTACCTATTACAGTGGTGCCCGTGGTGCCAATTACAGTGGTGCCTTACCTATTAAAGTGGTGCCTTACCTATCGCACGAATCTGCGCGGCGATACGGCCAAGTGAGCGCCGATAGTATACGTTTTTGCCCATGAAAAAAAAAAAGCAACTCCGGATTGGACGTGTTTTTATTGCGTTCGTTAGCGATAACTCGCTCAAAATTGAGGCTTAATTTGTGCGTCTTTTTTAAAGCTGATGATTGATTCATATGTGAGGTATAACGTCCCAAAACCACCATATGATTATGAGAGACACCGTAGTGGAGGGCTCCGGAAGTTTCGACCACCTGGGGTTCCTTTAACGTGCACCAAAATCTGACCACACGGGCCTGAGCATTTTCGCCTCCATCAAAAATGGCAGCCGCCGCAGCCGGGATTCGACCCTGCGACCTGCTGGTCAGCAGCCGAGTATACCTTAACTACTATACTACCGCGGCGGGGCCTTTTTTTAAAGCTCTCGATCTGCGTAACTTGCTAGAGTTAAACAACGAATCAGTTTCTACTAATAAGTTGATGTATGAAAATTCTATCTTGTGTGTGTCAAGCGTGTAATAAAATACTTTTGTTTTCATAAGCTAAAGTGTAGCTTCTGCTTCTAGTCAACTCTTGTATAATTGTTGACCTTGGTTAACTATATAGTATTGTAAGTGTTATAATGCAGTCATTTCTTTATGAACGTTCACTCCAATGTCACGTAGCATGGAGTCGGGTCTCTTGTCAAGCCGCTCGTGTGACATTTAGTACCTTGCCCTCCTTTTTTGACAAAGTAAAAGAAAGATGATATTGATCCCAATTATGACTTTGGAATAGTCACTTTGGTTATATTTCAGCAAGTACAACGCATGGTGTTGGTATTTTTACGACGTTACGCTAATCTCTTTCCTATGGACACGCCTACTACTATCCTCTTTACAAGAGCTACGTGAGACCGATTTTGCACATGTACCGATTGCGACAAACTCGAGAGAATTATGATCTTAGCAGCAAGGTATGTTACCGTAGCTCTGAAAGAAAATGTAGCGTGATGGTACTACACAGGAAACACTAACAAATGTGTGCATTTAGAGAAAGAAAGGTAAGCTAATTACGCTTCAAGATTTCCCCGCAATATATTTTATGACCACTCAGGAACTATAGACCGTAATCAGTGCATTTTTTCCAGCCGCATTATGCATTCAGACAAACAGTGAACTGAAGGTTAGATAATATATATAGTTGCAGAGTATAATTTAGAGCGCGGCTCCTAATGGCCTCACCACACGCATAGGTTTGTAGCACGTCAGAGCGTAAAATTTTTGACACGGCTTCGCGCCCTGTCTCCGAGAGAGAGAAAGAGGTTTTATAGCAAGCTACGAAACCACGTTACGGAAAGGCGGCAACACGGAACTGGCTGACACGGCAAGGAACCGTGTCGTATTTCCGTAACGTGTTACCGTAGCTTGCTAAAAACCTCCAGAGTCGGCGCGCAGCTTGGCGTAGCCACGGGCGTGGCGCCACGTCACAAAGTCCAGCGCGGCGCCGAATCCCGGCTTCGGCGACCGCATTTTTGATGGAGGCGGAAATGTTGTAGGCCCGTGTGCTCATTCGGGTGCGGTGCACGTAAAGAAACCCAGGTGGTCGAAATTCCGGAGCCCTCCACTACGGCGTCTCTCATAATCATATTTCTAGACGTTAAACACCACATAT
Organism: Rhipicephalus annulatus; assembly: GCA_013436015.1. Lineage (NCBI taxonomy): Eukaryota > Metazoa > Arthropoda > Arachnida > Ixodida > Ixodidae > Rhipicephalus > Rhipicephalus annulatus. The sequence goes on from WOVY01000621.1 coordinate 376,371, forward strand.
CAATCAATCAATCGATGAGGCGCAACAAGAGGACGACCAGGATGACGTCACTGTTCAAGACATAGATTTTAGAGGTGTGGTTTTCTCGTGTTCATTAACGAATGTGTGCCATGCGT